>CAHIKZ030003885.1:2252500-2337500 GCA_903632075.3 Acanthosepion pharaonis
TTGCATAAAGAAAAACATACTAACAAATTCGAACCGATTTATATATATATATATATATATATATATATATATATATATATATATATATATATGTGTGTGTGTGTGTGTGTGTGTGTGTGTGTAAATATATAGAAAACAGGAAAGAAGTCGTTAGGTAAATAATCCAAAGTATTTTTGTTATTATTTAAAAAAAATAGTGCTCGATACAAAAGTAGAGCATAAATATTTTTAAAAAATTTCGTTTGAAGATGAAACAGAGCTTGGTACTTTAATTCAATTTAATTCAAATAATTATATTGAAGTTTTCGGCTCTTGTTTTGAAACATGAGAACTCTTATGTAGCGTTGGAATCATATTTTGGAATAAATATTTATATATATATATATATATATATATATATATATATATATATATATATATATATATATATATAATGTGCATTAGTAGAATATAGAATCCGAACAAATGAGGATCAAAATGGAAATGTTTTTAACGATATCGCGTTTCGCATTTGTATATTAGACAGACGTCATAAGATCAGAATGAATGACATGATTTTATTTTTTTTTCATATTGGAACAGTTAATGTCATTTTATTAGGCTGAAGGCGAACGAACGGGCAGCAACGTAAAAAACAGACAATAATGGTTATCCTTTCTTTTTGATGGAAGAGCGAAAAAGCTAGTGAAACGGAAGTTGTTCGTGATTAAACAATAAAAGCCAAAGGATTCGCTGTGTGCTTGACATACGATAAGATGCTTTGTAGTTTAAGGATGGCACTCAACTCTATATTCGTTCAGTATAGACTGGGTCAACTTGGAAAGCGGAACATGATGTTGAAAAAACAGAAATCCTTAATGATCACATTCTTCTGTCAAAATTAGCATGTACTTTTGTATAATAGCTCTCACCGCTCTCCCACCTCTCTCTCTCGATATATATATATATATATATATATATATATATATGTGTGTGTGTGTGTGTGTGTGTGTGTGTGTATGTAATGTTGCTCCATATCAAGTCTAGAGGGTAGGTAAATATAAACGTCAACATACAGAGGCGACAGTCTGTTTTATGCTAAACGCCATCTCAAATTCTGAATATTGGTAAAGGGTAGTGTTTATGCGCACGGCGAGTGTGATTGATAAATAGTATTGGTTATGGATAGGGAGAATGTGATTGGTAAAGTGTAGTGGTTATAGGCACTGTAAGTTTGACTGGTAAAGAGTAGTGGTTATGAGTATGGAGAGTGTGATTAGTAAAGTGTAATGGTTATTGGTACGTGAATTGTAATTGTTAAAGATTAGCGGTTATGGGTACGGGGAGGGTGATTGGTAAAGAATAGTGGTTATGTGTACGGAGATTGTGATGGGTAATCAGAACTGATTATGGGTAAGGAAAATATGATTGGTATTTAGTAGTGATTATGTGTAAGGTTAGTGTTATTGATAAAGTGAAGTGGGTATTAATGATTGATAAAGAGTAGCGTTCTGGGTATGGAGAGTGTAACTAGGGAAGTGTAGTGGTTAGGGATACAGAGAGTGTCATTGGTAACGAGTAGTGGCTATGAATACAGAGAGTGTGATTGATAAAGCGTAGAAGTTATGGATGCGGATAATGTGATTGATAAAGAGTAGACGTGATTATGTGAAGGTAGAATGTGATTGGTAAAGAGTACAGGCTATGATTAAAGAGATTCTGATTGGTAGAGAGAAATGTGTTTTTGGTACGGAGAATGTGATTGGTAAAGTGTAGATGTGATTATGGGTAGGTAGAGTGTGATTGGTAAAGAGTAGAGTTTATGAGTATACGTGAGTATGATTGGTAAGGTGTAGTGGTTATGAGAACGAATAGTGTGATTGGTAAGAAGTACAGGTTACCAGTACAGAGATTGTGCTTGGTAAATAGTATTTGTTATTTGTATAGTGTGTGATTGATAAAGCGTAATAGTTATGGATTCTTCGGAGAGTGTGTTTGTTAAAGTGCAGTGGTTATGTGCCGTGAGAGTGTGATTGCTAAATTGTTGTGTTTATGTGCACGGAGATTGTGAGTGTTAAAGGGAAGTGGTTATGGATACGCAAAATATAATTGGTAAACTGTAGTTGTTATGGGCTCGGAGCGTGTGAAACTTAAAGGGTAATAGTTATGTGTATGAAGACTATGATTGCAGAGTGTAGTGGTTATGGGATATGGAAAATGTGATGGGTAAACATCAGAGATAAGAAGATTGTGATTGTTAAAGAGTAGTGGTTATGGGTACGGAGTGTCTGACTGTTAAAGAGAAATAACTATGGGTAGGGAGAGTGTGATTGGGAAAG
The DNA here is from genome assembly GCA_903632075.3 of Acanthosepion pharaonis. Taxonomy (NCBI): domain Eukaryota; kingdom Metazoa; phylum Mollusca; class Cephalopoda; order Sepiida; family Sepiidae; genus Acanthosepion; species Acanthosepion pharaonis. Next base: position 2,254,819 of record CAHIKZ030003885.1, read on the forward strand.
AGTAGTTCCTATGGGTAAGGAAAATGTGATTAGTAAATAATAGTAGTTATGGAACGGAAAGATTTATTAGTAAATAGTAGAGGTTATGAGTACAGAAACAGTGATTGGTAAGTATTAGTGCTTATTATTAGTGAGAGTAACATTGGTAATGATTAGTGATTATGCGTACAAAGAGACTGATTGTTAAAGAGTGATGGTTATATGTACGAGGTGTGTGATTGATTGGTAGAGAGAAATGGGTTATGAGTACGGTGAATGGGATAGGTAAAATGTAGTGGTTATGTGCGCGGACAGTGTAATTGTTAATCTGTAGTAATTATGGGTACGGAGAATGTGATTGGTAGTTTATGGGTACGGAGAAAGTGGCAAAGAGTAATAGTTATGTTTCGGAGAGTGTATTTGTTAAAGAGTAGGGGCTAACGTAGGGAGAGTGTGTTTAGTAAACATTAGTGCTTATGGGTAGAGAGGGCGTGATTGCAAACGATTAGTGGTTATGGATACAGAGAATAGTCTTGTACAGTATAGTGATTATGGTACGGTGAGTGTCTTTGGTAAAGAGTACTGCTTATGTTTACGGAGAGTTTGATTGATAGAGAGTTTGATTGATAGTGGTTATTGGATCGGAGAATGTGATTGGTAAAGTTTAGTACTTATGTGTACAAAGAGTGTGATTTGCAAAATCTAGTTGTTATACCTGCAGAGAGTATGACTGCTAAAGTGTAGTGGCTATAGGTACAGAGTGCATGATTGGTAAAATGTAATGGTAACTGCTTCTGAGAATGTGATTAGTATAGAGTAGTTCTTATGGCTACGGAGAATGTGATTAGTAAAGAGTCGTGGTTATGAGCGTGAAGAAATATAGTTGGTAAGTAGTAGTGGTTACCGGAACTGAGAATGTTATTGCTGAAGAGTAATTTTTGTGTTCCGTGTGTGTGTGTTAAAGAGAAGTTCTTATGTGTAGGGAGGCAAAAATATTCCCTTAGAAACCGTATAAACGGGATCAAGTTCTGTCTACCTCCCCAGACGAAACTTTCCCCTTCGGCAAAGCCTCGTATGGTTTCCTCTCTGCTCAAGGAATAGAGTTCGAAAGTATGAACAGTCTGATCGACTGGTTAAGAGTAGGTGTTATGGGTGCGGAGAGTGTTTGTAAAGAGTATTGGTTATGGATACGGAGAGTATGATTGGTAAAGAGTAGTGGTTATGTGTATGAAGAATGTGATTGTCAAACACTAGTGGTTATATGTGCGTTTATTTTATTGTTAGAGCGAAGTTTTTATAGATACAGAGAATGTGATTGTTAGATAGTAGTGGTTATGGGAATGAAAATTGTGATCGGTAAAGTATTCTGGTTATCGTTACGGAGAATTTGATTGGTAGAGATTAGTGCTTTTAGATAAGTAGATTGTAAAGAGTAGTTTTTTTATGGTTATGGCGATTTTGATTGCTAAAGAATAGTGATTATGGGTAGGGAGATCATGATTTTAAAGTATCGTGGTTATCGATAAGGAGATGGTGATTGGTAAAGATTTGTGGTTATGTGTACTGAGAGTGTGATTGATAGAGAGTTGTTTTCATGTGTACGGACAGTGAAATATGTAAAGCGTAGTGATTATGCGTACGTGATCCGTAATGTGTGGTTATGTGTACGGTGAATGTGATTAATAAAGAGATGTGGTTATGGCGACAGAGAATATGATTAGTAAAAGTAGTGGTTATTTGTACGGAGACTGCGACTGATAAAGTAATGGTAATATGTACGTGGTGTGTGATTGTTAGAGAGAAGTGATTAATGTTACGGAGAATGAGATTGGTAAAGTGCAGTATTTATTTGTACGTAGAATCTTATTGTTAGAGAGTAGTGTTATGTCTACGAAGAGTGTGATTGATTAAGATTAGCTGTTATGGGCAAGGAGAATTTGATTGCTAGACAACAGTTGTTTTGGATACAAAGAATGTAATTCATGAAGAAGAGTGATTATCCGTGCGAAGATTGTAATTTGTAAAGAGTAGTGTTTGAAAGTACGGAGAATGTTATTGGAGTATTGAGTTCAAATTCCAGTCGAGATTGTTACGTTATGTTTTATGCAAATACCACTGAAATTGTATTAATACACCTCTTCTTCCTTTCAGTTGGCTTTTAATAACAGAGCATACTTAGCTCTTTAACCTTGGTTGTCAACCTGCCTAGGAGAATGAAAACTCAAAATCCAAAAGCATTTCTGGGCTCCACATTTTCAGCCTTGAAAATCATATTTTATATTTCTCTACTTCAGCTGTGATAGCGGCAAGATAATATTAAGCTCAAGCCCCAGGTGGCTACCCCATCGACAGCACCTCTTTTTTGCCAGGGGGGTGGGGTCATTACCCAGCGCCTGAGGCGTCGTCAAAAGGTAAAGTTCGGAAGGGCTTCAGCAATTTTTCCACGATATTGCCGGTAAACATAATTTAAACTGACCTTTTGTCAAATTCGTTTTCTCCGTGGAAGCACTGAAAAATAAATATATGTGTGTCTGTGTATGTGCCTGTGTTTCTGTGTGTATATGTTTGTAGGTTTGTGTGTGTATGTGTGTGTGTTAGAATAAGTTTGTTAACCTTTGTATATTGATTTTTAGACTTGCTGTTGTGTTGACTGATGTGTCTGTTAGTTCATTTATGCTTTTTTGCGTCGTGGGATTTGTAAATAAATATTTGCACTTGTATGCATTTAAAGGAGAATATTTGTGAAACGAGAGTTTTCAGATAAAGTCAAATATTCTTTCTTTAACTAAAAAATTCTGCTCGTTATGATTTTTTTCGTTCTATCGTCGTATTTTTACTTATTTATCTCTTTTTTCATTTTTATTTCAAACATTTTACTTATTTCTTTATTCATATTTCTACAGAGAAAGTGATTGAAAAAAAATCGTATTTCCTCGACAAACTTCAAGTTTCATTTGGAAATATCTTTTTTTTTTGCCTTCTTTTGTTTTGTCTTTTCTTCTTTCTGTTTTTTTTTGTTTTTTGTTTTTTTCATTTTGTTTCTCTTTGGACCTAACTTTAAAATGGATTTGCCGCAAAATGCTGATGTTCCATTCTCGGATTTCAAAACTCTTTCGGCAAACGAAACAGACACATAAATAAAATGACGTAAGTTCCTAACTGAAGAAAAGAAATTTTTTAGTCTTTTTTTTTTTTTTTTTTCACCAGCACAAAATTATTTTCTCTCTCCCTTCCGATTTCGCTCAAATTCTAAGCAAAAACAAAAGAAAGCTAAAAGAAATCATAAAAAAAAAAATACGTTTATTGACTTGGCGTTTTAGTTTTCACTCGGATTTACCGACAGACGGAAATGTTAGATTAAAACGTTTATAGCCTCGTGACTGTTTGGTAAGGAAAGCAAAAGTCGAGGAAATTGCTTTAGGAATTTTATAAAAATATGCCATTGAATGTGAATGCTAGGAGGGAGTGCAGAAGGTGCTTATTAATTTTGATTTCTAATCATCAGTTTGTTTTTAAATTAAGAACATTATGAAGTTGGTATTTTTCTTGTTTGTCCATATCGTGAAAAATTGGCTATGAAATTTAAGTAGTTTTGTAATTGCATTGGTTATATCTCTGGGAATAATCTAGCATTTGTTTTATACAATTAAGTCTGTTGTCATACCTTAGAAAGAATTCTGCTTTTTAAATCATTGAAAATAAACCATCCGCAGAAATTGAACATAAAATAAATGAAAAGGGATATATCAGCAGCCTGATATCGCCTTTTTAATTAAGTATTAAATTAATGAAATATATATATTAATGTGAAGAATGTTCAATCCTTCACTTCTTTTGTTATTATAATAACGAAGCATCTCAGTATATGAAATAGGGGAGATAAGGATACATAACCGATAAACAGAAACGAAATACAAATTGAATAGATTCTTTTTTTCAATATCTCAATGTATTTTAGAGTGTTCGTGTATGTTTATTTGAATTTGAAAATTTCCGAGATCTAAATAACAAATACCTGGAGTCGTTTCAACTTGGGAGGGCTGGGCGTATTGTTTTTGTTTTTTTAAGCGTTTCACCCCAAGCAAGGCGGGAAGCCACTAGGACACAAGGGGTTACAGAAAATATAGGAGTGATAGAAGAAAAGATGAGGAGAAGGGTAAGTGGATAGATCGAGGCAACTGGAGATGTCGATTGACATTACATTTGAATAGCTGGAGATTAAAGCTCTCAGGGAAACTAGAATAGGGAAGGGAGTTCCACAGGCGAGAGGTGCGAGACATGAAGCTATTAGAGTAGAAGAGACGGATACATTTAGGAGTTTCGACAGTGAAGTGGGGAGAGCGGGATGCCAGCGTCGTCGGGCGCTTGAACTCATGAAGTCTGGGAACCAGCGAATGCAGCTCCTCGGAGCAATTGCCATGAAAGTATTTGTAAAAAGACAGAGAGAGGCGACGGCGTGTCTGTGAGAAAGTGTCTGGAGATGAGATGCCAGAACAGGGCCAATTATATTGCATATCCGTCTCTGGAAATTGTGCTGAAATTGTCTGCAAATACGCCACCACAGCTTGGCCGACTGAATCTATACAGTATTAATAAAAATTATATATCTCATAGACAAGAAGACTAATTAAAACATGTCGATGGCAACGCTAACATTATGACTTTGGTGAAAGCTAACATTCGTACGGTATAAAAAATATCAGAAGTAAGATTATGTTGCGTCAATATAATGTGAAGAGTGAAGAAAGGATTATGTCGATGGTACAAAGGAATTTGCATTTAGAATCACTATTCACTGCATAAATACCCTCTAGAAAAGAAATAATTATTGTTTCTGAGGCGAGTTATAATTTAAATAGAAGCGCAGACTAGGCTCACTTGCCTTCAATGACAAACATCCTAAAAGAAGGGACACACTCTGAATTTACAAACATAACGAAATCAACAAGAAACCACTATCTTTCCAAAATAAAGCATAGTAATTCACATATAACAAATGGAAAACAATCTACGGAGAATCATGTTCACCTGAGTTCTGCGGGAAATTTTATTCATTCTACGAGGTGTGCGGTTAACGTAACGGTCATCGTCGTATAATCCAACATGATCAACAGTTTGAACAATGGCAGTACACACGAACTCTCGGTCATGATGACTTGTGACTTCGTGATAGCACATACATCGTTGGCTTCTGAACAATTCCACTTAATTTTACTTTCAAGCACACTATGGTGGGATTCGAACCGGATGGTTTTTATGTTTGGAAATCGAACATTCTAATCATTCGACCATATATATATATATATATATATATATATATATATATATATATATATATATATAACGCTCGACTCTTCCGACGTATAAGGGTCAAGCAGATCAGTTCCCAGGAAACCGACAGCCCGACAACAGCACATGAGATTCGATTATAGTGGTGAAGTTTTCGTACAGGACCATCCACACTTTTTGAAGGGCCGAACACAGAGATCTTGTGCACTAAGTGCCACAAGGTCCCCAAACGACCCTCCGCAGGTTTTGAATTCAGAGTTGTCTTTCTCCTAGACCAGTTGCCATCCAAGGATATAGAACCGTGTCTGTCCTGCTATTTATCCATAGCTGGAGGGAGAAAAAAGGATTTATACCTTTCCAAAGGGTAATAGCACGTAAGTGAATATAATGGATATATATATATATATATATATATATATATATATATATATATATATATATTGATGTTGTTGATTGATGTGAGTTTTTGACCTTGGGTTTCACGCTTTTGCGATCGTCAGACAAATTGATTAAAAAAAGGATTAATCAGTTTGTCTGACGATCGCAAAAAGCCTGAAACCCAGGGTCACAAACTCACATCAATCCAACCAAATATGTTAGTCTCTGATATTGAGCGCTTTCTAATAAGTACTGCGCATATAATATATAAATAATTATATATAATATATATATATATATATTTATTTATATACACACACTTTTCACACACACACACACACACACACACACACACACACACACACACACACACACACACATATATATATATATATTATTTTAGGATATTACAACATAAACGTGCAAGAATCGCTACACAATTGCACTCGTGTTTCAACACATATCGATGCGTCTCCTTAGGCAATTGTAAATTATGGCAAGTGAACGATTATTTTGGCTTCAAAAGCAAAATACATCCTCATTTAAAAAAAAAAAAAGACATGATGTCTTTACTCTTGTCACCGCTGCCAAGAGGGGGCGCGAACAACGGTGTTCAAATCCTGGCCAAGTGTGTTGGATTCACTAATGAATTTGTAAAGGTAAGAGTCAAAATCTTCTCCCAGTACTGTTTAAATTGCAAGGTAGACCGAACTTTCTCACTGTTATTTACAACCCTTGTAGATGAAGACGTACTCATTTAAATGTCAATGAGTAAATAATCAAATATATTTTCCATGGACTAGCAACAACTCGCAGATGACAGGAATCTCTGGAGAGCCATTATCGCGTCTTCTCTGAAGGAAGTAAGACTTTAGCATTGCAGATACTTGAAGTTACTGTAGAGCTCACAACGACATGCGCTTGCTACGGGTTGCTATCAGAAACCCACGCTTAGCCGGCTTGTTAAATGATATCCAATATATACCAATAAAGGATATTTTTTGTTAATTCATTCCAAAATATTAATTTACCCCGAAGTACAAGAAATCTACATTTACTAAAATTCACCCCAAATTCTACCAGAGCGAGGCTCCTTCCATTGCACTACGGGTGGTTTAACCTTTGCGATTGTTCCAAATGTGGGCAAATCAAGTGTGCTATTTCTAATGTGGGGTCATTTTTTACGCTCACCTCGATAGACAGGCTAAAAACAGATTTTTTTTATGTTTTTGTAAAAAAATGTCAATAGCTCGAATATCATCCGTACTTACGACATATGAATAACACCCTGATTTTTTGGTAATTTTCATTGTGATGGTTGGAGATGCGGCGAGGTAAGCTAAACAAATTTTGACTTAAAACTTTATAATTTAAAAAAAATGTGCCAAAAATGTAATAAAAATACAAACTTTGATTTAAAATTTATAATTTCTTGGGGTGGATTAATACTTGCGATAAGTAATTGTTGTAACATAGGAAGGATTACTGAATGACGAATAACCAAAACGGAGGTTGGAAAAGAAATGGTAATCTTTATAACATCAACAAAATACGATACTCGCCAGCGGCGTGAAATAGGTAACCCACTGCTAGGAGAGGAACGTAGACAGCATATTACCACCACTTTCAATAATGTCCAACGTATTTATGTGGATTGGAACATATGCATTAGTGTTCATAGGTATAATAGATAGATAGATAGATAGATAGATGATAGATAGATAATAGATAAAGTTATATATATATATATATATATATATATATATATATATATATATATATAGGTTATTGTAATTGTTGTAACCTAGAAAATTGAATGAGAAATAATCAAAACGGAGGTTGTAAATGATAATCTTTATAACATCAATAAAATACAATACCCGCCAGCGGCGAGAAGTAGTTTAACCACTGCTTGTGGTGAACTACTTAGACATCATATTACCTCCTCTTACAATAGTGCCCAACGTATTCATGAGGATTGGGACATATGCATTAGTGTTCATAAGTACGGTATATAACAGATAGATAAATAGATAATAATATAATATATATACACAAATAGATAATGTAATATATATATATATATATATATATATATATATATATATATATATATATATATATATATATATATAGATAGATAGATAGATAGATAGATAGATAGATAGATAGATAGATAGATAGATAATGTAATTTTGTAACCTAGAATGGGCTACTGAATGAGGTATAACCAAAATGGTGGATGTAAATGGTAATTTTTTAACATCAACAAAATATAATACCCTCCGCTAGCGCCGTGAAGTAGGTAAACCACTGCTTGTGGTGAACTACGTAGACATCATATTAGCGTCCAACGTATTTGTGAGGATTGGGACATATCCATTTGTGTTCATAGGTACGGTATATAACAGATAGATAGATAGATAGATAGATAGATAGATAGATAGATAGATAGATAGATTTACTGAATGACGGATAACCAAAACTGGGGTTGAAAATGAAATGGTAATTTTTATAACATCAACAAAATACGATACTCGCCAGCGACGTGAAGTAGGTAACCCACTGCTCATGATGGACTACCTAGACAGCATATTAACCACTAATTACAACTGTCCAACATATGAGGATTGGTCATACCCATTAGTGTTCATAGGTACGGTATATAATAGATAGATAGATAGATAGATAGATAGATAGATAGATAGATAGATAGATAGATCCCCAGTTCAAATATGAACATAGTTATCATACATTTATAAGTTGATTACTTACCGTTACTCTCAAGCTGTAATGAAAATTCTAGACTTTGCAGATTAATAACAAAATGGTAATAATTGCATCGATTTCGCCCTTTCAATATGATTCTATGTTAAACATATATCAGATACTAGTTGCTTCAGGAAATGAAAAAAAAAATCTCTTCAGAAATGTCCGTTCTGTAAGTGGAAATAAAGCATAAAAAGCCCGGGCTTGCCAACGATGTTTTAGTTAGTTTAGATCGGAACAGTTTTCTTTCGAAGATTCTCCTTAATCTGGACAATCAAGATTCTGTCAATATTGAGTTTCTACAAACCGTCGTTGAAGAAAATCCAATACAAACTAAATGAGAATTAGCAAGGCATGTCAATACAAGTGCTTCTTCGATAATAAAACATGTCCGTGGACTCGGAAATTCAAGTAAACTTGCTCAAACGGACTGCTTCTCAGACTAAACAAACACGTCATTTTAGAACAGACTTTCTACTGAACAATTTCGGGGTAAATCATTCAAAATGGACGAAAACGACATGTTTACAAACCTCTGAAAAAAGGATGATCCACAAAAAAGACAGCATTACTACTTAATGACGTTATACTTCGTTTTTGATTAAATACGAAACAATTCTGTCTATTATGAAGTGTTAAACTAAACAGAAAAGCAGTTTCAATTGTAAGGATTTGACAACTTGTGCTGAGAATATGCCGTTCGTAGGTTAATTGTAAAAACGTATTGCTCTTCGTCATCATCATGGTTAGCTTAGCAAAACAAAGATCAAGAGAGTTTTTGTACAGGCCGCTTGTAGGCAAGTTTGTGTCTGATAAGTCCAATACGGTGTAGGCATACACGGTCGCAGTAAAAATTTGCTCTTATATGATAATGAAACACCCAATATTTCTCGAATCGCTGTGTAAAAATTGCAGCACTAAATATTGAAAGGTTACGTCGTCCTCCTTACTCTCCTGATCATGCTCCATCTGACAATCATCTTTTCCGATCGTGAAAACATATTTAGAGGGAAAACAGTTTATTAATTGTGAAAATGAGTTTTGAGTGTCTCTTTTCATCGAAACCTGAAGAGATTCATGTCCGAGGGATTAATAATTTACCAGATATATTTGATTATCGATAATGAAGTAAAATATTATCTTGATTAACTACATCAATTATGATTATAAAGTACATGTTTGTTTTCCATATTCAAATAGGATTTTCTTTCCAACCTAATAGACCCAGTAAGTATAACTAAGAAAATAGTGGAATTCCTTCGCATTATAAAACAATACTACTACTCCTACTAGTACTATTAATAATAATGACTGGATATTCATTTCCAAGCATAACCGTCTACTAGGGCGGTTAGCCAATCCCTGTTGCAGATGTTCTCTCAGGCACATCCCTGTTTATTGAACACTCATAGATCCCACCAGTGGTGTGTGCAACTATATAGAGCTTCTGGGAGAGAAAGTATAATCTAACATGATCAACAGTTTGAATAATGGCAGTACGCTGAAACCCTCGGTCACGATGACTTGCTAGCACGTCCATCTTTGGCTTTCGAACAATTCCACTTGATTTTATTCACAGGCACTTTTCAAAGGTGTCGCATGCTGGGGGAACGCGACATCAAGCAGATACTATCAAAATGGCATTTTCCTAACAAACAATCTAACTATGGTGGGTTCGAACCGGATGGTTTTCATGGTCTGAAAACGAACACGCTAACAATTCGGCCACCACCCCCATATATATATATATTATTTTTGGTTGTTACAACAAAACATGTAAGAATCGCTACACAATCGGAGTCGTGTTTCAACGCATAACGATGCGTCTCCTCAGACGATTGTAAATTACTGGTGAGTGAACGAATAAGTTGGTTTCAAAAGCAAAATACAACCACATTTTTTAAAAAAAGAAAGGGCTTGATGGCATTACCCTGATCAACAGGAGACGCATCGTTTTATTTTGAAATAAGACTGCAATTGTGTTACGAACGTTGGAAGTGTACTCTGTTCATTTTCATCGTAACTAGACGCACACGCGCGCACACACACACACATACATACATACATACATATATATATATATATATATATATATATATATATATATATATATATATATAAAAAAAAGAGGAAAGAAACAGCAAACGTTTTTGGTTGTAATGTGGATTTTTAAAAAATATATATATTATGCTTTAATTTCCGTAATTTCTGTAATTTTGCAAAACGGGTTTCCGGTCTCGCGACCTTCATCAGGCAAAGAGTGGATATTTACAAATATTATTAAAAGGAATTCATTTTTCTCAGGTTTTTCCATGTTAAATATTCTCGATATTAGACATTCTATTTTTTCGTGTGTTAGTGACCCAAATGTCTTTCTTGAACTGGCAGTAAAAGAATTCTGCGTCAAGGGTAATAAAACAATAAAGACTGGTCCGAGAAAGGGTAAAGAAGATATCTCTATTCTTATCTTTTAATGACCCCTGTGTGTTCTTAGATCTATTTCTATTTTTTTTTTGTCAGCATGCGTACGCATACGTATATTCCCTCTCCATACATACATACTGTCTTATTATAAGGAATTAGTATACACATATGTACACATATACATACACATGTATACACATACATACACACATACGCACACACACACACACACATCCTATGTTGTGTAGGGTCCGCGTGTGTGCCCCTAAGCAGTTTTGTTTTTGTCAATATGTGCATATATATGCCAGTACGCGCAGGTACATGCGCACTCCTCTCTATACATATATACTTAGGAATTAGTATACACACACACACACACACACACACACACACACACACACACACACACACACATATATATATATATATATATATATATATATATATATATATATATATATATATATATACACACAAACACACTTCCTATGTTGTGTAGGGTTTGAGCGCGTGCCTGTGAGCAGTCTATTGTTTTTGTCAATATGTGTATACATATTCGAGCTCCACAAATACCCGCACGTGAGCATATGAGCATGGATGCGAGTGGTTTGACCCCTGTATCTGGCCATTATGTGTGCATGCTGTGTGCTTTTGTGTGAGGGGTTATGATCTATTTAATGCTGGTTTAAATTTGTTTATGTAGTTTTTTTTTCTTGTATTTGTAGGTAAGAATAATTGTCTGTTTGGTATATTGGCATAATTTTAAATTCACCCTGGTTACATTTCTAGATGTTTTGTGATACAAAGAGTTTTCTGTTGTCTGCTAATTTTATGTTGCTTTTGTGAGATCGAAATCTTCTACATGATCGAACTAAATGGCCATCGGTCATATTGGACATTACTCTGACAATGACCGCTTTCAAAGAATCTTTGGTGTTATGCGGTGTTCATTGACCTCAGTTTCAACAACGCCCCACACCTAGTTCTACGATGGATTTTTCGGTTATATTTCTGATCTTGTTCAAAGTTTTTCTCATCTGAAAAAAAAAAAATAAATAAAACATCATGTTCTACTGGATTTTTAAGTTTGTTAAAGATTATTTCAGATCTGATTAAGCGATTTTCTTATTTTTTTTAAACATGAATTGACCTTTCGTCATCAATCGGATGTCTTTGTGGACAACATTTGCGATTATTCCTCATAACACATGAAAATCTTCCGCAAGTGTCCTCGTGAATTTTCTGAGATTGTAAATAACGGTCTGGTGAACTTTATCGATAAATTCTGGTGTTCTCATTATGTCAGAGCCTTTGGAATGCTTTGATACTAATGGTACATTTCCAATTTCCGTTTATAACTCCTTATGAATTTTGTAGACGAATGTTCTGGCAACTTTGAACAGTCGAGTTACCTGTAAGTTGCAATGTTTAAAGCAACAGCTACAACCCGCCTTTTCATTTCTTGAGTATGCTAGTGTTTGCCATATTATTTTCTGAAAAAAAATGATATAAAATTTAATAAAATGAAGCAATAACCCACGAAATTATGTCCTTAAATACCTTAGTCCCATATATATATATATATATATATATATATATATATATATATATATATATATATATATACACTAATATTCCATGGTCATAATTTATTCCATTAGAATCGTAAATACGATCCAATTCATCAGACCTACAAATACAAAATGAAAACAAGAAAAAAACACTCGGAAGTGAAAACAAATTTAGAGAAATGTAAATATGAGGGGGGAGATTGAACCTTAACAGAGAGAATTTTAGGAGATGTGGTGGGAGGGTTTTAGATAAGAGAAGAGAATGAATGTCGACGGATGTCTAATGCATAAAGATACATTCCCCACCACCTCTCCTAAAATTCTCTCTGTTAAGGTTCAATCTCCCCCCTCCTCATATTTACACTTTCTCTAAATTCTGTTTTCACTTCCGGAGTGGGTTTTTTCTGTTTTCATTTTGAATTTGTAGGTCTGATGAATTGGATCGTATTTACGATTTCAATGGAATAAATTGTGACCATGGAATATTAGTGTTTAAGCCTTTTTATTATATCCTTAATCTGTCCTGGACATTGAGTTCTACCTGGATTCTTCCTCTTGGAATTTTTTTTCTGAGAATATACATGTATGTGTATTTATATATTTTGCATACGTATGTATATTTTCCACTAATATTATCATATATATATATATATATATATATATATATATATATATATATATATATATATATATATATATATATATATATAAAAAAAGTAAACTGGTTTCGTCCCCTCTCGTCAGAACTGTAAACGGGGGGAAACAAATTATGAGAAGAAAATCTATCGCGGATGACGTGAATGAATGGACAGGGAGAAAAAATATAATAATAAAAGTTATAACACCAAAGATGCTAGAGACACGGCACCGCAAGCCGAAGTAAACAGCCTCTTTGTTTACAAAGAGCGGGTCGCCTGGACCTGATGAACGGCGTCTCCAACACCTTCAGATGGAATAACGAGTGTGCTCTGACCAGAACAGAAAACCAGCTCACACTAAAATCCATAGCACAGGTCAGATTATTTATCAAGTGATCCGCTATAGAAGACCCGTATGTATTTCGAATGGTATCACCAAACGAAAAATTTTTGTTGATTATTTTAGCAGGCACGTGCTGTTTAATCCTAACATCCAAACTCTGTGTCGTTCTACCTATGTAATCGAGTCCACAAGTACATTGTAATTGTGCACTCGACTACTTGATAAATAATATAACTATACGATCAAATTTCAAAATAATAATCGTATTTTTCCGCATTTAAAAATATTTTTCAAAGGAGCTACTACTCAGAAAAATGACAGTCACAAATTTTGAGAAAGAAATCTTCGAACAAAGAAAGTCTGGAAAATTGAACAATCATTGCTGAAGCTGATAGGAAGAGAAATGGGGTAAATAAGGAATTTGAATGTAGGAAAAATACTACAAAGTAGAGGGGGGGAGGCCACGAAGAGAAAGTATTGCAGAAGACAACCTCAAAAAAGAAACCGTGGCGAGTCATTGCCCAAAGGACACAGCAAATGAAGAATGACGACGATATAAAGAGAGGATCTTATTTAGGACAGAACTGAAAAATCTCCCTCGATATTGTCGTCAAGAAAGACTGTATCTTACGTATGTGCACTAGTACATATGGTATGTTTTTCCTAGCTGCTTTTAAGCCGCCATCTTTCTTTTCGCCTTCCACCATTGTTATTACTCTTAGCATCCTACACACCATCCATTTGGTTTTGGGAAACCCTAAAAACGCAAATCAAATCCAACCAATCAGACACTGACACGCAATAACAAAGACAGGAGAGAACTAGTTATCGCTATGGTAACAAGTCCAAAGAATACGTCGGAGATTATTTTCATAGTTTAACTGCATTTTATACACAACATGCCATTCGTTCTCTTTATGCAATTTTTGCCTCGCACGGTGGCATGGTTGTGGATGGAGATCGAGTAAAGCTGGGAAGCCTATTACTTATCCTGTGTCCGTGTGTCAGCCATCATTTTCACCAACACTGGGTTGTCCACGAACTATGGGAACATGGTCAGTCTATTGTAAACACCGCCGTAGGGATGAGAACGTGCATAAGAGTTTCATCCGCCATTATGTGGACAAAAAGAAGCTCCATTTTATGATTCTTACACACGTTTCTTTTTGTTCATTTCTTTATGGAGATATCATTTTTACCTTGTTATTCATTTTATTATGTTTATTTTTTTATCGTAGAAGTTTTTTTCCCACTATTTTTTCTCTTTTTTTCGATTTAATTTTTTAATTCTTTCTTTCATTTATAGTCAATCCATGATAAACATTTTATTAATTTCTTTCTGTCTTCGTTTTTTTTTACTTATTTTCTTTGAAGGTTTTCTTCTTTCTTTCTTTTCTTTCTTTCTTTTCTTTCTTTCTTCTTCTTTTACTCATTTTCTTTGCAATTTTCTTCTTTCTATAGATAGATAGATATGAAAAAAACTGAGAAAGATAAATATAAACAGACTGATATAGATAGATATGATCATACTGAGATTGCGAGATATGAACAGATTGCGATAAATAAATACATACGTAAATATGAATAGATTAAGATAGATAGACAGGTAAATATGAATAGATTAAGTTAGATAGATAGATAGATAGATAGATAGATAGATATGAACAGATTGAAATAGATGGAAACATACTGACGTATATATGAATATATCACATGAATATAGATAGGAAGAAACAGAAAAAGAACGAAACAAATATAAATAGATAGATAGATAGATAGATAGACAGATAGATAGATAGATAAGAAATAAAATGAAACCGATAGATAGATAAGGAACAGACTGAAACTGATAGATAGATAGATAGATAGATAGATAGATAGCTCTCTCTCTCTCTCTCTCTCTCTCTCTCTATATATATATATATATATATATATATATATATATATATATATATATATATATATATATATATATATATATATATAGATAGATAGATAGATAGATAGATAGATAGATAGATGTGGAGAAAGAGAAAGATGTAAGTGAAAGAATGAAAGATAAATTGTCGATTATAGAGAAAAAAGATTGATACGTCAAAGATATTTCAACTTTTGTCTTACCAACAGAAACGTGACTTAAAAACCCCGAGACGTTATTAACAATAAATCCAACACCAATTAAGTCTACAAAAGGCGCCTGAGTATATGATCATTCAATCGCTTTCATTTACAAATCTATGACAGTAAGCCAGACAATACTATTATTAAAGTAACTATTTTGAAGTATTATCTAATAAATTACTGCAATAAAAATATGCATATTAAAATATAAAAAAAAAACAGGAAATAATAACATAAAAACGACATTAATTAAGCAATAATTACTGCGAAGAGACAAAACGAAAAACAGCAAATTTGGGAAATGCCTTTATACTTCATTCCTCGCTTCTCTCGGAGTGGTCGTCGATCTCACTATTTAATGAGAAAAACTGACTACGTTCAAAAATACGTCCTAGGATTCCATAACTTTTCATATTTTGAAGAAGATCAGTATGTTAAACACCGTTGAACGATTTTGAAATATCCAAAAGACATCCCGGGCTTCACCAGTCTTTTTTTTAAAGCATTACGCCCCGAGCAAGGCGTGAAACCACGAGGATTCAGGGGATTGCAGAAGATTTGGAGCGAGAGCAGATATGAGTGATAGGATGAGGAGAGGGATAGTGGATAGATCAAGGTAACTGGAGATGTCGATTGACATTACATTTGAATAGTTGGAGATTATAGCTCTCAGGGAAACAGTAATTGGGAAGGGTGTTCCACAGGCGGGAGGTGCGAGGTATGAATCTATTGGAGTAGAAGAGACGGCTACATGTAAAAGTTTCTACAGTGTAAGGGTGGGAGTGGGATGCCAGCCTCGTAGGGCGCTTGAATTCATGAAGTCTGGGAACCAGTGAAAGCAGCTCATCGGAGCAATTACCATGAAAGTATTTGTAGAAAAGACAGAGAGAGGCGACGGTGCGTCTGTGAGAGAGTGACTGCAAACGAGACGCCAGATCAGGGCCAATTATATTACGTATCCGTCTCTGGATCTTGTCAAGAACTCCGTGGTAAACAGAAGGTGCACCAGATCATATATGGCAGCAATACTCCATGCAAGGGCGAATGGTTGATTTGTATATTTGAAGTATCGATTCCGGGGAGAAAAATTTCCTGGCGCGTCACAGAGAGCCAACTTTCCTCGCGGTGGAAGAAGCAATTGACTCAATGTATTTGTTCCATCTCAGGTCAGCAGTCAACGTGAGACCGAGCAGACGTAGGGAGTTGCTCTCAAGAAGTTGATTATCAGACATTCTAATGGTGGGCAGAGAAGGATCCCTATGGCGATTAATAGAGAGTAATTTAGTTTTTGAGGCGTAAAATTTGACCAGCCAATTCTTGCACCAATTAACAACCGATTGGAGGTTCATTTCAAGACGCACGGCCAGGTTAGTTTTGTCACCGCCACTAGATTTGTTTTTGAGGCAGGAGTAAATTGTAGTGTCGTCCGCGTAGATGCCAACTTGGGAATCTATGGCGTCAGGAAGGTGTTATATAAAGCTTGACAAGCTCTTTCGGCAATAATCGTTAAAACATCAGCAGTTGACTGAGAGAAGCGAAAGCCTTATTTTTTATCTTAAAGAACACCCAGCGATTTGAGATTCTTAACGAATTCAGATTTGTAGAAGAAATATTCAATTACCAGTCCGCTAATAGTTTTTTATGTATTGTTTTTTTTTCCTGGCTTTCTTATTCAACAATATCATTTAAAAGTAATATCGATTATCTGACCTTGACTGATTCTTTTCTTCACCTGCTTGTTATGTTTTAATAACTTTCCAGCTCGAATACCCCGGTACCACTTACTTAAATACATGGAATAAAGAATTTGCTCACGATTTGCTCAAGCATTCCAGGTTCCAAGACAAACTCTACCTTTATTAAATAAACCATAGCCAATTTGGCTATGGATTTTGTCAAAAATTAAAGTTCACCCAACACAAATTTCAAAAGCAACTCAGGCTTAATGCCACATCACATAGAAATAACGATTCCTATACGATCACCGAAGTTAAGCAACATCGTCCCTCGTCAGAAACTTGATCGGTGACCGCTTTGGAATAACAGGTGCTGTAATAAGCTTAGATGTGCGGGTGGTGAGATAGATAACTGCTCGGCAATTTTAATCCTAGAGCCGAGTTCCAATTCCAGTTGGGTTCGTTATATTCACTTACGTGCAAATACCTTTGGTAAATGTATGAATCTACCTCTTCTTCCACCCAAGCTAAAGATTAATCAGTAAGCTATGTATCACGTCAAAACATTTTTACAATCTAGAAATAATTCCTGGCTTTAAATAAACGACAAAGGGTTGATAACTTGTAAAAATGCATGAATCAATAAATGAAAATTTATTCAAGGTAAAGGGTTACTGAATGAAGTGATTGATCTGAATATAAGAGGACAGATCCAGACGTTATGACTAAAGACATGGCGGCTACGTAACGATTGGGTTTTCACTAAAGAGATTAATATTTCAATGCTTGTAGAAGCATTCGTACCGGAGATCCTTCCACAAATCAGGAATGAAATATTTAAGGGTAAATCTTTTTTTCTCTCCATCTTGGGGTAGCTTTGTACGAAAATAATGAAGACCATTTATTTGCTCTAAAATATGTCCAGAATGATGTACCGAAGTACTGCAATATTTTACTACGGTACGCGCAGATATTTTACTCCTAGTATTGCTCAGATACTGGGATCGCATTATGAAAAGTTATATGAAAAAAAAATCTAGTTTTTCACAAAAAAGAAAAAGAAATCAAAGGTTGCTCAATGCATAAAGTTAGCTTATACACAAGTATATGTTCTCGTCTTTCCTCAACACCATTCGTGATGTCCATGATGGAAAACTTTCATCGGCGCCAGTATAACAGCCGTGAAAAAGTATTGACGTCTTTCCTTCTCCGAAGAGGGTTGTAATATTTATAAGTGAGGTATAAAAGAACTAGGGTTTAAAAATACGGATAATAAAATTGGCATGACGAGTTCAAATTACGTCGCTGGATTTTCTATGTTCATTCCACATGGTTGTCTTTTGGGGATGCCATGAATACAGCTCTCTCTCTCTCACTCTTCAGTGTGGTTAGAGCTTGACCGCTATAAAGGCAATCTAACTAGAGGTCAACTCTGAGAGAAAAAGGAATAAAATTTTTAAAAAAAGTAAATATATAAATAGTAAAAAAGTGGGTTGCGACCTCACCCCTAAAAAGACCTGCGATTGAAACCACTGATGATCCAGAGAGACCTTAGAATGAATATAGAAAAAGGCATTTTAATCCTTTATTTGTTATGTCTTTTGTTCCCTTTTTTATTTTTTGTTCTTTTTTTTTTTTAATTAATTCACATCACGCAAGGATATTATGCCCCTAAGACGCAAACGCTTACTGGGAGTGATAGAATGAAAGAGAATGTGAAGACTTTAGAAGGAATCGGAAACACAATTCTAAACAGGAAATATTGGATAAACCGCTAATCCTGTTCAAAAAACGTGGAGGAGAGTGAACCGGACGATAGGCGAACCTTCTTTATTTACTTATTATTTTTTCCCTGTGTTTTTTTTTTTGTTTCTTTCGTTCTTTTCCCTTTTCTTCCTCGATGCTCGTTTGTTTTTAATTCTTTCTTTCAACTGATTTATTTCCATATATTGGCTTTCTTTGTTTTTCAATTACTTCTCTTTTTCCATTCCCATTTAACCCTTTCTCTTTCTTTCTTTCTTTCATTTTTCCCTTTCACACTGTTTCTTCCTTGTGTTTTTCTTTGTTTCCATCTTTATTTCATCCTTTCCTTTATCAATTCTTTCATTAGGTTTTTCCACGTTTTTTTCATATCCCTCTATCTCTACTTTTTTACTTCTCCCCACCCCTTTTAAAAATTACTTAATTCCTCATTTCCTTCTTCATTCCAACTTCCTTCTTTTCTTTCTGCTTTCTTCCCCGCTTTTTTTTTCTACCCCCTTTTCACTTCTTCCTTTTGATTCCCGCTAATTTCCATTCCTACTTTCATTTCTATCTTTTCTTCTTTCTTCTACCACTTCCCGGCTTCCTTCATAATCTTTTATCTTTCTTTCTGTCTCCTTCAGTTTCTTACATCATTTCTCTTTATCCTGTCTTTTTTTCCATGTTTTCTACACCCTTTTCTTCTTCCTCTTCACCTCAAACATCCACTTCGTTCGTTTCTTCGACTCTTTCCTCTTTCTTTTCTTCATTCATTTTTCTATTCTTTTCTTCTTTCATTTTATCTATCATTCTGTTTTTTCTTCGCCGTTGTTTCTTTTTCAGTTCTTTCTTTCATTCTCCCTCCCATTCATTTATCTCTTTCCTAATCTTTTCTTCTTTCAGTCATTCAATTTCCCTACATTCCTTAGCCTCTTCCTTTCTGCATTTCATGTTCTTATCTACCATTTTTTATTCTTCATCCGCTTCTTTTTATCTTCCATGATTGATTTATTTTTTTACTTTTTTTGCAAACGCGTTGACACTATTCTCTCTTTATCTCTGTGCCTAACAAATGGTGACAAGTCCACGTATTGTCCACTTCTCCTTTGTTTCTTTTCTTCCAAGGAACCAATACAGTTTACAAACCTATTCGGCTTTGTCGATATTTGATGTGACAAACCAACAAATATAGAAAAGAATAATTTTTTTACAGAATACGAAAAACAGATCGCGATATATGAGGAGGTGATGAAATCTCTCTGTTCAATTCACAAGAATCTCACTCAGTGACCCTCTACTGTGGGCCTCGGATTCGGTGAAATAAAATAAAAAATAAAAAATTAAACGAATATGAGTGTTTTTTTTATGGTGGTGGGAAAACACACCCTTGATCGGGCCAAGAACCTTTCAGCAATAATCTATTATATTTCAATATATAATATCGATATTTATTTTGAATTCTTCTATAGATATATACAAGTGCACGCGAACACATACTTACGTATCTGCAATACATACATATATATATATATATATATATATATATATATATATATATATATATATATATATTATAATTATTTTTTTAAAAGTATGTATCCATCACGACACAGAAATTAATATATCAGGTCATCCCATAAGTTCTGTCCGAATTTTGAATAAAGAAAACAAGTGACCAAATGTTACATTTAATTACAGATTCAATCAACAATGTATTTTCCCTGATTATCTATGACTTCCTTCCATTATTAACAAGCTTACTAATTCCATTACTGTAAAATTATTTTGGCTTTGATTTGAAGAACTCACAAATGTCAGTTTTAACCTCTTCCTGTGTTACAAAAGCTGTTTCTTCCAAATGATTCTGTAAGCTACGAAACAAATGGTAGTCTGAAGGAGCAAGATCGGCAGAATAAGGTGGATGAGGAATTTTCTCCCAACCAAGTTCTTCGATCTTTTTTGACGTGATTCTTGCTGTGTGCGGTCGCGCATTGTCCTGATAAAAAAAAAAACAATTTTCGATTCACTAGAGCAGGTCTTTTTTCCTCAAAGCTTGGTTCAAACGCTCTAATTGCTGACAGTATATTTGAGCATTAATTGTTGCAATGGGTGGTAAGAATTCAAAGTGGTTTATTCCTTGGCGATCCCACCAGATTAAAAGAAACATTTGCCCATGAAGTGCCTTTCTCGGCTGTGGCTGAGGCCCTTCCCCTTTACCAAGCCACTGTCCACGACGCTTAACATTTCGATAAAACATCCATTTTTTTGTCGCCAGTTACAAGTCTATCCAAAAAAAGGTGAAACAAGTTGGCAAGAATGGAGAGAAGAGCAGATGTCAACTCGGGATTTGAGGTTGTTTTCAGACAATTCATGAGGCAACCATTTTCCAAGTTTAGGAACTTTTCCAAATTGTTGAAGATGATAATGAACAGTTGTATGGTTTGAAATAAGAACCACTGCCAATTCCTCAACTGATAAAGGGCTGTTTTAAAAAGCTTTTCATCAAACTCAACGCGACGTCCGGTTCGATCTTCATCTTCAAGGGTGAAATCTCCACCTCTGAATTTTGCAAATCATCTTCTGCAAGTTCTTTCATTCACACATTCCTCTCGATAAACTGAGTGAATGTTTCTAGCCGCTTCGGCTGCTGAGTTTCCTTTCTTGAACTCATAAAGCATTATGAGCCTCAAATGATTCTTTGTTACTTCCATGTTAGCAGGGTTTTAATCAAACAAAATTTAATTTTATAGTACTCTGAAATAAAATTTGATCAGTTTAAATGCATCTAAACATAAAAATAATGTTCAGCTCCATGAGACGTTATAAAATACTCGTTAAATTTCGTTCATTTTAACAAAAAGTTAAAATTCGAAAGAACTTATGGGATGACCTGATATTTCGAAACCAAAACATAAATCTTAAATTAAAATCAAAATTTGAAATTCAATTCTATTTTCAAGCGATGCTAATACGTACATACATACATATATATACATACATACATACATATATATATATATATATATATATATATATATATATATATATATATATATATATATATATATATATATATATATATATATATATATATATATATATATATATATATATATATGTATATAAATAAAAAGAAAGAACAGTAAGATATAAAATCCGGTGTTCTTATAGATATTTTATTTTTACAAAATAGTGCTCAATGTAAATTTACAGAGCATTAATATTATAAATTAATTGATTTAAAATATGGTTATTTTCGCTACACAGTTCCAACCATGTTTCAAAAATAGAAGCTAAAAACCCCTAATTTTATTTTTGCAAATTAAAACTAACAATGAAAATATTTTAAAATTTTAATGTGGTAATTTTAAAATTGTAATTAAAATTGTAGTTAAATAAAATGAATTCTAACCTGTTCTTGGTACATACATATGAAACTTTACTACTTAGGTTACATATATTTAAAATAAATAAATAAATAAATAAAGTTTACTAAATCCGAGAAATGACTTGGCTAATTTTGTAGTAAGTTCCATTAATATTACTAAAATAATATTTTAAAATATAAAGGTTTAAAAATTGTAATTTACATATACTTGGATATTGAAAAATAATTTTACTTACTATGAGTAATATTCCTTCTGTTATAAAGTAATATAGTCTAATATAACTAACAATGAAAATATTTCAAAAGTTTAAAGTTTGTAATTTTAAAATTGAAACTAAAATTAAAGTTAAATTGAATGAATTCTAACCTAAATTTCTTTTAAATAATACTACACGCACTAAAAAGAATCCCAAAAAAGCAAATATAGTAAAATAAAATTAATATGAAATGCCATAAGATGTAAGCTTTTGAATGACCCATGTCCTTTGTACTTACATGAGAAACATTATGTCACTAGGTTTATATATATATATATAAAAAAAAAAAAAAAAAAAAAATGTAACCTCATATACATACTTAAACTTGAATTAATACATAAAGTTTACTAATTCTGAGAAATGACTTAGATAGTTTTGTAGTCTGGGCCATTAATATTACTTAAATAATATCTAAATTAAAAGTTTAAAAATTGTAATTTACATATACTTTGATATGAAAAAAATTTTTTACTTACTATGAGTAATTATCCTTCTGTTATAAAGTAATATAGTCTAAATTAAAACTAACAATGAAAATATTTTAAAATTTTAAAGTTATAATTTTAAAATTGAAATTAAAATTGTAGTAAAATAAAATGAATTCTAACATGTTATTTATACATACATATGAAACTTTATTAATTAGGTTACATATATTTGAAATAAATAAATTAATTAATTAATAAATAAATAAAGTTTACTAAATCTGAGAAATGACTTAGCTAGTTTTGTAGTAAGTGCCATTAATATTACTTAAATAATATTTAAATTTAAAAAAAAAAAAAAAAAAATTTACATATACTTTGATATGGAAAATAATCTTACTTAATATGAGTAATTTTCCTTCTGTTATAAAGTAATATAGTCTATTAAAACTAAACAATGAAAATATTTTAAAATTTTAAAGTTGTAATTTTGAATTTGTAATTAAAATTGTAGTTAAATTGAATGAATTCTAACCTAAATTTTTTTTTAAATAATACTACACGCATTAAAAAGAATCCAAAATAACACCTATAGTAAAATAAAATTAATATGAAATACCATAACATGTAAGCTTTTGAATGACCCATGTCCTCAGTACTTACATGTGAAATATTATAATAATAGGTTTATATATAAAAGAAAAGTTTACTGAATCAGTGAAATTAAGTAACCATTTCTGCTGTCATAGTCATATACAAAAAAAAAAAAAAAAAAAAATGTAACCTCATATACATACTTAAACTTAATGTTAAAATAATCCTACATAATATAATGGATTCTAATACATTTAACTGTTCTTAAAAAGAATATAGTAAAATAAAATTAAAAAGGAAAATATTTCAAATCGTAGTTAAAAAAAAGTATTGTAAAAAAAAAAAAAATCTTTAATTTTAAAAGATGACGTTGAAAAATTTTTACCGTTAACAATTTTTTTTTTTTTAAAAAAAAATTCAGACGACATCCATTCAACTGACGTCAGGTTTCAGTGTAAAATACATCCTCACCCCTTACCAAAATGTAGCTAATAACTGATACAATGATACTGTCATGAGGAAAATCTAGACACCCCGTGTTCAATTTGAGTAGAATATTCTGTAACCATGGAAACGTGATTATAGCTGTGTATTTAAAACCCGGTAAATTTTAAAAGTTACTCCAAAATTCGCTTGAAGATGAAATGGAACTAATGCTTTTAATTTATTTGCAAAAAATAAAATTAGGGTTTTTAGCTTCTATTTTTGAAACATGGTTGGAACTGTGTAGCGAAAATAACCATATTTTAAATCAATTAATTTATAATATATATATATATATATATATATATTAATTGGTATAACACCACACAAGCCAGTAAAGCACCTAGACACAAGTGGTTACAGGGTGTGGAGGAATTAGGAGCAGAAACATTAAAAATGAGCGGGAAGAGAAAAGAGTAATCAGGAGAACAGTAGATAGCGATTGACATTGTATTTAATTTTTTTTTAAAGTTGGCTGGATAGCATGAAACCAGAAGGGAATTCTAAAAGCGAGAAGTGCGAAAAAAGAAACTGCCAGCATAGAACTTACGGCTATATTTAGCTAGCACGACTGTAAATTGATGAGATATCGATGCCAATCTAGTTCTGCACTTAAATTCATAAAGTCTAGGTATCATAACGAAGAGCTCCTCCGAACAATTACCATGAAAATATTCATAGAAAAGACAGAGAGAGGCAACCTTACGGCGATGGGAAAGTGGCCGAAGCTGAGCTGCCAGATCAGGACCGATAATATTGCTGATTCTTCTGTGGATTTTATAAAGGAGCTCAAGATAAATAGCAGCGGCACAGGAGCATATGTGTCAGGAATATTCTAAGCCTGGACGGATGGTAGACTTATAGATAAGTAAAACAGATTCTGAAGAGAAAAATTGTCTCACAAAACAATATTCTAAGCCTGGACGGATGGTAGACTTAGAGATAAGTAAAACAGATTCTGAAGAGAAAAATTGTCTCACAAAACACAGTGAATCAACATTGTTAGCTAACCGGCATTGCATTCAATATAGTCTTTCTATTTCATGTCAGCTGAGAACGTTAGCACGAGAAATCGCAATGGGTCACTTTCTTGGAGGTTAGCATCAGCCATGCTGATGAAAGTTAGAGAGGGGTCTCTTAGATGATTAACGGAAAGAAGTTTAGTTTTGCAGACGTTAATATTAATAAGCCATCTTTTGCCACAGCTATCAACGGACTTGAGGTCCTTTGGACATCGGCTGCCATTCTGACCTTGTTGGACTGACCAGACTTACTAGGAAATTGTTGTGTCATCAGCAGAGATAGCAAGTTGGGTGCTGATGTCATCAGGAAGGTCATTAATTAAAAACAGAGTAGGACAACGGATTGAGCACTGGGGGACAACCGGGTAAGTACGAAATGATCGAGACGAGTGGCCAATCCGGATAAACTTCATTTCACGATATGACAGAAATTTGCCGACGTAACTCTTCAGTTTGTGGAGAAGACCTCTACGTCAAACACTCTCAAAAGACTGTTTCGTTGTCTCACGGCTCTTCAGTGTGGTTAGACGTCCGGTGGCCTTTAGCTAGGATCAAAACCCAGCTGAATCGTCGTCAGTCGGATATTCTACCATTAAGCCGTCTGCGCACGGCAGGGACGAAGGTGTATTTTAGCGTATTTAATTTTAGATAAACACACAGTAACTGAGAGAATTCGATTCGCTTTACCGAAGTGTCTTGCTATAATATCCGTAATAGTCACTGTTTACAAACTCACACTTCCTCCCCCAGAGAGCTCTACCGAAATAAATTTTTAGGTATTCCTAGACGTTTCTAGCTAGGATCGAAACCCGGATGAATTGGCGTCAGTCGGAGAGTTAACCAAACACAGAATAAGCTGAGAGAATTCGCTTTTATATATATATATATATATATATATATATATATATATATATATATATATATATATATATATATATATATAGGAAATCCGCTCCCATATTTAAAGGAACACACACACAAACAACCCGATGTGAGTTGTCCCCTTCCATTTTCACGATGTCTCTTAATCGTGTTTTCAAATTGATTTTGTGCAAAAACAATTATATTTTTCCATTTTTGGCGCTGTTAGAACCACCACAAGGTAATTTTATGTAGTCCTGTGAATTTTTTTTGAAATCGGTTGAAA
The DNA here is from genome assembly GCA_903632075.3 of Acanthosepion pharaonis. Lineage (NCBI taxonomy): Eukaryota > Metazoa > Mollusca > Cephalopoda > Sepiida > Sepiidae > Acanthosepion > Acanthosepion pharaonis. The sequence goes on from CAHIKZ030003885.1 coordinate 2,281,063, forward strand.
AATGTAGGAAATCCGATCCAATATATAAACGTTAGACACACACACACACACACACACACACACACACACACACACACACACAATCTGCGTTTTATAATAAGTAAGATATATATATATATATATATGTGTGTATGTGTGTGTGTGTGCGCGTGTGTGTGTGTAATATATATATCTAATATATTAGTGTATAATAAGTATATCTAATATATTTTCTCATATATATATATATATATATGAGAAAATATATTAGATATACAAATACACACATATATATATCTAATATACTTTCATATATATATATATATATATATGAGAAAATATATTAGATATACATATTAGAACACACACACACACACACACACACACTCACACACACACACATACACACACACACACATATATATATATATATATATATATATATATATATATATATATATATATATATATATATATATGAAAGTATACCTAGGCAACAATCTTTCTCAAACATCATTCTTTAAATATGGTAGACAAGGAAAATTTAAATTTGTATTTACATTTCCAGCGTCCTTACTTTTTTTTTCTTTTGGTGGTAGTAAAGGGGTATGTAACTGTTACCTAATTCCCAAGGGATTCGGTTTCTTTCTAAGTCCTTTACAAGGGGTTTTTGTTTTTCGTGCTATTCGTTTTTTGTTTTTTTTGTTTTTTTTTTCATGTTTGTCCTGTTAAATTGTATTTTTTTCGTATTCTTTTAAAGAGAGGCGTTTATTCCAAGACTCCGCTGTGTTGAACGCGACTGGAATTCGAGTGAGCGTCTTTTTATTTAAAAAATATTTTAACACTTCATTTCCACTGTTAAATAAAGTAAGGTTGATGGTAGGAGAGAGATGTTTAATATATGTATCCTCGGGTAAGACGAAATGTTTCCGGTAATATGATTTATATAGAATTTTAGTGTTTTCGACAAGATTTTTTCTTAGGCTTTTTTGTAAATTGTGGAAAGACAGATGTTTTTATTAGAACCTCGTGAGGCGTCTACTGGAGGTGTTAATATGTCAGATAAAGGCATATAATTTAGGACAAGAAACAGTCTTGTGGTGGGCAGTGAAATTAAACAATATATTGGTCATCGCTAGATTAGATTTGATGTGTTTATTTGGGTGACCTTTTGGTTTTCCATAATATATATATATATATATATATATATATATATATATATATATATATATATGTAATGTAAGTGTTCATAAAAAAAATATATATATATATATATATATATATATATATATATATATATTTTATATTAGTATAAACTTTTAATGATACACATTTCATTTTCTATATTTTGTCTTCTTAAAATGTAAAATGAAGGCTAGTTCATGTTTATTTCACGGTCTAAGCAAATAAGAAAAACGAAATTTCACCTTTGAAAGTGAAATCTGAATAAAATTCTCTGGTGCAATAAATTATAACTAATGGAGCTTTAAATTGGTATGTTTTTCTTTAAATTAAATTATTCGCTCTGACTTAACATTGAACTCTCAGGATTTCATCCTCCTTGGGATTATCCATACGGATTACCAAGATTTTCGTTACTTAACTTATACATATATATATATATATATATATATGATTACTTATTTAACAGAAATATGCTTATAGCACTGTTCCCGAATTCGGTTATGTTCAAAATTATTTCTCTCTGTCGACATACATATACGCACGCGCGCACATGCACTCAAAAATACACAAACACACATATATATGTATATATACCTATATAAGTACATGCATCTGTTATATTATTTAAACAAAAAAAACTCATCAAATACAAAGCTTTATATCATAGAAAAATATAAGCAATAAATGAAACAATACCGAATATCAATTTTATCTTTTTTCCTTTCCTTTCCCTTCCTTACACCCACCACTTACAGGGTCCCAAACCACACCCTATTTACGCCTCTGTCCAACCTGTCTACCTTCCAGCCGCTTATCAACGCATAATCGCATCATTATTTCCATCTAGCCGCCTTCCCGTAATTACGACGCAAGTCCTCACTGCTTGAGCTGGTTGAAGGATCTGATTAGATAATTGCCCAGGCAATGAGGCCTACACGAACTAGGGAGCGCGAGGGTGTGGGGAGTGATTCTTAACAGAAGGGGACTGAATTGTTATACGGCACATGAAATAATACTCTCGGGAAGTAGCCAGTGTTCCGAAAGTCTCAGATGGAGTCGTTGTACGGGTAAGTGTTGGGTGGAAACTGGGTGGTACTGGTGGCGATGAACGCTTAGGATTCCTTCTATCCTGGAAAACGTGGTGTTTCAAGGCCAAATTTAGTTGTACACTAGCGAATCTAACGGCAATACGTCATTAACTTCAATCTTTGTTTGTCCAGGTGGAGGATTTCCCATAGGTTTGCCAAAATCGCAAATTTACATGTGTTTGTTTCATTCTTGCTGAGATTCTGCGATGAAATAATTTTTATTATTAAAATCGGTAGGAAAGCGTGTCATAATGTCTGCAGATGATAGACGTACCTAAAGAATAGCTTCTTCTGGTCGATTTGCTTAAGTCAATATACATGCGGGACTAGATTTCTTCTATGGTTTTTTACTTTTTAAGTTCGGAATTCATTTTGTTTGCATCAATGTTATATCAGCTGGATATATTGTAAAATTCAACAATTATTCATAAAACACAGGAGGTTAACTAAGACTTTAAGTAACAAGGACACATGGCCCAGTGGATAAAAAACATTGGTCGGATCCAGTGTCTTGACCCAAAGAGTTTTGATTTCAATACCTGGCTTCTGCAGTGGGGAAAAAAATAAATATTAAAAAACATTGGAGAATTGAGTTAAAGGGCGATAACCGAAACATCCGGAAGAAGCACGACACGTAGAACTAAAACAATTTACTCCAGTAGACGAAATAAAGGGTTCAGTTCGAAATTCCAATCAACTGAAGAAGACCGGAGCGTACAACGGCCGAAACGTCGTGAATATGGCAACGAAGATGAGGACAACAATCCGAACAATTACATTACTCAGAAATATAGACATATATTTATGCTGTAATTTCTGATGCCATCTCTTATTCGGATCACTGCTAAACTGAACCACCGTTTAATAAGATAATCCGTATATTCGGAATAAACATAGCAAAAAACAATCAATATATTGTTGTAATTTCTCCCGCTTATCTTTGATCCCTTATTCTGACCACTGCCTAATCGGACCACCCCTTACTAGGACCGTCTGTATATTTGGAACAAACATAGTTAAAAAAAATTACAACTTTTGTTGCAATTTCCTCCACTGATCTGGGATCCATTATTCGGATCACTGCCTAATCGAACCACCGCTTAATAGGAGCGTCCGTATATGTGGAACGAATATTGCAAAAAAATATATCAGTACGTTTCTTGCAATTTCCCCCACTGATCTTTGATACAAAGTCGTTTAATTGAGGCAGAGGTATTAGTCCAAAGTGAATTTCAGTTTATCATTGTTGACTAAGGTAGGAGGTACCTCTAGTCGGCATACTTTTAGTGTACATTTGAGCGTACGTAGTTGAATTAAACCGTTATATTAGTGTACAGTTGAGCGTAGGTAGTTCAATTAAACCGTTATATTAGTGTACATTTGAGCGTACGTCGTTGAATTAAACCGTTATATTAGTGTACAGTTGAGCGTAGGTAGTTCAATTAAACCGTTATATTAGTGTACATTTGAGCGTACGTAGTTGAATTAAACCGTTGTATTAGTGTACATTTGAGCGTACGTAGTTGAATTAAACCGTTATATTAGTGCACATTTGAGCGTACGTACTTGAATTAAACCGTTATATTAGTGTACAGTTGAGCGTAGGTAGTTCAATTAAACCGTTATATTAGTGTACATTTGAGCGTAGGTAGTTCAATTAAACCGTTATATTAGTGTACATTTGAGCGTACGTAGTTGAAATAAACCGTTATATTAGTGTACAGTTGAGCGAACGTAGTTCAATTAAACCGTTATATTAGTGTACATTTGAGCGTACGTAGTTGAATTAAACCGTTATATTAGTGTACAGTTGAGCGTAGGTAGTTCAATTAAACCGTTATATTAGTGTACATTTGAGCGTACGTAGTTGAATTAAACCGTTATATTAGTGTACATTTGAGCGTACGTACTTGAATAAAATTATATTATTGTACATTTGAGCGTACGTAGTTGAATTAAACTGTTACATTAGAGTGGTAGTACAATTATATGAAACCGCTTAGTCTATTCAGAAATCCAGAAACCTATAAAAACAATTTAACTTTCGACGAAGCAATAAAACATCAAGACGAGTAACGACGCTATATTACAGTAGAAGTACAATTATATGTATCACTTATATTATGCAAAACTGCAAAGCGCTATAAAACGATGTGACTTTCAAGGAAACATTAAATCACGAAGATGAATTACAACGTAATATGAGAGTAGGGGTATAATTATATCTATCGTTTCTTAAACGAAAGAATATTCACATATTCAGAGCCTGAAATATTCATACACAGGTATATATAAAAGCGATTTTCACAGTAGTAGCACATTTCTCACATCATTTAATTGCAATACACGGAAGGTTATCCATAAGAAAGAACAGATTATGTTAGAAATAAGCAGACATAATGCCGGTAATTTATTTAATCAAACATGCCTGAAGTATATATATATATATATATATATATATATATATATATATATATATATATATATATATATATATATGTGTGTGTGTGTGTGTGTGTGTATTTAAATAAAAAGAAAGAACAGTAAGATATATAATCCGGTGTTCTTATAGATATTTTTAATTTTACAAAATAGTGCTCAATGTAAAAATATATATATATATATATATATATATATATATATATATATATATATATATAGTTAGTTAGTTAGTTAGTTAGTTAGTTAGTTCGTTAATGAAGTTATTTGGTAATCCGTATGGATAATTCCAAGGTGGATGTAATGCAGAGAGCTCAATGTAAAAACAGGTCTCCATTTTCTTACAAGACCTGTCACTTATATTTTTGCATGAAAATGGGCATCTGATGAATTAAGACCAAACTCCTGGCCCTTATGAAATAAATTATAATTCCATGAACCCTTAAATTTTTCTGTTTCTTAATATACAGTCCTCCTTATTACTCTTTTCTCTTTCGGCTCATTATTAATGTGTCTGTTCCTAATTCTTACACACCCTGTAACCTGTTCGGTCTTAGTGGCTTTACTACATTTGATGTGGTGAAACCTCCATATATATATATATATATATATATATATATATATATATATATATATATATATGTGTGTTTATATATATATATATATATATATATATATATATATATATATATATATATATATATATATACAAAAGAAAGAAAGAGAGTGAGTCGCCTTTAGGGCGAGATTAGCAGGTGCATTTTTTAGCGATTGTATGATATTAAAATATATCAGACAGAATATTAAAGCGAGTCATTTAAATGAAAATATTAAAAAAGACATATTTACCAGATACATTCAATTGGAGAAACCCGCAAAGATAAGACTGAACAGTTTTAGGCTCAGACATTGAATCGAATACAAAGAATAGAAGATAATTTTTCTTGACATGATATATGCAAAAGACGTTCAGATCTATCGAGCATTAAATGTATCCAGAATTCCTAGCTACAATTCCATCTGAACAAACATTTTTACGTGTCAAATAATGTTTTATTCCCGCTTGTAACTCGTATCTTATGCCAAGAAGGACGCAATCTTGTTCAGGTCACCCATCAAACAGAAATGTAGAACCGCGCATACTCATATATAAGTCGACCACTCGTAAATTCTAGATATCAGATTAGGAATTAACTGACTTTTTTCCAGACCCAAGTTGTCATATCAAGAAAGAAGAGTGCAAGGAGTACTGCATAAGGATTATGGAGAGTCATGACATTTCATTAAAATACTGTTTGCCATTTTCTTCACGAAAGATATGTGCAAAAATTAATCATACACTATTTACATTCTTCTGGCTGTTGTTCTGATCTTTACTGCGATATTCGCGGCGGTTCGACCACTGTACGCTTCGGTCTTCTTCAGGGGATATTTATTGTAATTTCGAACCGAACCCTTTATTTAGTCCACGGGGGTAGATCGTTCCAATTTCATGTGCTATGCCTTTGGATTTCTCAGTTTCTGCTAATTCCCTTTAGTAACTACACTCTCCAATTTTGTGTTCCCTCTGTTGTGGCCAGGTATTGAACTCACAACGATTTTAATCAAGTAACATTTGGATCACTCAACCAATGCTTTTGTCCACTGGGCCCTGTGAACATGGGGACTAAATAAAGGGCTCAGTTTGAAATTCCAGTCAAAACCACTTGAAGAAGGCCGAGGCGTACAACAATCGAAACGTCGTGGATATGGCAACAGAAATGAAGACAACAGTCTGAACAGTGTAAATAGTATAAATAATTATAATACATCATTTCAGAAATATATATATATATATATATGTGTGTGTGTGTTTGTATGTGTGTGTGTCATCTATGTGTATACACACACACACACACTCACACACGCACACACACACATATATATATATATATATATATATATATATATATATATATATATATATATATATATATGTTACTTATACCCATATATTACAATACGCAATTTCTTCCTGTTATCTATTCTTCCCCTTGTGCCGTATAACTGGTTTCACAGACTTCCATGACACGTTGATTTAGCGTCTCTGTAATATTTATCCTTGCTGCATAATAAAATTATTTCAGGTGGCCCCAGAGATAAAAATCTAAAGCAACGTGCAGCCCATAGAACCAGTCTCCCTCAGTTTGTCCATCTTTCACGGTAGATGTCAGCCAGTGGGCTGGAGCACAATCATGCATAAACCACACTCGTCTTCGTATAGGCAAGGGTACATCCTCTAGCAAATCTGGATGTGTGATAGCTCCTATAAGATGTGCAGGGGAAAATATGGACCTACCTGATAGTCACTTATCATTTCAGCTTACACATTAATTGATTGAGGAGACTGTATATCTGACAAAAATGTAAACATATATGTTGGTTTCACGAGGACGACACCATGAAGAAATACTACTTTATACATGTTGGATTCAAGTTATGTTGCACAACATTTACAAGTGCATTACCTATTTACATTCACGTTTTAGAGAGATATAAATTGACAGTACAAACATACTCTAAAATAAAAATTAAAAAAAATAAAACCTTCAAATTCTCGAAGCGCTTTATCTAAAAAAATGGAAGCAACACTAAATAAATTTATGTATGGGTATATAAGCAATGGTTTAAAATGTCTATAAAGCAATGTTTTAGGATGCTCAAATAGTACAAAAATATTTCAAAAATTGCAGATAAAGTATTTTTAAAACAATAATAATTGAAAATTTAAAATTTAAACTAAGTCATCTCCTTTACGTGTTCTTAACGTAAATTGGCTCCACCTTAGCGCGTTTTATGCGTATTCACTAAAAGATTTTTATTTAAAATAATATCATGAATTTCTCTCCAAGTTACATGATATTCTTTTTAGCTGTTTGTTAATTTTTTAAATAATGTGTTTTATGTTATTTGGTACATTTCTTTGTTTGTGATTCTGTAGCGCCAGTCCACGATTGTTGTATTCATATGAAAATCTCCACCATATAAATAACAGTTGATACCGCTGGAGGCTAAACTAATCCTAACCTTTCAGACGAAACTACTAGAGAAATAGTAATAAATACTTTAAACTAATTATAGATTACAACATTTTATTCATTCAGTCATTATGTGCCATACGTGTTACAAGCTTAGACGATCATGTATCTTTCGATACATTACCGAGAGTCAGTTTTTATAGAACGCGGTCTGTCCTGCTGGGTTGCATTATGCACAGGTAATCGTTTTGAAGAGGTTATAAATAATGCATTTTTGGTTACCGATTGCACTATACATAGCTAAATTTTTTCTTGAGTTGTCAAATTCTTGAAAAAAAATATTCAGGGGTCACACTATACATAGCTTATACAGGAGTATTCATCCAAACAAGTTTGATTAAAAAGAACCAACATGTTCTGTCGGTTTCATTTTTTTATTATAGTTCTACAGCATTCAGATAAAATTCTGAGTATTATGTTCAAAGGTGTGGATAAAATGTCCAAAGGGAGAAAAAGGGTAATAACACATAAATAAATGTAATGGATCCGACTAGAATTCGAACTCGGCTCTTCGATGTTTGAATAAAGATATGCTGCCAGCCTCACAAAACACAGGTTAACGAAAAATGTTGTTTTTTTTTCTTTGTAAAACACGAAAGTACGGAATTGCATTAATATGAATGAAAAGATGTATGAGAATATTTTATGCGAAAATTTCGTATTTACCTTATTTTATGTATGTGTGTTGACATGTTGTGTGATTACGGCAATAATCGATCAACAACCACATTTGTACTACAGAGACAATTCGTTTGTTTATATATATATATATATATATATATATATATATATATATATATATATATATATATATATATATATATATATATATATATATATATATATATATATATATATATATGTTTTCGTGTTATGTGAATTATCTTAAAAGCAAAATTATGTGCGTATGAGCCATAGAACTCAATGAATAACTTAGTTTGAGCATGCGCATAACTAATTTGAGTGCATTGATTTCATCTCCGGTCATTTTTATACAGAAATCTAATCTCTTTGATTTGAGCTACGCTTTTCATAAGATAAGTTGTGTGTGTGTGTGTGTGTGTGTGTGTGTGTGTGTGTGTGTGTGTGTGTGTGTGTGTGTGTGTGTGTGTGTGTGTGTGCGTTTGTTGTTAGGTCGTCTTCTTGGTTGCTTAGATATTTCTTTGTTAATAGAGGCAGCGATTGGCGTTCAGACGCAGATACACCAACATTGCCGCTACAGAATGTTCGAACCACAAGTTTATTCTCAATTGCTAACTTTTTCGGACTAGGCTGAGATAAATAATTGTCGGAATTCATATAATGCTAATTTATTCGCACTTGCTTCAGATCGACGCGAAGATAAAAAAAAATTAAAAAAAAAAAGAAAGAAAGTTGCTAATAAAATTCGATAAATTTAAAAGATGAATGGATATATTGAGGCCGGAAAGGGACATGATTCGTTTCTGTTCCTTTCCACCCGCTCCCGCCGATATATTAAAATGAGATTATCCTCTGTCGAATCGACAGTCAATATTGCATGATTTGTCATTCATAACATTTCTCGCTTGAGGGAGTTACATGGCTGGATTCATCTGATTTACAAGGAAAAGTGACAGCATATATCGGGTTGCATGGTGCCGGGAGGGTAATTTTCTTCTTCGCTTGCCGTGTCCTTTAACTACAAGGACGATTATGGCTCACTACTGTTTCCTATCAGCTGTAGGTTTTAGCAACGTATTTCCTTGTTTTACTGTCCCTTCGAATTACTGTTCTGCCATCCATTTACACAAAATCGTTAAGTAGCTTAACCACTGTTTCTCTGGCCCTCAATATTTCCTGTGAGTGTCAAATATCCCAAACCTTCTTTCCTCATTATAAGTCGTAGAAATTTCAATTGTCTCTTTCTGGATTCAAGTACACGTTTTCTTTTTGTGTTTTCTTAAAACTTTCTCGTTGCTTAGATGTTCTGAAAAAAAAAAAGTCTTTTCGACATTTTTCTGTAGCGTCACATCTCAGTTGTCTAAAACTCCTCATAATCCTCGGAACTTCTTCTTCATATTTTCAGCAAGTTGACAATCATGTTTCTCCATTACTTCCTCTATTTGATTACTCTAAGTAACTTCTGATTCAGGTTCAACATGTCACCTTGAAAGACCGGTTGACTTAATGGCTCACCACAGTTTCCTATCCTCTATAGGTTTTAGCAGCGTATTTCCTTGTTTTACTATCCCTTCGAATCCCTAATCTGCCATCCAATTACACAAGATCGTTAAGTAGCTTAACCACTGCTTCTCTGGCCCTCAATATGTCTTGTGAGTGTCAAATATCCCAATCCTTCTTTCCTCTGTGTTTGGTACCAATGCTCACCCAATATAAAGTTTGAGTGTCACTCAAGATAAAGGGGTAATAAAAAGTGGGTATTGTAAAGGCGTACAGGTCGAGAGAGAGAGAGAGAGAGAGCATGGCTTACATATTATAGAGAATATTTAGGATCGATACGAGTTGACGCGATTTTAGATTGAACAATCAAGTAGTTTTAATCTCAACATCATGTTTAGATAAAATAATGCACGTTTCCTTTCTGTAATGCCAGTTATTGCCAACTTTCACTTTAAGGAGGTCGATCAAATCCATCTATTCTTGATTTTAATCCCATAGATATCATTCGCTTCTCCATGAAAACACAATCCTGTGTATTATGATAAACTTCATACGGCAGGAAGATTTCTGATCGGGTTATTGGAGGTTTTGAGTATCGTGGAACTATCTCTTAATGGCTGTTGTTCGCAGCTTCACTCTAACCTGGCGTCGCAGCATCTGTTGCGCTCCAAGCTATGGGCAGATAGTACCCCCCCACAAACAAAAATAAAACACTATGAAAATATAACAATATATATTTATAGTAAATTGACCAACAATACATATTTTTAGTAGAATTACCAGCAATACGTTTTATAGCAAAATGACCACGCATTTTTACAGTAGTTGAAGGCATACAACTGCGTTCAAAGTATATTTAGTTGAAGCTACATAATTGTTCAAAATATTTAGATTTCGCCATTAAATAACCCATAGCGGTTGATATGTCACTAAGTAAAATCAAACAGCTAAAGAAGCAACATGAAAGAAATATTTCATGACATTAATCCATATAATATTCTACAATTTCTTAAAGAAATAAAACTGTATTCCAAAATATAATTTTAACAAAACCATAAAATAAAATACACATATCACCGCCTCTAGTAATTATGTCCACACAAACTTGTATATTCATAAAAGCTGAGTACCATCTACCATGTATTCAATTGTGAAAGAGAGAATAATATCTATAATATTTTATTACTTCAAAACCCCTAAGAAAATTAAATTTCAGAGGTGATATGCTTTTAAACAAACAAAACAAACCATTAAAAGAAATGCATATGGGGAATGCACAAATATTTTATGAAGTCTTCCTTCCTCATCTATAAGTCGTAGAAATTTCAATTTTCTCTTTCTACAGAAAAATGTCGAAAAAGACTTTTTTCAGAACATCTAAGCAACGAGAATGTTTTAAGAAAACACAAAAAGAAAAGGTATACTTAAATCCAGAAAGAGACAATTGAAATTTCTACGACATATACATGTATATGATCCTCTTCATATATACCTGTGCACACATACATAATATATCAATTCATACATTTCACATATAATATATATCATAGAACCATGTTTGTGAGGTGCACTGCTTTTCCCAGATATTATGAAGGCGAATTTTGATGCTTTGAATTTTTTTTTACTTTATATTTATGTATCTATATTCATATATATATATATATATATATATATATATATATATATATATATATATATATATATATATATATATATATATACGTGTATATATATATATATATATATATATATGTCTCTGTGTGTGTGTGTGTGAGAGAGGGGAGAGTGTGTGCGTATGTGTGCGTTAATATCTATCTCCATGTCTATTCATATCATTGTAGCAATTTATCTATCTTCCTCCATTCTTATGTGTTTGTACACAAATATCTCCTTGCATCAGTAACCCTTATAATATATTTTTCCTTTCTTGCACACCCAAATGTACCAAAGTCCCTTTCCTATCATACAACCCTGGCGTCCCTTTGTCCCTGCCTTGCCCACCATCTCTCAGGCTCTATTATCTCCACCCTCAAGGAGCTTCCCTATGTCGTGTGTCCTCATGTACCACTTACAACAATTGAATTGCTTCAACCTGCCCAGCTTAATTAGGGTTGAGGCTAAAACACTTGTCAGAAACGGTTATATTTTCATTGGGATTACACACAAGCTTTTAGAAATGTGGCAACGGTACGAAAAGTTTGGAATAAGTGGTAGATAAATAGATAGATACATAGATATGAATAGAGACATAGATACATAAATATGAACAGACACAGATAGATAGATTTAAACACACTGTGATAAACAGACAGATATGAACAGATGGATATATTGATGTGAACAGACTAGAAGATAGCCACTTCCATTAAGATTGTCAAGTTTTATGTATATATAAAAGTTGTAGTAGAAATAAATTCATATATTATATATATATATATATATATATATATATATATATATATATATATATATATATATATGGTAAAAAGTAACGAAAATCTTGGTAATCCGTATGGATAATTCCAAGGTGGATGAAATCCTGAGAGCTCAATGTTAATATGTGTATATATATATATATATATATATATATATATATATATATATATATATATATATATATATATATATATATTAATTAATACATGAATGTATTTTAACTAAAATTTTACCCTCCCAAAAATACACCTTCAATATATATATATATATATATATATATATATATATATATATATATATATATATATATATATATACATACATCCGTACATGTACGTACATGCATATCTATCTGTCATATCTATCTATCTATCTATCTATCTATCACTATATATATATATATATATATATATATATATATATATATATATATATATATAACTAACATGCAGGAATTCGGCCTTAAATCTGAGCGACAGGTTTATATATATATATATATATATATATATATATATATATATATATATATATATATATATATAAGATAGTTTCTTACAGAAAACTCAGATTTATACCAAGCATCGAAGAAAAATCTGATATTATTAATAGTTTAATGTTCAGTTCTATTATTTTGCACCAAACACATTTATTGCCACTAGCACGCATTGCCCCCCCACACACACATATATATATATATATATATATATATTCAGTTTGGGTATATGTAGTTTCACATACAAATAAAATTTATGGATGAATATGTGGTTCTTCAACAACTATAATAGATTACGGGACTTGCGAAATGGTAAGTCTATGCAAGTTTTTTCCTCATTCTTTTGCCTTCAGTGTGCCCTTTGAGTATTATAATCTCTAAGCCCTCTTTCCTCATGAATTACCCTTTTTCACTTACTCATTTCCTTAAAATTTCCCCCCTTGTCACATGTCCTCTCCATGAATTTCTTCATATTTGTCGTTATCGCCACATCACTTTCGCTGCTTATAATCCCGTTATATGTAAGGAAAATTTAAAACATATACTGCTTTATAAATATTACGTTTTCTGTCAGAGTCCAGTAACCTTTGTTGTGGCCTATCTATGAATTACATGCAACATTTTGATTATTCGTGATAGATATGTAATCTGCCAAAAACTGTGAGAATTCTAGCAGTATTGTTTTTTTTTTTTTTTTTTTTTGATGATGTTTCAGCTTATTTGTAACAGGTAGGTTCATTCTTGGAAACTTTCTGAAATCTGTATCTGTAATCTGTATTCTTCTGTGAGTAAAATGTATACTCTTCTTTTATTAATAAACGAACATATTAAGACGAAAGAAAAGTGGGTTAACAAAAAATCTTCACCCTTTTTCACAAGATCTATCCATGTTATTCTTAGCATTCGTCCCTATAGCCACATACCTTCTCACTGCAAATCTCCTCTTTATTTGTAAGGAAGATGCCACACAAGTTACCACTATATAGAAGATTGTCGTAAGAAAATTATTGCCCTAAAGCGGTGATATTAGAATAGAACACGATGAACAAAAAAGCCGTCTAACACGGTTATCGGTGCTCTTCCTCAGATCTAAAATCGAAGACAACAATGTGCACGACGGCTAAAAATGAAAACAATAGATCAAATGATATGTGAAAGAAAATATAATACAGGCAATTAATTTTAAGCCCACTAACCTCTCATTATTCTTACTAAGAGGTGGCTGGTAGGACTTAATTTAAACAGATTCCATCGTGAAGACATCTTTGAAAAGGAAGAAATGAAAGGAAGAGTGAAAGGAAAGAATTAAATCTGTCTGGAGAAATGGAAAAGAATTGAGTCACCTCCTAATGTTGTTAAGATTTTTTTATATATATATATATATATATATATATATATATATATATATGTGTGTGTGTGTGTGTGTGTGTGTGTGTATTCTCCCCAATCAAAATATATGAAATCTAATTACTTTGTTATATATTTTTAAGAAATAAATACACGCGTTTCTGTGAATTTCTACAATGAAGAATTATCATTATTTACACTATTTTGTATTCGGACTGCTGTCTTCACCTTTGTTGGTATCCCAATATTTCCGCCGTTGTGCACCTCCGGCTTTTGTGTATCGATCTGGGTAACCTACAAAGACTTCTGAATTGAACAGTTTTATTTAATCTATGCTGCGATTGAATAGAAACGTGTAGTAAACATCATCCTACGTGGAAGGAAGTAAAAATATTGTACAAGGAACAACAACCTGAGAGTTGGACGTCTAAAAGAATCAGCGTATATGCTAGGCTATGAGGACCCGCTTCGTAGGCCCAGCATAGAAATAAATAGGGGAGCCGTTAATAAAAAAACGAAAGAAAAATAACAGCAAGTCTTCAATCGAGGTAGCAATAAAAAAAAAAAAAACACGGCTGGGGGCAGCAGCAACGTTCAACAGGCATGTTAGGGTTAAAGCCCCATATTCACTACAACAAATTTTCCTACGGGACAATGAACTAGTGGATTGAAACGTTGACTTAGCGATTGTGATTTGCATACCTGGGTAGGGCACTCAGTGGAAGCGATTAAACAATAACTAAACAGAACAAAATAAAAATAAGAACTAAAGGATATCCCTACACATGAGCAGCGGACAAGAACTGTCTACCTCGCAGATTAAATAAAATAGTCCAGTTCATAATTCACTGTAGGTTACTCATATCCATGTACAATTGAGGGAGGCCGGAGGTCAAAACGGCTGAAATAAAAGTATAAGTGTTCGTGTTTCCATTTTCTCTAAAACTTCGTTTTTTGTTCACGTCTCCAATCCATGGCATTCCCAGAATCATGTGTCAGGTAATTTTCCTGGTATTCACTGCCATATCGGGATTCATCCTTGACAGCTACAATCTTAACGACATAAGATACGCAGATGACGCAGTACTGATAGCAGACACGGAAAAGAATTTACAAAACTGCCTACAGAAGGTAGCGAAGGAGAGCGAGAAGAAGGGCCTAAACATAAACTACAATAAGACAGAACGCATGGTCACCAGCAAAATGTTGAGCCAGAAATCCGGTTTACAGATCGGGGACACTAAAATCAAGCAGGGACCGAAATTTAAATATTTGGGAACTGTTCTAACAGAGGACTGTAAGCGCGACGCTGAGATTCAAAGACGCATTGGAATGGAGAAAAACGAAATTCCAAAGCTAGACAGAGAATTATGAGACAGGAGGATTTTTTTGGTAAAAAGGAAAAGAGTTCTGGGCTACTACGTAACATTTTTGCTCCTTTACGACGGCGAATGTTGGACAGTCTCATTAAAGCTGAAAAGCAGATTCGAGCCAACGAAGGTGTGTTTCTGCAGGAGAATATCCTGGACCAAAGCGTGCGAGCAACGATGAGATTTTGGAGAGGATGCAAAGAAGGAGGAATCTTATACTTAACATCAGGAAGAGGCAGATGAAATTTTGTTGTAATGAATATGCATACCCCTCACAGTAATATGATTGGCTGGTGTCAGCCATAAATACGGACTGATGTGAAGGTACATGGTCTACACCTATTGTCTAAGCTAATTGCCTACGACTACGAAAAGTGTACTGAACTGTTACGTAACATCTGTCCTCCTATACGGCAGCGAATGCTCGACGATCTCCTCAAAGATGAAGAACAGACTCGAGGCAACGAAGGTATGTTTCTACAGTAGGATGCAAAAGATAACATGGACTGAACGGGTGAGCAACGTTGAGGTTTTGGAGATGAACTAAACAAGGAGGAAGCTTATACTTAACATCCGGAAGAGGCAGCTGAAGTTTCTGGGACACGGAATGAGGAAAGAGAGCTTAGGAAATCTGATACTCACAGGTTGAAGAGAGGGACAGAGAGACAAGGGAAAGCAACACATGACATAACTTAAGCGGTCTTAAGCAAGTAAATGACTGAACGTGGTCTGGGGTGGTGGCAGAGGGACGAAACTTATTCAGAGAAACAAGCGATAGGGAGAAGTAGAGAGCCATGATCGCCTACATCCTGATGGGACACGTCACAAAAAAAAAATAAAATAAAAGAACTGCGAAAATGTTAGTATAAATGATTTTATTGTATCAGTCTATATTTCTGAGATGAGGTATTATGTACATTATTTACATTATTCGGACTATTGTTCTGATCTTTGTCGCCATATTTATTACAACGTTTCAGCCGTTATACGCTCCGGCTTTCTTCAGTTGGTTTGTATGTCGAAACTGAACCCTTTATTTCGCTCACTGGGGTAGACTGTTCTAATTCCACGTGTCATGTTTAATGGATGTCAGTCATCAGTTATATCATGTTAATTCACCTCTCCAACTTCACCGAGTATTGAACTCACACCCTTTGGGTCCTGTCACTGGATCTAACCAACGCCATTATCCACTGTGCTATGTGTCCTTGATTTTATCGTATGTTTTAAAAAATGACTTCTTAATCACCGATTATTTTAGGCTTAAATTCCAGTATATTCAGTATAGACTGAAATTGAAAAATCCATTGAAAAGGGTGTTAGTTTTATGGAAAGAAAGCTAACATTCATCTATGATGATTGCAATAACGCACACGCAGTGTTAAAAGTGCCTTTCGTTTAAACAATTTCAAGAACAAAAGCAAAACGAAATGCTGAAAAAGCTGAGAATGACATTAGAAACAAATGGCGTTCTTAATTTAATGAATATTCATTAACATTACACAATTTATTTATTTTTCCTTAAAACTAATTCCGTTATATTTCACTCACCATTAGCTTATTTTCATTAATATAAAACATCGAAAATAAATCTTAAACCTGATTTCAGTTCTTTTATTTTAATCTAAATATATCACCTCATATCCAGGCTTTGTAACCAATTCCTCATATCCGGAAGGCCTTTTTAGTCCGGTTGTCAGGAATTCTATAGAATTAATGAGGCTTCGAGGATTTAAGAGCGTTCTCTCAGTGCTATCGATAGACACATGAATGTTGTTATCGGCGATAAAACTACATTTAAAGAAAAGGTGATTTTCATAAGTAGTATGTCCAACAGTCCGGACAAAGTAGAATTGGCAGCTGCTCTCGAAATGGAAATCCAATCAATGCTTAAATGGGCAAGAAATGGCTTGTAAATTTTAAAGCCTCCAAAGCAAAACGGCTTTTATTTAATCACCACAGAAAAACATTTCTGCCTGCTATCTGATGTTAAACTCCAGGAGATCAAAACTCCCTGCCTTCTTGGCTTCACGTTTTCTACTGATATGAAGTTGAATTACTATATCGAATTAATATTGCTAGGGAAAGTTTAAATTCCAGTATATACTTTTCATTGTTTCTGCTATTTTGTTCTAAAATTCATAAATTTTGCAAAACTGTGAAAGTGCAATGTTGATAATGCTAACTTTAGCTAAGCAATGTAAAATAGCTATTTAAAAAAAAAAAGCCCGGTTTATTTGTTTCCAAATTCTGTTTGTGTCTATGTAAAAACAATGTACTATTCAGTTCCCTGTGCAGCTCAGACTTGGCTTTTTACTTGTAACAAGAATCTATATCTCTCACATATAACATATTTTATTTAACTACTGGGGTGGGTGTTTATATACCTAATTGTCATGTAGTTTTTCCTCGTGTTCTCATCTTAAGCGGAGCTGCGCCGTACAATTTGATCTGTCAGGTTCGACATTGACATCGAAATGAATCGCAGATTTTAAACACCAACTAAGAGGACATACCTCTAGTTAATCCTACACCTGGTTTTCTCTCCTGGAGACCGAATGCAAAATCTTTTCCGACATTTAAATGTAGCTAGATGATACACTACCCCTACATTTTCAGGCAGGAAAATTATCCTTGGTTAAATTAAACTGCTATAATTAAAACTAATGTTTGAAATATACAAGTGCGTATTTCAGATTACGACTCCCCATCAGGAATCTAATCGTTTTCTATTACAGTAGAATCCATCATATCCGGAATCCCTCATATCCGGACAGATTTTGATGTGTATATTTGAACTATTTGGGTGCTATGTAACAGATTTGAAATTTCTGTTTTTCACGAAATTTACTTTGCATAATTGCTTATGCTTACTTCACCCTAATGGCTTGTATTGGTGCAAAAGATGATGGAAATAAGAGGAAAGGATGACAACGAGACACATCTGCAACAAAATGGCGACGAAATGCATAATTGTGATGAAACCTAGACTGAAATTGAAAAATCCATTGATAAGGTTATTAGTTTTATGGAAAGAAGGCTAACATTCATCTATGATGATTGCAATAACGCACGCAGTGTTAAAAAGTGTATTTCCTTTAAAAAACATTAAAGAAAAAAAACAAAACGAAATGCGGAAAAAGCTGAGAATGACATCAGAAGGGAAAGAATCATTATGCAACAAAGTTTAAAAATCCTTGTTACATTATTTGTTTTGCATACTTAGTTTAATATATTTTCATTAACATTACATAATTTATTTATTTTTCCTTAAAACTAATTCCGTTATATTTCACTAACCATTAGCTTATTTTCGTTACTATAAAACATTGAAAATAAATCTTAAACCTGGTTTCAGTTCTTTTATTTTAATCTAAATATATTTCCTCATATCCAGGCTTTGTAACCAATTCCTCATATCTGGAAGGCCTTTTTAGTCCGGTTGTCAGGAATTCTATAGAATTAATGAGGCTTCGAGGATTTTAGAGCGTTCTCTCAGTGCTATCGATAGACACATGAATGTTGTTATCGGCGATAAAACTACATTTAAAGAAAAGGTGATTTTAATAAGTAGCATGTCCAACACACCGGATAAAGTAGAATTGGCAGCTGCTCCCGAAATGGAAATCCAATCAATGCTTAAATGGGCAAGAAATGGCTTGTAAATTTTAAAGCCTCCAAAGCAAAACGGCTTTTATTTAATCACCACAGAAAAACATTTCTGTCTGCCATCTGATGTTAAACTCCAGGAGATCAAAACTCTCTGCCTTCTTGGCTTCACGTTTTCTACTGATATGAAGTTGAATTACTATATCGAATTAATAATGCTAGGGAAAATTGGTTCACTATGTGGTATCAGAGTACTTTTCTTGTCAGAATCTATCTTGGACGTTTATAAATCTACCATTCGTTAGTATATTGCATACTGTTGCCATATCTGGTCTGCTACTCCGGCTGTATATCTCGAAATTCTTGACAAAATTCAAAGAAGGATCTGAAATGTAATCGATCCTGACTTTAGTCACTTTCTTCCCACTTTCTTTTCTATCAATATTTTTATGGCAATGGATTCTCCTCCAGCTCCTATCCCACGAACGCAGGTTTTCCCCAAGGCTCCATCCTAGGCCCTACTCTGTTTCTTTATCTTCATCAAAGATCTTCCAGACGTCATAGATTCCCAAGTAAGCATCTACGCGGAAGACACTATTCCTGCCTCAAAAACAAACCTAGTGTCGTTGACAAAACTAACCTGGCCGTTCGTCTCGAAAAGGACCTCCAATCGGTTGTGAACTGGGGCAGGAATTGGTTGGTTAACTTTAACGCCTCAAAAATGCTTTCTATTACTCACCACATAGAACCATCCCTGCCCTCCATTGGAATATCTGACGCTCAACGACTCGAGAGCACCTCTTTGCGACTGCTCGGTCTCACATTGACTGTTGACCTCAGATGGAACAAATACATTGAGTTAATAGCTTCGTCCATCGCAAGAATAGTTGGCCCCCTGTGCCGCGCCAGGAAATTTTTCTCGCCGGAGTCGATCCTTCAAATCTACAAATTAACCTTTCGCCCTTGCATGGAGTATTGTTGCCATATATGGTCTGGCGTCCCTTCTGTTTGTCTCAAGGTTCTTGATAAGATCCAGAGTCGGATATGCAATGAAATTGGCCCTGATCTGACATCTCGTCTGCAGTCGCTCTCTCACAGACGTGCCGTCGCCTCCCTCTGTCTTTTTAAAAAAAAATACTTTCACGGTAACTGCTCCGATGAGCTGCTTTCGCTAGTACCCAGACTGCATGAATTTATGCGTTCTACTAGGCTGGCATCTCGCTCTCACCCTTTCAATCTCTCTCTCCACTTTTCCTGTTTCCCTGATAAGTATAATCTCTAATTATTAAAATGTAATGTCAATCGACGTCTCCACTTGCCTTGATCTATCCCTTATCCTTCTCTTCATCTTTTCCTCTATCACTCCTATTTGTTGTTGCCCCAACTCTCTGTAACTCCTTGCGTGCTAGTGGCTTCCCGCCTTGCTTGGGGTGAAACGCCAAAAAAAAAACTGTTCTGATGATCTTTTTTCCCCATAATTCTCGGACTACAAGAATTTAAGCGTGCTATTGGATAGGTCTCATCGTTTTAACGCTACTTCTACTTTAACAGTGTTTTTCTTTTTTTTCTCTCTTCTTAACTGAAGAGTTCCCGATTTCTTGCTTATCTGACGCCTAATATCTTCAAATATTTAAATGCAATATCAATCGTTATCTTCTCCTGAAAACTGTTCCTTTATTGTCCTTTCATTTCTCATTATTAAAGTATTTTTTATTCTCCTTCACTTTACTTAACCTACCTCCGAGTGACATTATCGCCTTGCTTTGGGTGAAAAAACTAAAAAACTGTTACTGTGTCATACACAAACTGTTAAAATCCGATTGTTACAGGCCCTTTTAAAATATAGGTTTGGTTTAGTCTGGTTTTACGGAATATCAAACCATTGAGACATTCAATGCTGAAATCTATTTAGAAAAATATATTGCTGGTATTTTTTTTTCAAAAGTTTATGCAGGAATTTTTTGTTACAAAAATGTATTTCTGATAGTTTTTTTTTACAGCAAATGTAGTACTGTTATATATTTTTTTCTCAAAAATATATTGCTGTGAATATTTTTGCCTTGCATAAATTATTTGCTTGTAATTTTTAGTACTATGAAAATGTATCGCAGGCATTTGTACTATAAATTTTTTATACTGTCATAGTGTTTTGACGCCAGTTTGGAGATTAACTATTTGCCCATGGCTGGGACCCTAACAGGTGCTACAAACCTGGGTCAGAGTGGACCTGGGAACAGCAGCAATTAAAAAGTGGTTCCACACTTTTCAAAACCTCCAGATGCCTTCGGAAAGCTAATAGGTTGGTAGTTTGGTTGATTTTGTTTCGCGGCATATCAAATTTTATAGTTATTTAATGCCGAAATCTAAATATTTTGAACACAGTTTTATGGCTTCATCTAAATATATTTTGAAAGCAGATTCATGGCTTCAAAAACAGCAAAAAATGTATTGCTAATCATTTTGCTATAAATAGATATTTTGGTAATTTCACTATAAATAAGTATTGTTGGTAATTTTAATATAAAAATATATTTTTATGCTTTCATGTTAATTCACCTCTCCAACTCCTTCACCGAGTATTGAACTCACACTTTTTGAGTCCTGTCACTGGATCTAACCAACGCCATTAGTCACTGTGCCATGTGTCCTTGATTTTATTGTATGTTTTAAAAAATGACTTCTTAATCACAGATTATTTTAGGCTTAAATTCTAGTATATTCAGTATAGACTGAAATTGAAAACTCCATTGAAAAGAGTGTTAGTTTTATGGAAAGAAAGCTAACATTCATCTATGATGTTTTGTTTTGTTTTGGAGTTAGTTATTTTCTAGGACCCTAACAGGTGCTACCAGCTTGGGTCACGGTTAACCTGGGAACAGTAACAATTAAGAGGTAGTTCCATGCTCCTAAAAACTTCCAATCTCCTAATCAGAGGCGTTGCTGCCAGATGCAATCGAAGCAAAAATGAAAATTTCATTATAAAAAAAAAGTATTGCAGAAGGGAAAGTCATGACAAAGCAAATCAACGCAAACGAACACGCAATGTGAAAATAACGTCGATCACGAATGTCATATAAATTTAGTTTGAGCTGATTCTTGGGATGATAGAATGTAGCAAAACGAGTCTTTCTGAAGCGTCACAAGGACAGTCATTTTTCCAGACCCTTTAGCTATGAGTCTAATATAAGAGATCCACTTGAGATCTGGAGTGAGCCTGAATCGAAACATATGTTCTATGCATGGTGCGTCGTTGAGGGTTTAACTGGGCATTATGAAAACTCTGCGATGATGAAACGTTACTAGTTTGGTTTTCGAGGTATGGAATTTTACAAGCTTGTTTGCCCTGGGGACAACAGCAATTAAGGGGTGTCTCACGCTCCTTAAAACTCCAGTCTCCCGACCAGAATCTTTGCTGCTGGATGTAGTTAATCTTTATACACACATCTAATTGCCGAGCATGGCCAGAGAATCGCTAGCTACCACCGCACATTCACGTTTTACATCTATCCGGTTTTGGAAATTCAAAGTTTCGCCTAAACCGATTGCCAACCAGGGGTGAAGATCCAAGTCTGCCTTACTGTTTAACCCGTAGCTGTAAAGAAGTGGATTTGGAATTCATATCTTTTCCCAGGGTATTTACGTAAAAATTACTGTAAAGGACGATTGGAATTCGAAATTGAATCACTAATTTCTCATTCTGAGACGCTCACTCGTTCAATACACGTACATATACAACAAAACATGTTAATATATATATATATATATATGTGTGTGTGTGTGTGTGTGTGTGTGTGTGTGTGTGAAAATATATAGAAAATGGGAAGGAACTGATTAGGTAAATAATCAAAAGTTCCTTAGTATTTTAGTTATTATTTTTAAAAAATAGTGCTCGATACAAAAGTAGAGCATAAATATAATTATTTATTTAAAAATATGATTCCAACACGTTACATAAGAGTTCTCATGTTTCAAAACAAATGCCGAAAACTTCAATATAATTATTTGAATTAAATTGAGTTAAAGTAAGCTCTGTTCCATCTTCAAGCGAAATTTTTTTAGGTTCCAAAAAAAAATTTTGCTTGAAGATGGAACAGAGCTTACTTTAACTCAATTTAATTCAAATAATTATATTGAAGTTTTTGGCATTTGTTTCGAAACATGAGACCTCTGATGCCGCGAGTTGGAATCATATTTTAAATAAATAATTATATATATATATATATATATATCAAAGTATATAATTGGTATACACGGAATGAATTCCAATAACCAACAATTACTATTCTTAAAAGAGTGCTCAATACAAAGTAGAGCAGATATAATTATTTTAAAAAAAAAAATAATTATATATATATATATATATATATATATATATATATATATATATATATATATCGGACCTTTTCTGAGTTCTATACTTTCTCCTACCCTCCTTTTTACAACCTCTTCTGAGATATTTTTTAGCTTCTTTTCCTTTTTTTCATTCCACCCAACTACAAATTATTCATTTTTATTGGCACCTACCCTTTACTCACTTCATTCTATCTTACGATGCACACCGCCAATTTCACACTTGTCTCGATATTGAGAATAGAAAGAAAGAAAAGGGAATAAATTATAAACGTAGAGGTCGTGACCTCAGTTCTTTGATTTCATCCCCTGATGGGAGAAACCCGTCCGCTGATGTTCGCGTTCTCTGCACTCCAGGCGCTTAAGTAGCCAATTAACGACCAGTACTATTCCATTTGCACTCGCCAAGATTACAAGTAAGGAAATAATTGCGTTGGACCGCGAAATCTGCAAAAAGTAAGCAATGGCTAGCATCGGTGATGAATCATTTCGAAAAGAAGCACATGTAACCTGGAGCTTTCAATCTTACGGTCAGCAAAGATGGAGGAAATTTGCCCCAGGTCTTCTCTCTCTCTCTCTCTCTCTCTCTTTCTCTCTCCCTCTCTCTCTCGCCCTCTCTTTCTCTCCCTCTCTCTCTTTTTATCTCTCTCCCTCTCTCTCACTTTCTCTCTCTCCCTCTCCCTCTCTCTCTTTCTCTGTATACGGACTATTGAAATTTGCCAGTTAACCCAATTACGATTCTTGATGTTACTTCGAAAGGTGGTTACTTCTTCTTCTTCTTCTTCTTCTTCTTCTTCTTCTTCTTCTTCTTCTTCTTCCAAATGTTCTTATTCTTCTTTCTCCTACTTCTCTTCCTCTTTGACTTCTTCGTCTTCTTCCTATTGCTCTTCTTCTTTTTCCTCCTCCTCTTCTTCTTCGTCGTCGTCTTTCTCCTCCTGCTTTTCTTCTTCCTCCTCGTACTCTTCCTCGTCTTATTCTTTTTCTTCTTCGTCTGCTGCTCTTCTTCTTCCTCCTCCTCCTACTCTTCCTCTTGCCCCTCTTCTCCTTACTCCTTTTCCTCATCCCCCTCCTCTTCTTTTTCTTCTTTGTCTACTTCTTCCTCCTCCTGCTCTTCTTATTCTTGCAAATAAGATTACCCTGTCCGACATATATATCTGCTCTCACAATCAAAAAAAAAAAAAAAAATGAACTCTGTGATCACAAAATCATTCTACAGCAGCAAGGAAATAAAACAAACCACACCCTTGCAGATCAAGGCAAGACGATATAGAACAATGTCAGGTCTTGGAATGTTCACTTTTGTAAATTAATGTTAATTGCTTATTCGCTTTACGCCATTTCGTATAATAGTCAGGGTCTTTTTGACAAGAAGTACAAATCTGTATATTTAAATTAAAGTTTTGGACTGTATTTGCCCAATTCTAACTTTCCTGCCTCGAAAGTGTCCAGATGCGTTTGCGCGGCGTGGCTGGTAAAGAATTGTTTTCCACTATACAACCCGTTTCCCATTAACGAAGTGTTCCTAGCTTCCATTTCTATCTTCATGTTAGCTGTTCGATTCCTTCATTCTACGTGTGCATACCTTAGAACTCGATAGAACTCACAACACCTGGTACAACAGCTGATTCATCCTCTTTCCCTTCGGATTCCATTTCATTCAGATGGCTTCTTCCCTAGAACTGTTGTATCGTAGAAAGGAATCCTTAGAGGATAATCTCCCGATCGAGATAAGGGCTTTCTACAATGGGTTTGATTTGGTTTGTTTTGTTTTTCGGCATGTCAACCTCGGGTTATTTAATGCTGACGAGATTTTTATTGCTGGTAATATTTTTTATCAAAAAGGTATTGTTGGTAATATTTTTCCAAAAATGCATGGAAGGTAATTTTTTGCCAAAAATGAACTGATGGTAATAATGTATTGCTGTTAATAACTTTCCCATCAAAGTATTGTTGGTATTAAAACCTATTTTTATGCTTTCATTGTGTTTTGATCCCCTCAGGGACGGGGGTAAATATTTGCCCATAGCTATGACCCTTACAGATGCTACTACCGCAGGTCAGGGTGAACCTGGAACAACAACAATTAAGAAGTGTTTTCACGCTCCTCAAAACTTCCTGATCAAAGGCCTTGCTGCCGGATGTAGTTTATCATCTATCCAGGAAGCGGATGTAGTTTATTGTTTTACCCATGACGCTTCTACAACTGGTCAACATCCGGGACTTTGTATGATTCCTTATGCCAATAAAATGAGCAGTGAGCAAGAGTCATTGTCTCGTAAAGTCTGTTCCGTGGGCATTTTTTTCTAGTGTTTTGTGGTTTCTGAGGCATTGTTATTTTGTTACCTCGTGTCACTTTCCTTTTTCTGACTATTAGCCCCGGAGTTCTTGAGAGAAATCGGTTAGGTGTATTCGCCAAGATAATCACACACTTACGTAGATCGCAACATAAAGAGGAAAATTTCAGTAAACACCAAAGTAGTAAGGTGTTACGTCAAATCGATCCGACTGTACAGGGTGTAACAGCAAATTTGTCCAAATCGTGTAACAGCAAAATAGTGTAACAGCAAAATTGTCCAAATCGTGTAACAGCAAAATTGTCCAAATCGTGTAACAGCATAATTGTCCATCTCAAAAAATGTTTAATATCTACAAAGAAAAAAACTCTAAACTAATTGAGTTTCTTTTTATTAGGTTTTCAGATAATCCAGACACACTTTCCGTAATAATCACCGAAAAAAAAAACTTTTGAGTTATTCAGCGAGAAACAAATTTGGACAATTTTGGTTTTACACCCGATATAGCAGTGAATAGTGGACACAGAGACGTAACTTGACGCAGCAGAAAATAATTTATACAGAAGGATCCTGAGAATATTAAAGATACTATCTAAATTTCTAGGACATGACGAGGAAAGAAGACATCGAGAATTTGAAACTCACAAGATTTATTTAAGGCAAAAGCGACAGAGGAAAACCGTAAAAAAACCTACCTAAAGAGTATGTTTTACTCTTTGTTGGCAGAACATGGATTAGGAGAGATCGCATAAAGACCAATTTTACGAAGAACCATAAAGGACAGGAAGTTACGGAAAATCCGAAGAGAAACAGTACAGAGAAGGAGAAATAAAATTCCATAATGAATGCCACTCTAAGGTCATGAATAGATTCATCACGCGTCGAAATTTCTCCGTTTCGTACACGTATCTTAGTGTGAAAAAAATAGGTAGGTGATGAGAAAATGGAGGTCATTTAAAATCTCACCCAGGCGCAAAATAATTATTAAACATTTATCCAAGCCATATATAATGTTAACATGCCAAAATGAAAAGGAAGTGAAGTGCACAGCAAGTCCGACATGCCATCATTTATTTAGGTAAGTTTTGGAAATCGTATAAGACTTTGAGATTTTGAGGAACACAGAGTTTTATAAGAAATGTAATTAAAATAAACATAAGATAGGCATAATGATAAGCGTGGACATTATTTTCTCGAATCTTTTTATCCATAATATAGGTGTAAGTTTGGAAAAAAGTTTTCTCCTGAAAAGTGTGAAAAGTGTGGAAGATTACTCCTCATTCGCATAATTGACACCCAGCTCTTGTCTGCATATGGAGATGATTAACAAGAAGCTGTAATCTTTTAAGACTCTTCATATATATATATATATATATATATATATATATATATATATATATATATATATATATATAATTAATTGGAAGAAAACATTCTTGTTAACAGTATTTCCCGACAAAAAAGATGATAACTCAATTTTATGAAGGGAAAAACAAATTTCCTTCCTGGTTTCATTGAATTCAATTACAAACTTGATTTTCGTGGCTATAAAAAAAAAACTACGTTGAAACTTTAGAAGTAAGATTAGGCAGTAGATGAGAAAATATCTTTCATACTGTCTACGTTAGAATAATAATAATAATAATAATAATAATAATAATAATAATAATAATAATAATGACAACATCATATCGTCCTGGTTATGACGATAAACTACATCCGGCAGCAAGGACCCTGATCGAGAGAGGGGTATTTTGAAGAGCGCAAAACCACCTCTTAATTGTTGTTGTTCCAAGGACCGCCCCTAATACCATTAGCCCATGTTAGTGTCCCAGATATGAACAGACCGTGACCCCACCCAACAAAAATCAGCAGTACATTTTCATAGTATAATTACCATAAACATGATCTACAGTACACACACACTTGCACACACACACACACTCATATACATATATAAGAAAAATATCTGAAAATATAAAATTATGTACAAAATATCTATAATTGAAAGCATAATGTTTAGGTTTTGTCATTTAGTACCCCATAGATATTGATATGCCGGCGAACAGAATTAACCGACTAAACAATCAACATAAAAGAATATGACATTAGTCCATATAATATCCTACAGTTTCTTAAAGAAATAAAACTGTATTCCAAAATAAAACATAAAACACGTATATCACCGTCTCTAGTAATTATGTTCACGCAAACATGTATTTGCACAAAAGACAGGTACCATCTACCATGTATTCAACTGTGAAAACAGAATAACATATATTTTATTACTTCAAAGCTCCTAAGAAAATCATATTTCGACATTAGCTGACGCATAAGGAGTTGATATACCGTTAAACAAAGCAACAAAGTAATCAACATCAGGATAATGGATGAAAAGGAACCGTGTCTGTCCTTCTGTTAGCATCATCAGCACCACTAGGATCAGTCGACCAGACTGTTCATTTCTGTCGAACTCTGTGCCTTGGCAGAGAGGAATTCGGACGAAGCTTTGCCGAAGGGCAAGGTTTCGTCCGGGGAGGTAGACAGGCTCTGAACCCGTTTAGGCGGGTTCAAAGGGAATATTTTTGGCCGAGCCTACGGGCTCGGAGTACCCACAATAATCCGGCCTTGTGCCACATACACCCTCGTGGGTGGGGGGGGGGGGCTGTTAATTATTACCATCAGCGCCACTAAATATTAAGTAACCTTCTTACGATATTACTTTTAACTTTCTAACAGGTGCTACACTTGTTATTCAAATTCAGTTAAAATACAAGATCTTAAATGCTGATGTTTGTTGCAAGCGATATTTCAAAATACGGCACATTACTAATATATACAGGGGGCAATAAAGTCACTATACAATTACATACAATAACAGCTAAGACAGCAACTAATCAACAGTCCAGAAAATTATTATTAAAATGGTTCTGGGTAATAACAAAAAAATGATATGGTAAACAATAGTAAATTAATTACCGATAATATTCGAACTGCAAGCCACCTGCTTCAATGTAATCCCTCTAATTTGAGAGAACGCTTCGAGAAATATCAACAAATGGTTCTAACGGCTTCAGTCTGCAAATGCATATCGAATAAATTACTTGGGGTCATCGATATTTCTTGGTTTCTTTGAAAAAACAGAATCTTTGATCATTTGTTCTGGTTATGTTTTGATTTTTTTTAAATATAAGTAACTTTATAGTGATTTTATTGCTACCCTGTATATATATATATATATATATATAAAGCAGGATGTGTGTGTGTGTAACGAATGCACGGCCGCAATTTCGACGGAAATTTACATGCACATGCTCGAAGTTAGCGGGAAGGACAAGACCGACTGTGCATTTCCCAACTCCCATCGATAGTGGAGATAATCGATGTTTTCATGCTTCTACGATAGTTTTCATGTAGTTTGCGGCCAATTTCTACTGCCTAGAGCGAGAGCCTATAGTTGGCAGCCACGAATAGGCAGGAATATTCTATTGGCCAGCGTGAGAGCCAACATCTGACTGATACGAATGTTAACTAGCATGCTAGCATGCAAAATGAATCGATAGCTGCATTCGTCACAAGTGGGGAAAATTTAAATCTGCATGGCACTTTACTCCAATTGGCACATTCGCTTACTTAAACTCAACGTTGATTTTGATTCCGCAGAACTGGGTTGGGTGTGAAAATTATTTGTTGTTAATATTCTTTTTTTATTCGGTTTTTCCAGTTACGGGTCCTTTTTTAAAGCTGATCGTTTTGTGTTCATAATGTTTAGTTCTTTTTTCGTAACAGATTTAATGTTTAGTATAGAGCTCAGAAAAAATTCGCAATGTGAGATAGGCAAAAATAAGGCATGGAGGAACATCAGCACGGCAAGGGCATTCCTTTAAAGGCAAGGAAGGGCAAAAATATTTTAAGTCAAGTGATAGCGATTGCTGTATGAGTCGCACGATTTTTGAATCAAGCATGGGCAACGCCGGGCCATGTTATATATATATATATATATATATATATATATATATATATATATATATATATATATAATGTAAAAAGGCTCAAACAGTAATGTTCCATGGTTATAATTTATTACATTGGAATATAATCACGATCCAATTTATCAGTCCTACAAATAAAAAAAGAAATATTTTCCGATTTCTTTTTGAATTCGTACGTCTGATGAATTGGATCGTGATTACTATTCCAATGTAAGAAATTATAACCATGGAATATTAGTGTTTGAGCCTTTTATATTATATTCTTACTCTGTCCTGGACATTGAGATATAAATGGATTCCATCCTCTTTATAATATATATATATATATATATATATATATATATATATATATATATATATATATATATATATATATGAATATTGACCACTACTAATACTATATATATATATATATATATATATATATATATATATATATGAAGAAATATAGTTTTTTAAGGTGTGCTATATTTATGGAATAAGTGCTCAATATCAGAGATAGAGCGTATGTAAATATAAAAGTGAGCATTGAAATCAACACTGAGAGGCGACAGACTGTTTCTTGCTAAACGCAATCATCAGGTGGCTTAATGACTGCGTTTAGCATGAAACAATCTGTCGCCTCTGAGTGTTGATTTCAACTTACTGTAAATATGCTACCTCTTAGTTGCTGTTTTTCAAAGGTCCGCCACAATGCTGTGTGGTAGCACCTGTGAGAGCAGTAACCATCAGGAAAATGAGTCATTGATGGAAATTAATATCAAAATAGTTTCAAAGATAGAACCCTGGGAGACACCTGCTTGCAGAAAATGTCTACAAGACTTTTTTGCATCGTGACGCGTGAATAACACTTTATGGTTCAAATATATACAATGCATTTTTATGAGATTTTATACGTAACAAAATTGCCGAAAAATTAACATTTTGTAGGGATATTTTATACTTAGTACTATGCAAATGCTATACAAAAGTCAAACTGGTTATTGTTTTTCAGTGAGTATCGGTTTTATTTTCCGACAATGGAATTCATCACGCAGTTCTAGGAGAAGACTTTGAGATGCTTTACAATCTTAGAAATGCTCAAGAGTTGACATTTGTTACGAACGCCACAGGAAAATCTGTAATCAAATTAAGACTTTACCATTTCTAGCAATTAACCATAGGGAAGAAGCAGTCTATTCGATGTATTCCTTTATTTCATTGACTTTCGAAATGCAGGCAAAATTACAGACTTATCATCACATCCAGCAGTTTGCAATATAGGTGTAATAGAAATTATGCTAAAGATTACCCCGTCGAAAAAGTTTGGACTGATTTATACAACTGAGAAATAAGCAAATACATGCAAATATTTTTGGTGTTCTCGTAAATTTGGAATCCCCATATATATATATATATATATAAAAATTTCAAATAGATTGTATGCATCCGGTGTTTGAAACTGTCTTTCACAACATCTTACTTAAACACTTTTTGATTGGTTAACCGATTCTTAACATATCTTGTCTAGCTTACATGCCTATATCATCTTTACATTTAAATTTCCCTCTTTTTCTTAGGAGAAGAGATCATATCTGGTGTATTTCTTTCCTTCAGGGTCTTCTTATTTTTTTCCTTATTTTTTTTATTTTTTAGAAGAGATTGCGTCTTATTTTTCTTTTCTCCCTTTTTTCGACTACATCTTATTTATTTTCTTTCTTTTTTTCTTTTTAGATGAGACTATATCATATGTATTTCTTTCTTTTCTTGCTTTTCTTATTTTCCTTTCGTTTTTCATTTTTTCGCGGGAAAAGAGATTGTTTAAAAATAAATTGTAAAAATTGTATTTAGCCCTATTTTTAAATTAAGGTTGACCCAGAATATACTTCCTTTTCCCCGGGCATGAAGTAAAAAATTGTGAATATATTAAAAAAAATACTTTGAGTAAAAAATGATACATTGAGGTGTCTATTCATTACATGCAGTGGAACCACATCCTCGCATTACAACATTTATAGTCACCCCTCAAAAAAAATCATTGATGATTATGAAGATAATAATAATAATAATAATAATAATAAATATTAATATTAAATTTTAAAAAAGAAACAACCTTTTAAAATAAAAATATTGATTAAATACATGCATAAATAAATTGATACGTAATGGACCATTTTAAGTAAATAAAAACAAAGTTACGATATAATATTTTCTGTTGTTTTTTTAATAATTACAAAAAGATGATTATCAGAAGTAATTCAAGCAGGATATATTACAAGGGCATGGCTAGATTGGGAGTCTTACGCATATATAAGACTAGAGGTAAAAAGGGCCAAGCTTCCTCGGCAATTCTCCTTTGATGATGCTTTACTCACCAATGGGAAAGCTACTGTCTGGTGGGAAGATGTCCCCTACATTTAAGCACAATGTACGGTTTTGTAATCTCTAAAATCGAGAGGAGACATGATAAGACAAGCCGTAATTTACTACCTCAAGAAAGAATAATAAAGAACATGAAAAAGATTTTCGTACGTTAGCGGTGTTCTTTTCTCTCATTGTTTAACCCACAAAAAAAAAACAACAACCAGTCAACAGATACAACGTTTTTGCTTATATATATATATATATGCACTACTGTTCAAACGTTTGAGGCCACCCCTGGTTAGTTTTGAAACTGGCCAAGAAAATGGTTGTTTTTTACTTTAAATAAGAGACAAATATTACACATGTTTAAAAAAGAAAGTGAGACATTATCAGAAATGTTATTATACCAAAAAGAAAAGAAGAATTTCTGCATAAAATTTTGGTCTCGTAAAAATATCCTCCTTTAGGCTTTATTAATGCAGCATAAATTTTTGGCATTCCTTGCGAAAGTTTTTCAAAATGTAGGTTTGATAATTGATTCAATGCCTTTAAGAGCTTTATTTCATTTTTTTAAGTCTTCTGTCAAATTCATCTCATGCTAATTCTGTCGGCAGATTCAAACTTTTGAACTGTCGTGTATATATATATATATATAGTAATTCATCTAAACCTGCAACCAGCGTGGCAGTAGACACCCTGGTTATCCCTCACGTGCTTATACTGACTCATCGACGAACGCCAGTTGCTGATCAAATATATATATAGGATACATCAAAAATACTTCATAAACTTTGGCGGCTGGTTCCTCTTACCGAAACAAGGACGTTTTTGAGTCATTGAGTTTAAAGAATGTTTACTGTAGATGGCGTTGCGCTACATTTAGACTAGGTTGCATTTAGGTTACACATGTCATTCCTGTATATTTGTGTCTGTCGTAGTGAGTTAACTGAGAAGTATTTCGTTTAACAACAGCAGGATAGTCATATCACGCGCAGGCAGATATGACTTCTACCCACTGCCGCGTGAAAGGTAATGGACGCGAGGCTGCACGGCTGTATCAGGTTGCTTTTCCAGACCGAAGGCGGCTGAGTCACCAAACTTTTGCTGATATTTATCGTGGATTGTTATTTCAGCATAGAATCGAACAGCGACTGGTGTTGCCAGTGTGAAATACGAAGTTTTCCTCTGGCACACATGGACAGATAGAGAGAATATCTGTCTATGTCTCTGAGGTGTGGTATTATGATATCTTATATTATTCGGACTGTTATCCTCTCTGGATCTAACCAACGTCTTTATCCACTGGGGCATGTGTCCTTGAGGATGAAGGCGTTGGTTTGATCCAGTGACTAGACCCAAAGAGTTGTGAGTTCAATACCAGGCCACAGCAGTGGTGAACCAAAAGTTGGAGAATTGAATTAAAGGGAAATAACTGAGAAATCCTTAATGTGACACCATTTTGGGTTGCAAGGAAAAAAGGAAGAAAAGGAAAGAAAGAAAAAGACAGGCGAGAGTTGCAACTTAGATGATAAAGGAAAGCCATCACAAAAGGGGCATTTAGCGATGTTATTTTGATAATGAAGAATGGTGAAAAATTTTATGGCCATTGTCGAAAAGCTAATTGTCGAATTCCAGGTGGGCCAAATAACCAGATACAGAGTTTTGAATAGATAAAAAATTAACTGTGTCATGGTGGCGAACTTATATTATCGGGAAAAGATTTTCCGTTGACCGAGAAATAAGGATGCCCTGACCACACACAAAGAGAACCCAACCCTAGGTTAAGTCTTTGTCGATGGGAGGGTGTCATTGAGAGAAAAGATATCTGGGTTGTGTTGGAATTTGACTATGACAGCGAAACAATATTCTCAGAAAATGGCGAAAACTTCGTTGACGACTTCCATATGAATTCGGCTGTGAATTGGCAAAGTCGTTTCATCGTATCAGTGGTTGGCGCCGGAGAGTGAGTGTGTCTGGTTGACCAGCCAATTGGTGCTGGCGAAAATCTGATTGACGAATCCCATATGAAAGTGACATTGGGATAAGAATTGAGATTATCACACTACGGGTCGTATTGTTCTGTTGGCGGCCAGAGAAGAAGAGAGAAAGAAAAGAAAGAAAAGCAATAGAAAAAAAAAGAAAAAGAGGAGATAATTTTTTTTCTTTGAGCAAGATATTTTTCTAAAAACAAAGCTAGTCTGGTCACACCCACACTGTTGAACGCCCATTGGTTGAATGTTAACGAGAGCCAGGCGGAGGTGATCATGTGATGCAGGGGGAGGCCTGCTACCACCCATTGAGGGGATAGGTATGAGATGTTACTGCGAAGGAGTGGAAAACCGTTGGCGCCTTCTGAGGACATGGTGAGATACCAATATGGGAACAGAAGAAGGTGGGAGTAAGAGAAGACTTTCAAAAATGGAAATAATAAATTTTTCCTGACCGAAAACAAAAGAAGGGTATTGTGGATTTGGAATTATCAAGGGACTCCAAACCCCGACGTGCCCACCCCGGTTTGGGTCGGCGTCCATATAAGCGAAGTCGCAGCGAGCGAAAATCAGTTGAGTTCCAGTTCAGTTCAGTTTTTTTCGAGTTTAAGTTGAGAGCTCTGAAGACCCACCACGCATTAGCTTGAATGATTCACGCAATTCCGACTCATCTTCTAACCAAGAACAATTTATTTTTGAAGAACGACTTAGACTCACACCACCAAAACAAGTTTTACGAATATCGCCTGAAGACACACCAAGAACCAGTTTCTTAAAGAACAGACAACTTAAGATGTTAAGACTCGCCTAACAAAAACAACGTGCCACGAATCCATATAGCGGTTTGGGAGAAAGACGTAGTCCTATGTATCCAGCAACCAGATATAAAATATTGTTATCCTTTTTTTGATACCTTTGAACTTTTCGAGTTGTTATTTTCTTTTCTTTTACACATACTTGTGCGATATCACCCTTATTCGAACTCAGCTTGCAGTACGGCCCAGCGACTGATTGATTTCGTCTGCCTAAGATCAATTCACAACGTGGGTAGGGTAGACTGAAAATCAAAGTAGTCACTTCGGTAACAGGCGTTGGAGGCGAGTTGGGAACGACCAGGCTGATATCGAATCTAACCAGATTCCCATCCGAATCAACAAAAGGTTAGAACGTCACATTTGGGTGCCGCAACCAATACCAAGCCAGTTGGTCGTCACAGGACGGGATAGCACGACTGACGCAGACAGGTGGACGTCACGTTTGGAGCGGCGACACCCGAACGAGAGGGGGACGTCACAGTAAGAATAATGACACATAGGACTAGAACAATCTAACTCGGTGAACGAAATAAAGGGTTGTGTTCGAAATTCCAGTCACCTGAAGAAGGCCGGAGCGTACAACGTCTTAGAGGATTAATTGTTTTGCTTGAGCTGGAATGGTTAAAATAAGTATTTTCTTTTTCTATATCTCTGTGATGAGGCATTATGATTACTTGCATTATTTACATTATTCTGACTGTTATCCTCATCTTCATTACCATATTCACAGCGTTTCGGCTGTTGTACACTTCGGCCTTCTTCAACCGCCGTAGTGAACCAAACCCTTTTAGAGCTGTATTAAAGGGAAATAACTGAGATATCCGGAAGAGGCGTGGCACGTGTAACTAAGAAAATCTACCCCAATGGACGAAATAAAGGATTCGGTTCGAAATTCCAGACACATGAAGAAGGCCGGAGCGTACAACGGCCGAAACGTTGTGAATATAGCGTTGAACATGAGTATCCTCATTCAGTCTGAATAATGTAAATAATGCAAGACAGAGGGAAATTGATTTTTAAGACTGACATGAAATACCCAAGAAAAGAACCTGTGAACCACAGGCGCTGCTATGCAAGTTTCGCCAGTCAGCTGTCAAGTGGACGTACAAAATCCTGAGGAAAATGATGAAGAGGCAATTTTTCAGTGCGGGACTTGCTCTCCTCGTATCTGTCTAACATATTTACGGTAATGAATTGAACGTCTCTTGTTGTTATCAGATTTTCTTTCCTCACCCGATACCACCTGACATAGTCTGCCCTGGACGTCTAAATTCTAGCCCTCACTTTCCATTCGGATCTGATGAGACCGTTTAAAAATTAACCTTTCGGATTTTGGGAAGATTGACCTCAGGATTTGACCTCTTTCTAAGTTCCCTCTTCGGCTTAGAAGTTATGCTGGAATTTCAAGATGAGAAGTTTGGTTGGGAGCGGGGTCCATGCAGCTGAACTCTTCACCTATTATTATGGCGAAATACACTGCCGGAAAAAATCGATTATTTTCTCGGATAGTGAATACATTATTTAAATATCGAATCTCCTGTTAATCTTGACTCATTCGTATGAAATACCGTCACACTCTTTTCAATATAAGTATCTTTTATCCGCCTTTAATATATGTTAATTCCTAAATGTATCGAGGGGTAGAGTTACATGGTAAAGGACACAGTTTATTAATATATGAAGTTTATTTGATCAAGATAAGGAGACGACTGAATATTATTAAGGATCGTGAAATGTAATTTTAGTTTTATACACCAAGTCAAAGTCAATTACATATGCTCATCTGAAGATTATGACAAAATTATTATTATTATTATTATTATTATTATTATTATTATTATTTCCTTTGATTTCTGGTGTGTACACATTTCTTTCCGGGTCTCGCCCAGAGAACTAAGGTTGGAAATGTCATCATGAAACTTTCCACTGACGAAAAAAGAAAAATTACATAGATAAAGCCCTTCGCAAAGTGTGAGCTGTACTTGTGAGAACACTTTTTTTGTATTTCTTTGAGGCATGTGCTTCCAGGAATCCTTTCAATAAGTCTACTGGAATCTTTTCCAATCAATCCTAGGGCTCCAACTACAACAGGGATTGTTGATGTTCCCATGTGCCACATTTTTGAATCCCAAAGATTTTCAGTGCGGGACATGCTCTCCTCCTAACCATTCTCCACGTAACATATTTGCGGTAATGAATTGAACGTCTCTTGTTGTTATCAGATTTTCTTTCCTCACCCGATACCACCTGACATAGTCTGCCCTGGACGTCTAAATTCTAGCCCTCACTTTCCATTCGGATCTGATGAGACCGTTTAAAAATTAACCTTTCGGATTTTGGGAAGATTGACCTCAGGATTTGACCTCTTTCTAAGTTCCCTCTTCAAAGATACATTGCAGTCATCAGGGACTGCCATATCAATATGGAGGCACTTTTTGTTTGTGGTCTTTAATAACAATGTCTACATTATTATTATTATTATTATTATTATTTCTGCAAACAGCAAATTTTGCTGGAGATTGTACCAGAGAATTTGCTGTCCTCAATCAGTGGACTGAGATGGACACATTTTTGTCATGAATCGAGAACTCTTTGAGAAATACGAACAGTCCCAAAGTACGTCTTTTGCAAAGAAAGTCTTCTACAAGTGTCCAATTCTGATATTATTGTCAATCTTCTGTAATCATTTCATAGATCAGTATTTATGCTTCACGCAAACAACAATAGGTGTGACTTCTATTTCTTTCACTGACCATAATTTTTATACTTGCCATTTTAAACTATCAAAATGTTATACACATTAAGGCCAACAAGTGCATCTTGGGTCGGTGTAATGATTATCAAGCTTGTCTCGCTAGAACAATTATGACTGAGTAGTAAGTTCGATCCTCACTAGGTGTCCCATAATTTTGGCCTTGTGCCTCATCTAAGCTACGCTTGGAAAATCAATGCACTTCGAGATGGTTAGCTAGCTTGTCTCACTAGGATACTTACAACTGTTTGATACTCACTAGGTGCTCCATACTTTCGGCCTTGAGTCACATCTAAGATACGCTTAAAAAATAACCATTTGGGGAACCTCGGCGTGGTGTAATGTTTATCAAGCTTATGTCGCTAGATCAGTTACGACTTAAAAGTGAATTTGATCTTCACTGGGCGCTCTGTACTTTTGGCCTTGTGCCACATTTAAACTACGTTTAGAAAATAACCATTTGGGGCACCTCGACGTGTTGTAATGGTTATCTAGCTTGTCTCACTAGATCAGTAACGACTGAAAAGTGAGTTCGATCCTCACTAGGTGCTCCATACTTTCGGCCTTGTGCCACATCTAAGCTACGCTTAGAAAAATCATTTAGGCACCTCGGCGTGGTGTAATGGTTATCAAGCTTGTCTCGCTATATCAGTTGCGACCGAAAAGTGTGTTCGATCCGCACTTGGTGCTCCATACTTTCGGCCTTGTGCCAAACTTAAGCTACGCTTAGAAATGACCCCATTATGGCCAACGAATAGAGTGTCGGAAATATCTATTGTTTTTGGTTCTTTGGGCAACATAAATAACGAAATCCCTCTTTAATTTGGGGCCAAATATTATCATTATTATTATTATTGTTATCATTCAGTATTTTCGAATTTCCAAACCCTTACAGCTGAGCAAATTTCATATACATATCTAAAGACAATCCATAACCTTATTATTAATAACATTATTATGAATTAGGGTATGTCAAATGTATATTCGTTTTTTATAAGCCTTTATTAAAAAAAACATTTAAAATGTTTACAATAGCAAATATGCACCATTTATTATAGTAGTATAAATAAGATGCTTATGAATAAACAAACAATGCTTCAAATCAACAAAAAATTATACAATTTCTACACATATGAAGTCCGGAAAAGAAATCTTGTTCATCTAAAAGAAAAAAAAATATAATAAATAAATTGATGTAATTACCGTTTCAGTCTTTTTAGCAGAAAACGCACAGACACACACAGACACACACACATGCAAGGATCGTTCAAAAAGTTCTAAGAGTCACCCAGGGGTTGGAGAAATAAAACATTTTTCACCATTTCTCAATTGTTATCAATTTGATTTGTCTAACGATGCTTAAATAAAAGAGGTGTCCTCGTCCCCTCAAAACTACTCCACAGCATCTATGATCTCATCATTGTTTCCAAAATGGCGAACACCAATTTTGGTTTAAGAAACAGGAAGAAGTAAGATGGGGCTAAGTCTGGTAAATAAGGGGCATGTGGCAGCAATTCAAAATCACAGTTTGCTGCTTTCAGCTACTGAAACCTGAGCAGTAAGAACGGGTGTGTTATCCTGGAGCAAGACCAAACCTGCCCTCAGCTTCACTCCGCGTTTCGATTTGACAGCTTCCATCTGTTGTCTTAATTCCGGTGCATAGTCGTATCCATTAATAGTTTTCATCTTTTCCAGCTAGTCTATCACGATTGCACCTACAGAATCCCCAAAAACAGAAGCCATCCCCTTACCAACAGATTTCTTACGGGGTAGCGAACAAGAATGATCCCACTGTTTTCTTTGAATCTTTGATTCAGCATCGAAGTGGTGAATCTAGGTTTCATCTTCAGGTACTATTCTGTAGTGAAAAATTCTTACGCTCATTCTGGAAGCGAGTCATAATCTTTCAGGAAATGTCAACTCTTTTCAGCTTCAAATCTGATGTTAGCATTCTTGGAACCCATCTTGCAGCCAGCGTACACATCCCCAAGATATCAGTCGAAACAATATGGACAGGACCACAAAAAATGCCGATGGATTTAACAAGATGTCTGTCATCCCAAACCGTTCGATAAATGACATCAACCTGTTTATAAGAGGTTGAGGTTTTTGGAAGATTTGATTGAGGGTCATCTCTCAGCAAGTGTCTGTACCCTGTCCTCATGGATTTCTTTGGGTGTCATACATTTCTTTTGAAGATACTCTATGACTGCTCGGACCACTGCTTTATCCATTTTTAGTGTCGTCGCACATCTCTCACCTTTGTATGGACCTTATCTGCAAATATCTTAAGGCAGAAATCCAAATTAGCATTTCAAATTTTATAAGGAGTCATAGATCAGCTATGGCTCTTCTTTCTGGGCGAGGGGTGAGACCTTTTTGAACGACTATCGATTTTACTCCAAAGAAGGCAGTAAAACCAGTAAAACACAAACCTACATCTAGCAAAAGGACTCACAAGCAGGAGAACGCAGTCATGGCTGTCAGACAATTTCTTCTTCCACATCAGGCCACTTAATGTCAGGCCACTTAACTTCCCAGACTGTAACTCCGTTAATTATTATGTGTGGCGCGCAGTTGAACGAGAGATTAATAGAACCCTTTTATAACACCAAAGATGAACTGATGGCAAGGATTATGGCAGCATTCACCAACTTAAACAAGGAGACCGCCCAGAAGAGATGCAGGAGATTCTAACGTCATTTCGAGGCCGTGTTTCATTTGAGTAAAATTCCTGGACACATCTGAGAGTTACAAAAGATTACTTTGTGAGGAACATCATCCGCAAAACGCTTTCCATCTAAACGAAACGTCCCAAATATTGTATGAATAATAATCCTACAGTGTCCTTTTAACTCATAGACACAGAAAGGGACTCCTTGATTAGGCACTTAAAATTACTCTCTGGCAAGATGATACTATACACAATATTAATAATACTACTAATAATGTGTATACTATTTGATATATATATATATATATATATATATATATATATATATATATATATATATATATATATATATATATATATATATTTCGGTGTGGTATTGTTTGGCTTAACTGATGCATATAGCATCATGGACAGTTTTAAATTTCAGCTATGTAATAATGCCTTTATGTAGTCAAAGAAATTTTGTCCATCTCTATCATCGACAAGACTCAGATTTTGATAATTACTTAAATGGTAAAAAGTATGCCAACAAAACAAAGCAACTATGAACTTCGGACAGTTTATTCCCAAGTTCGATCCCAATATAAAATATCTTATTCGAAAACTGCAAAAACGCAATAAAATGTTAAACAATCAGATTTAGTAGATTGTATTTAACAAAACAAACGAAAACTAGCCGCTTA
Source organism: Acanthosepion pharaonis (assembly GCA_903632075.3). Classification (NCBI taxonomy): domain Eukaryota; kingdom Metazoa; phylum Mollusca; class Cephalopoda; order Sepiida; family Sepiidae; genus Acanthosepion; species Acanthosepion pharaonis. The sequence continues at coordinate 2,322,119 of CAHIKZ030003885.1, forward strand.
AATATTCTATCAATATATATATATATATATATATATATATATATATATATATATATATACACACACACAGAATATATATTATGAAATGGAAAAGTCCGACAATTATTTTAAAACATTTTTTTTATATTTATACATTCTTTTTTTTATAGATACAAATATTTAAGTAAATACTCTGTTTATAATAAACAGCATTAACCGGCCTGAATGTTCGAGAAATTTTCATAGAAAATATTAGTCCTCCGACAGGAATCGAACCTGTATCGGAACCGTCATATAGCCTGACGTGCCTTTAACCTATTTGGCCACAGAGGAGTGTTCAGTTAACAAAGTCGATTTGAGTGTCTTTAAACTACAATCTTCCATGATTCTCTCACGTACATCCATATCTGCTCATGGCGTATCCAAATGTAAACAAATGACGTCAAACATTATGAAATGGACAAAGCTCGACAATACTTGTAAGACATTTTTATGTTTATACATTCTTTTTACATAGATTCAAATATTTAAGTAAATGCTCTGTTTATAATAAACAGTATTAACAACATTTACCGGCCTGAATCTCCGAAAAATTGTCATAGAAAATATGCGTCATCTGACAGGAGAACGAACCTGTATCCTATACCGAACCGTCCATTAGCCTGACGTGCTTTTACCGATTGAGCCACATAGGAGCGTTTCGGTTAGCAAGGTCAAGTTTAGTAACAGTAAATCTGGATGGAGCATTAGAAGCTTACTTAATTATAAATTGGTATGACGTTTGCCTGATAACGTAACTGTCCGGGTTTCAATTCTCGGTAGTGGATGCGCACTGCTGATGAGTCCCAAATATAGGACGAAACGGCCGTCCACTGCTTTCTGCATTCTGTTGAGATTTTCTCTAGATTCGATGAATTACTTAATTATAATTATCTCAAATCTTATATACATATATAAAATTATAATTATTTATTTAAAAACATGATTCCTACGCTACATAAGAGTTCTCATGTTTCAAAACAAGAGCCGAAAACTTCAATATAATTATTAGAATTAAATTGAATTAAGCTCTGTTCTTATGCGAAATTTTGGGAATAATATTCTTTAAATTTATGCGTTTTTATAAGTATATTCATTATTAAAATTAGAATTACTATGGTAACGGCTAGAGCAATTATTTAAATAAGGGGCGTCAGTTTAATTCTAATAATTATATTGAAGTTTTCAGATCTTGTTTTGAAACATGAGAATCCTTATATAGCGTAGGAAACATATTTTTAAATAAATAATTATATTTCGGCTCTACTTTTGTATCGAGCACTTCGGATAGTTTACCTAACGAGTTCTTCCCTATTCTATTATATATATATATATATATATATATATATATATATGTGTGTGTGTGTGTGTGTGTACAAAATGTATCCTAAATTGCTACGGGAAATTTTAAAAATAGCAGTTTAGAAGTTGATCCATTAAAGCGCCCCACCATTGCACACACTAGAGATAAGTTTAATCCGCGAAGAACTGTTCAACTAACCTGTAAACACTATTCTGGAAGACGGTGGGCGATTACAAGTGCCACAAATCAAAAATCATTAACATAAGCTTACCATCTCCAAGAATTTCTTTTCTGTAAGCAGCGCGTGAGACAGGCATTCGAAAAAGAAAGTCTCCATCCCATTATTAAAGTGGATGTCTTGGAAGAGTTTCATTCCAAATTATGTTCAAGATTCCAGTGACGTTTGTTTCTCGACAAAAGTTGAATTTTGCTCTCAGTGCTTTGCAAAATTCGGTGAGATGAATACAAGAATTGAAAGAGAATAAACGTCAATCCCAAATGTATTACCTCATGTAACTTCATTAGAATGTGTTGTGGTCAGTATGTGAACCAAAATGGCTACTGTTTTGAACATGTGGGATAGTTCAATATCAAAGGTCCATTGATGTGGAATTATGAGTCTTTGATATTGTTTAATCGCCGTAATAAAAAAGCGAAATGAGTATAGATTTTTGAGACATTCAGGACGACAGCAGATATTAATTCACTAATAATATTACATATGTGTGTTTGATATAAGTGCGTATATATGTCAGATATTTTTATCTCACGACTTCGAAAGCAGCTGACACTAAAACCAGTGCAAGGGAGATCACTACTACATTTGTTTTGCGTCGTCGAAATGAAAATTAAGAAACATGTTCAACGATATATGGCAAAAGATTATATATATATATATATATATATATATATATATATATATATATATATATATATAGTCAATTGTTTGGATATGTGTTTAGATTGAGTTTCACGCTTTTGCGATCATCTGATGATCGGAAAAGCGTGAAACCCAGGGTCACATAAAACAGATTATCACTGATATTGAGCACTTTCAATAAGTACTGCGGATATAGAATAATGATAATAATAATAATAATAATATATATATATATATATATATATATATATAGAGAGAGAGAGAGAGATACATACATATATATATATATATATATTTATATATATAGGTGTGTGTGTGTTTGTGTGTGTATGTGTGTGTGTGTGTGTGTGTGTGTGTGATAGATATTTGGGGGATTAGAATATTCACTTATAGTAATTCATCGGGTCTAGAAAAATCCTCACAGAATGCAGAAAGCACTGGAATGAAATAGGACGAAACGGTCGTCCAGTGCTTTCTGCATTCTGTTGAGCATTCTTCTAGACTCGATGATGAATTATATATATATATATATATATATATATATATATATATATATACTATGGGTAGCAAAAGTATTTAACACATTGGTTTTTCTTACATATCTCAAAAAATAATAGATCAATTTCAACGAAACTTATAGGAAATATTTAAACGAACATTGTCGATCAAAACATAGAGAACAATTTTAAACCACTGTTTTGAGAAACATTTATTAACAATAAATAAAATAACCCATATGCAAAAGTATTTAACACCGATGCAAATATTATGCAAATATTATGCTAGAAGAGACATGTCATGATTCCTACCCATATTGATATGATGTGATATGTCAACCAATGACAGCACTGCACGACACTCAACTGGCTATTAGATAACATCTCTGAGACACTGCAGCTATTCTGTTGCCACTGCTGCAAGAAAATGGTGAAAACAAAAGAATTGTCGAACGACATGCGCAAGAAGATCATAAGAATCATAAAGATGGTAAGGGATATAGAACACTCGCTCAAAATTTGAATTTGTTTGTGAGTATAATTGGTGCTGTTGTTCGAAAATGGAAAAAAATTGATACTATTGAAAACATTCAAAGGAGTGGTCGTTCCCGTATCTTAAATGAGGCTAATGAGCGACACATTTCCCGTACTGTGAAGAAAAATCCATTTTCAACTCGTCGAGACATTCAGAATGATTTGAAAAATGCCGGAATTGAAGTTAGTAAAGATAGAGTTAAAAGATCACTGAATCGTTCATGTCTCACTTCAAGATCACTGAGAAAGACTCCATTACTGAAACGCTGACATGTACAAGCCCGTTTGAATTTTGTAAAGAAATATGAAATTGAATCTAATGATTTCTGGGAGAAAGTAATTTGGTCAGACGAAACGAAAATTGACCTTTACGGACGAAACATGCGCCACTCATGTATGGAGATAAAAAGAAGCGGAATACGAGCCAGCAAATACCAATCGTACAGTCAAACATGTGGGTGGAAATATTATGATGTGGGGTTGTTTTTCCTCAAATGGAGTAGGAAAAATGAAAATCATCGAAGGAACAATGAATGCTACAAAATACACTCAAATTTTGTCAACACAACTCTTGAACAGTGCCACATCTTTGGGATATGGTCGTAATTTTGTATTTCAGCAAGACAATGACCCGAAGCATACTGCTAAAACAACTAAGAATTGGTTTAATAATGACATTAATGTCCTGGTATGGCCAAACCAGTCACCGAATTACTGGGTTTTAAAGACACAGGTAAAATCACGTTTCTGTAACCATGGAAACGTGATTTTAGCTGTGTCTTTAAAACCCAGTAATTTTAAAAGTTACTCCAAAATTCGCTTGAGGATGAAATGGAACTAATGTCTTTAATTTAATTGCAAAATTAAATTCGGGGCTTTTAGCTTCCATTTTTGAAACATGGTTAGAACTGTGTAGCGAAAAAAACATATTTTAAATCAATGCTCTGTAAATTTACATTGAGCACTATTTTGTAAAAATAAAAATATCTATACGAACACCGGATTATATATCTTACTGTTCTTTCTTTATATATATATATATATATATATATATATATATATATATATATATATGTGTGTGTGTGTGTGTGTGTGTGAAAAATATACACTTTTAATATATGCTATATTCTCAGTGATAGAGAGTGTGTAAATATAAACGTGAATATTGGAATCACCACCAAGTTGGGTCGGGCTGTTTCGTGATTGAAAGCTGTTTTCCTATGGTGCTGAGTAGATGGCATGCAGATTGCCTTCAAGCGTGGGGCAGATTATTTCCGTTTGGTGTTGACCTCAGTGTCTACTTTTATTATTCAATTACTTGTTATTAATATTACTTCAAGCGCTATTTTTACTGGATTCCTTTATTTGAGTATTCCTCCATTTTCTAAACATTGTTTATTGCGTTTATTGACCGCGTACTCGCAACAACCAAATAAAAAATCGTGAACCTTCCGGCAGGTTTCAACCTGCGAACCCTTTTCTAGGATAATCTCCCTGACCTTTAGACTGTTTGAAAAAAAGAAAGCTTCATAATCCAGCAATCTTCGATATGCTCTTTTACGGGATGTACATCATCTCAGTAGTTTCTCCAACAAAATTGGCAGAGGGACAGTTTCGAATCCTACCGCCGGGTACACTTCCTTTATTATGTTTAACTCAAGCGCGCTGTCGATAGATGCAATAGATATTGAAAATAACACATAAAAATGCCGGATTAAAGAAAAAAATGCAGTTATTCTTTAGAAATTGTCCACATCATGTAACATCAAAATTGTGCAATTTTAGATTAGGCTTTAAAATATTGTATCTTAGAAATGGTTAAAAAATATCTTATTAGAATTCTCCGATGTTTTTATAACACTATTAGACTCTGCTTTGAAAATAAGGATGTATTTAGCTTCAGTTGCAAAGGTGATACCTCTTCCTGTTATGACCGCCTGATCAAAGGGTTTTTCAGAGATTCTTACGGCAAATGATGTTTATTGGTTTTTCAGATAGTAAACATTTTGTGGGATGGACAATTATCTCATGCTATTACACAATTTGGACAATTTCGCTGTTACACGAGGTAACTCCTCAACATACTTTCTAAACACTTGAAAATTGCCGCACAAATACTACGCAACCATCCTGACATTATCGGAAAAAAAATTGGATTACAACAAAAAACCTGACTACATACTCCATGATCACATAAAGTTTACGAAACTTAACAAGAACCCGACCAACCAACTAAAATCAAAGCTTAATAAACTCATTAATGCTAATAATGCTGAACAGAACTCTTTAAAACTCCATAAAATTGTTGGTGATTATAGACCTGGCTACATATACGGCACTATAAAAACACATAAACCTAACTATCCTCTCCGTCCTATCATATCGCAAATTCCAACTCCTGTATATCATCTAACAAAATACATTAACCAACTTATTACTCCTTATCTTCCTAGTAAATATAGTGTTAAGTCAACATTAGAAGTAATCCAAATCCTAAAAAGAGAACAACCCGACAATGAAATCATGGCTTCACTTGATGTTGAAAACTTATTTACCAATGTCCCTGTTAGTCAAACGATTGACATAGTTATAAGAAATATATACAGTAACTCATCTTCATCCCGACTTAAAATTAATCCTAATATATTACGGAAACTACTATTAGCTTGTACTACTGAAGTCCCTTTCTTAGATCATAATAATAATATATATATACAACGTGATGGTGTCTCCATGGGTTCAGTACTGTGTCCGACATTTAGCAATTTCTACATGTCGAACCTCGAAAATAAGTTATTTACAGATTTTAAAAAAACATCCATCTACCTAAAATACGTTGATGATATTCTTATGTTAGTTAAAAATACAGATGAAATACTTCAACTTCAAAAACGTTTCCAATATAATTCTCTCCTTAAAATCACATATGAACTCAATACAACTAATAAAATCCTCTTCCTTCACATATTGATAAACACAAATAATAACAAATTTACTATTTCGCCATACAAAAAACCTACAAGCATAAATTCATGTATACTTAACTACAAGAGCGGATGCCCATATTACTACAAAATAGCAATTATAAAGAATCTAATACATCGTGCAGAAACTAATTCATCCACAAAACAGATTTTTTACAGTGAACTAAAGAATATAAAACAAACACTTATTAATAATAGCTTTCCAAACTATATAGTTGATGAACAAATAAGATGCTTTCTTAGAAATCTCAATACTAAGCAAATAGTACATAATACTGCTTCTACTGATCTCAAAAATATTAACTTCCTATATCGTAATCAAATGCATACTAATTATAAACAAGATGAAAATATACTAAAAAATTAGTAAATACTAATATATCAACAACAGGTCCTAACAAAAAATTAAATTAATCATATACTACACTAAATCTAGTATATCCAACTTAATTATTCGCAATGATTCCTCTCCCCCGGTTAGCGATTTGCAAAAAAACAGCATAGTTTACAAATCCAAGTGCCCTTTGCGAGAGTGTATCTCCAATGAATTAAATAATATTTATGTTGGTCACACCACAAACTCGCTTTCACGACGCTTGACACTACATTTGAATGAAAACTCATTTTATAAATATGAGAAATTATACTATTCAGGAAAAATCTGGGTACTTTGATATGTAAATAAACAGACCTATACCCAAGGGTTAAAAAAAGGTACAAATAAAGAAAGAACAGAGAACATGTACGTCAGCCGAAGACAATCATCTAGCATCCAAGTTCAGAGTCCAAAGAAAGTAAAAAGCCCGATACGAGTAAATAAAATAACTACATAAAGTGCTCAATATACTAAGTAGAGCAAACCTAATTAAACCTAAAGAGCCAGACAAAGCTACCAAGGTTTCACTTTATGAGGATCGTCAGGGAACATTGCCAGTGTTCCCTGAACACACACACACACACACATATATATATATATATATATATATATATATATATATATATATATGTGTGTGTGTGTGTGTGTGTGTGTTTGTGTCTGTAGGAATGCACACATAAACAGAATGTAATAAGAATAGTCTACAACAAATAATAAACCAATCACTAATAAATAATGGGTAAAATGTAAAGAAACAATATTATGACACTATTGGCCTCTAAATTAAACAATAAGAACTTATTTAGCTGTAAGTTGAAATGAGGATGCCTTTTCCTGTTGTGACCTCCGGATCCAGTTTTCCTCTCTAGTGTACCCTCTATTTTTAATGAGGGTACAGTAGAGTGGAAAATGGAACCTTAAATTGGTCTGTTTTTCTTTAATATATATATATATATATATATATATATAAAGGGAAGTTGGTAGTGTTACTGAAGGCCTGAATCATTTTTTCGCCTCACCATTGCTCATTTGAAACGACATAGCGGGGCTGACACAAAACGATTTTAACCTCTTATGTTTCTAGATGAAAAACTCAAAGGGTTTATCAGGGGTTCCTACGACAAATGGTGCCAAGATGGCTAAACGTACTATCTGGATATTTGAAAACAAAAACTCAATTAATTTTGAAGTTTTTTTTAAATATTAAACCTTTGCAGCTTACACAATTATCGCATGCATGTTGCACGATTTGGACAAATTCGTTGTTACACCCGGTACACAATATATATATATATATATATATATATATATATATATATATATATATATATATATATATATCAAGTTGTGGTGCCGTTCAATTTACATTACATGAATCATCCATACAAAAACAGATAAAAAGTTAATGATTTAATTGGCGAAGTATACATCTTCGCAAAGAAATTTAATAGAGTACATTAACCCCGAACCTGTATATGAATGATATGATCCCTGTTTATAAATTCCAGTTGCATAAGGTTTTTTGTTTTTTCTTGCCAATGAAATCATTAACTTCCATATCTGTTTTTTTGTATGAATGATTCATGTAATATATATATATATATATTGTATGTAATTTAATAAAGCTTATAGACATATTCTGTTGAAAGAGCTGTTCTGGTACAAACACCGACTAAGTAATGCCGTGCCTGGTCAGTACATAGATTGGCACTGTAGCCTGTAATATGCGGCTGGTGTAATGGATAACAGTTGGGAAATCGAAATCGGAAAGGGCCGAGTTCCAGTTCCAGTCGAGTTTATCAACGTCCTGGGTAAGACGATAAACTACGTCCAGCAGCAAGGCCTCTGATCAGGAGATTTTGAGGATCTTGGAACCAACTCTTAATTACTGTTGTTCCCAGATCCACCCTGATCTGAGGTGGTAGCACCTGTTAGGGTCCCAACTATAGGCAAATAGTTAACACAAAAACTGGGGACAAAACACTATGAAAGTGTAAAAATAGGTTTTAATATTAACAATACATTTTTTTGAGGAAAAATTATTACCAGGAATAGTTTATTACCAGCAATACGTTTGTGAGGAAAATATTGCCAGTAATACAGCTTGAGGAGAAATATTACCAGCAATATATTTTCGTAAATAATTATTATCATCAACACATTCTTGCCAACAATTTTCCAAAAAATAAATATTATCAGCAATACATTTTTTAAGAAAAAAAAAATTACCTGCAATACATTTTTGGAGAAAAAATATTACCAGCAATACATTTTTGTAAAAAAAAAACAATATATTACCAGCAATACATTTTTGAAGAAAAAATATTACCAGCAATACATTTTTGAAGGAAAAAATATTACCAGCAATACATTTTTGTAAAAAAAAACAATATATTACCAGCAATACATTTTTGAAAAAAATAAACATTACGAGCAATACATTTTTTAAGAAAAAATATTACCAGCAATAAATTTTTTAAGGAAAAAATATTACCAGCAATACATTTCTGTAACAAAAACAACAATATATTACCAGCAATACTTTTTTGAAATAAATAAACATAACCAGCAATGCATTTTTGAAGAAAAATATTACCAGCAATACATTTTTGAAGGAAAAAAATATTACCAGCAATACATTTTTGTAAAAAAAAATAACAATATATTACCAGCAATACATTTTTGAAAAAAATAAACATTACCAGCAATACATTTTTGAAGAAAAAATATTACCAGCAATACATTTTTTAAGGAAGAAATATTACCAGCAATACATTTTTATAAAAAAACAACAATATATTACCAGCAATACATTTTTGAAAAAAATAAATATTATCAGCAATACATTTTTGAAGAAAAAATATTACCAGCAATACATTTTTGAAGGAAAAAATATTACCAGAAATTTCTTTTTAAGGAAAAAGTATTACCAGCAATGGAAAAAAATATTACCAGGAATACAAATCCTGTCGCCATTAAATAACCCACTGATATTGACATGTCGTAAAACAAGTCAAACCAAACAAAGGTTTTCAGTAGTTTTGCCCGCCGGCTGCATATATGGAACGAAGGACAAATGGCAAAAGGCCTTCAACAGGAACAACTGCAGGGTGAGACAGCTTTGGTGAGTGTATTCAAGCATACTAAGCAGCAACAGCACTCCGCAGCAGCCATATTTAATTGTATTTGGACTAAATGGAAACAGGTCGGGTAATAACTAAGCAGTACTAAAATAAGAACTAAACTAAATTAAATAAAGGATTCAGTTCGGAATTCCCCGTAAGTCACCCGAATGAAAATACACCTGATGAAGCCCGGATGACACAACGGTCAAATCGTTGTAATAAGAACAACAGAGATGTGAACAATAGTCCGAATATAAAGAGTTTGAATAATAATAATAATAATAATAATAACATATAATGGAGACAATTTTACATCAAAAACCTTCAAGATAGAGAGGACTTCAGCATTAGACTAAAATCTTTAATGTTTTGTTTATTTTGTACACATGCTTTGTGTTTGTGAAAGCGTCTACATATCTGATTAAACCTGTGTGACGTCATCCCCGGCCACTACGCGCCCGTGCTATCCTGAGACGACCAATGTGACTTGGTATTGGTAGCGGCGCTAAATATGACGTTCTAGCCCTTGGCTTATTCGGATGGAGATCTGGTTAGATTCGGTATCAGCTCTGTCGTTCCCAGCTCGCCTCTAACGTCTGGTTACCGAAGTAACTGCTTTGATTTCTAGTCTAACCTACCCACGTTGTGATTTGACAAAATCAATCAGTCGCCGGGCCGCAATGCAAGCCGAGTCCTAGCAAAGGTTACACCGCACAAGTATATAGAAAATAAAGTAACAACTCGAAAAGTTCAAATGTGTTAAAAAAAATCAACAAATATTTTTTATATCTGGTTTCTGAATACAGGACTGCTTCTTTCTCTCAAACCGCTTCTATGAATACGTGACACTTTGCGTTTGTTAGGCGAGTCTTAATATCTTAAGTTGTTTTACGATAACTGGTTTTTGGTGTCTTCAGGCGATATTCGTAAAACTTGTTTTGGTGGTGTGAGTCTAAGTCGTTCTTCAAAAATAAATTGTTCTTGGGTAGAAGTCGAAGTCGGAATGCATGGATATCTTCAGTCAGCTTCCTGAGAGGCTGGTCTCAGAGCTCACAGCTCAACTCTGTCTGCGTCTGCGTCTCTCCAACTCCAACTGCAAATGATTAATAACTCGCTGCGACTCTGCTTACATGGACGCCGACCAAAACCGGGTGTGGGCTTGTCGGGGTTTGAGTTCATCGATAATTCTAAATCCACAATAAGGATTTTCTTTGTTTTCGGACAGGAAAATTTATCACTTTATATTTTTGGAAGTCCATTACTTTTTGCTTTAGAAGGGTTCTAAGGGTATCGTCCTCCCAAATTCTTCCTTTCTCATATTGGTATCTCACATCAATCCCCTCAGAGGGCGTCAACAGGTTTCCCTTCTCTCTCATAGTGGTATCTCACACCAATCCCTTCAGAGGCGTCAACAGGTCTCCCCTCCTTCTCAGTATGTTTACCTTCGCCTACCGCTCACGCCACCATTCAGCCAATGAACGCTCAGCAGCGTGGGTGTGGCTAGACTGGTCTCAGTTCAAAAGTATCGCTCAAAGAAAAAAATTATCTTCCCTTTAATTTTTCTATCCTTCTTTTTTTTTTTTTTTTTCATCAGACCCCTACGACTCGTAGTAGGGTCCTTAACCTCTATCTTAACCGAATGTCACCTGGACTTTATCAACGAGATTTTCGCCAGCGTCAAGTGGGTGGTTAACTGGACGTCTCCGCACTCTGTCGCTAATTATCTCTCCCGATAACAAACTCTTATCATGGCCAGGTCTAACATAAAACAGGTGTTTTCCCAAAATCAAATGATATCTCCGAAGGATAGTTAATAGTTTATTCTTTTCCTTTCTCTTTTCCCTTTCTTTCTTTCTTTGGGGGTGGTCTAAACTGATGGCATTCTCGGTCAGTGCGTGACCTGATTAGCATTATCTCCCAGCTTCTGTTTCGTAGGCCACTTGACCAATTTGAAATTTTCATTATTGCCATGAGCAGATGGCTATCTTTTATTCGCCGCCTCGTAGCATAAATTAATTCGACAGATCCGAGATCTTACGAATTTCCTATCTTTTGCGAAAAAAATACTTTTTTTTCGCAAATGAAAATAAAATCTTTACCACTGTTCTTTGTTTAAAAAAAATAACATTGCTCAGTATGTCTTTTCGTGATAGCTTCTTATCGCCTTAAATATTTCAGCTTTTTCTCGCCTTAATCATTTCTCGCTTTTAATTTTCACGCGACCATTAAATAGTGTCACACCTGTATAATTGGAATCTTTTATTATTATTATTATTATTTTTGCCTGTTCCCGGCAATTTTTTTTCTTAAGATCCATGTCGATATCCCCAGCCTCCACAGTTGGTTTTTTCCCCTTTTTTTCATCATACTTTGATTTTCCCTTTCCGTCATTTATTTTTACCCTTCCCTCTCCATTAGGGAATCTGTTGCTTAAATTTATCCATCGTCAGAATACAGCAGAAACTCTTATTATTTTGAGAGATCGACGGGCCTTACTAATAGCCGTTTTGTTTTAGTTTTCTTTGTTACACTCTTTTGTTAGTTTTCTGGATTCATCCCCCACTTATTTTATGATTTATGCATTTTTGTAATAAAACATTTTGATGTTTCATGAAATTTTTATATCACGGGGTGTTTTTCTAGGTCCCCCTCCTGTGAATATGTGGTATTGTGGTATATGTAGGATTGAATGGTGATTGATGAGTTCTTGTGGTAAATTATATTGGATGAATACGTCGTGATAGTGATTAACTTGGACTAGTATAGTTAGCAAAGACCAGCATTTCCCCACTTCCGCTTCGGCCATGTGCCAAAATTATCGTGCTTTTAATATAATAAATATATTCTTGACACAATCTGTTTTCTAGATCCCTGCTTCAGAATTTAGGCTGTTAATATTTTGTTTTTGTATTAATTAAATCCTTTGTGTTTTTGACAAATTTGAAACGAATTTTAGATTTCTTTTTACTTTCAGTTGTGGTTATTATTTAATGATCTTATGTGTTGAATTTTATCATTGGTTATTATTGGTTATTATTTCATTGGTTATCATTGGTTATTATTTAATGATCTTATGTGTTGAATTTTATCATTGGTTATTATTGGCTATTATTTCATTGGTTTTCATTGGTTATTATTTAATGATCTTATGTGTTGAATTTTATCATTGGTTATTATTGGCTATTATTTCATTGGTTATCATTGGTTATTATTTAATGATCTTATGTGTTGAATTTTATCATTGGTTATTATTGGCTATTATTTCATTGGTTATCATTGGTTATTATTTAATGATCTTATGTGTTGAATTTTATCATTGGTTATTATTGGTTATTATTTCATTGGTTATCATTGGTTATTATTTAATGATCTTATGTGTTGAATTTTATCATTGGTTATTTGCGTTATCTTTTTCTGTTTGTTGCAGTTTTGTAAGCGTCCCTCTTAGCAATGTTTTGTAATTTTGCGTTTGATTAATTTTGTTTTGGAGGCGAATAGAAGTTCAATTATCCTTCAGGGGGTCTATCAAGGGAAAAGTTTGAAAAATGTTTGTTTAAATGTACAGAATGGTTTCAATTACGAACATTTGGTTAACAACTAAGCCCCTGAATGTATTTGTTAACGACCAATCTTCTGAGACGCAAGCGATCAACGCAGGTAATGTCCAAGGTTCGCTTCTCAGTCCAACCCTCTTTCTTTTCCTTTTTTTTTAACAATGGTCATCCAATGTAAGGCCCTAAAGTCACTCAGGGCAGGTGGTTAATGTGTGATATTGTATGAGCGTAAGAAAGGCAAGAAGTGGAATTCTTGCGGCCTATACTGAAAAGATAACGACTAACTCTAGTTTTGAAGAGGTCAATATTTAATTAGTGAATTACATTTCAAAGTTAAGTCGGAGACGTTACATGTGTAGTGTGGAAGTAGACTTTAGAAGGAACCGGAAACTCAGTCCTAAACAGGAAACAAGGGATAAACCTCTACTCCTGTTCAAAAGAACGGGACGAAGTGTAAACTGGACGATAGGCGAACCTATCTACTCCTATTATGAGGGAAAAGAGAAAAAATAATTAGTCAGAGCTCAGTCGGAGATAATAGGCGTATAGAGTTGAAGCAGATTTGAGAAGGAACCGGAAACTCAATCCTAAACAGAAAACGAAGGCTAAACCTCGATTTCTCTTCATTCTATTAATTAATCAATTTCCGACAAAATAAGATATTTTTATTGAAAATTATTCATCAAGCCATATAATAATTATGTCTGTATGTTTATTTTTCTAAATATTTCCTGCCCCATCTGTAGTGGAGGTAAATCAACTTAAGATAGTAAACTTAAGAGTGATTATTTCTTTAGTCATTTTAATAATATCTACAAATGATAGCTGCGTTTTGACAAAATTATTTCCCGAGCATAATGAACCGTTTATTAAATCAGTTCTTTTCTTCCGCCGTTTTGTAGATTACAGTCTTATTTGTTCAAGCCTTTCATGTGAGGCGCTCAGTTACATTTGTCTTTTTAAATGATCATCTAGCTTCAACGTGATCTTGATTTAAGCTTTTTCATCGCCGTCTTTGTTGTTCTGTTGCTAATTTATTTTTACCGAGAGATATTTTCATTTTACTGTTGTATTTATAACATACAATTTTCAAAATGAAAAGTGATTGAGCGATTTATATAATGCCAGGAATATTCAATGAATCATATATACCATTGTACGTCTAAATAAATAGAAGTGGGACGCATTAAACGTTTCATTGGCCTCTGTTTTGATTGTGGATTCTTTTTCTCTGCTTTATTGAATACAGTATATTTTTTCAAGATTTTTGTTTCACTGCATTTTACTATTAATACATTGTATCAATTCCCGTCATTTTGACAGCATGGGATTTCTAGCCGTATCATAAATAATGCTTAATCCCTACAGAGGTGATATTAACTTAAAATAAAATTTAATTAACTCTGAATTCTTGGAGAAAGATCAAAATTACACGGTATTCAAAACATATCAAATTATGAACATATATTTCAATAAGTTACTTCCAGGGTATTAACATTGGTTTCAGATCGGCAGCAGATACAGTTCACGTTGCAGCTTTTTCATTTTGAATAAATGATGCCTAAGACAATACCTTGATCATTTCCGAATATAAATGCCGATAATACAATGAGTACGCGTCAAAAAAAAAACTCTAAATGATTGGAGCTTTGCAGCTGATCGCTTCTCTGATAAATCTCAGAGGGCGAAAAACTGACTGGTCATATTCAATACCCCGAGAAACGATCTAGTAACATTCCGTCAACACTGAGAATAACTTGAACATTCAACAACGCTAACCCTAACGGGCGTTCGCTTCGGATGACCCTATGTCTTGAGCGTGTATTGGGACTTGAAATAAACCAAGACCTCAAGTGGAACTCGTAAATACGAGCCACCAGAAAGATGCTTGAAAAATAGTCCGTTCCCCGTACAGCTGGAATAAGTACCTGATTCTCCTGCTATTCTCTATATTTACAAGGACAAACAAGCCAGAAATGGAGTAAGCTGAGATATATGGAGATGCCCAACTCAACTGGATAGAGTTCAAAACCTTTTCTACCCGATAACCCTATTGCAAGAGACGAAGCATTGCAAGCCACTCGCTGGTCAATCGTCATTTAAATGGAAGA
>CAHIKZ030003885.1:2342500-2352500 GCA_903632075.3 Acanthosepion pharaonis
TACACAGTTCTACCTTTATAGAAAGTTATTTTTGAAAAGTGGATATCATTGGGAGTAAATGGAATCCTACGCTGAAATATTATATATATATATATATATATATATATATATATATATATATATATATATATATATATTCAAGTATAAGATTGTATACGGAATGAATTCCTAAAAACCAAAAACATATTCTTCTTAAAAGAGAGTTCAATACAGATTAGAGAAAATATAATTTCTTTGAAAATTATAGCATAAATATGTTATAAAATCACTACAAAAATAGCCATTTTGTTTCAAGTGATGGTGTGGATGTAGAATAAAGGGTGGTAACAAGTTCAAATCAGTTAACCACCCCTCGCTAAGTTGCAATGACCAATCAAAATACAAGTATACGAGAATTTCAAAAAACTTGACAATGAACGTTCGTTATAATAATTAATGCTTTAATGTTAGGGTTAGAATAAAATAAAAATCATTCTAACGAATTAATATTAAATTTTACTATAAAATCAAAAATTAAAAATGACCAATTTCAAATTTTAAATTTAATCTGTATTAAGTTTGAAATTTAAACTTATTTAAAGAAGAAGCTGAGGAAAAATACATGTTTTGTTATTTATTTTGTTTTAGTTGAAAGGCCAAAGATTCAATTAGAATAACCGTTAAAGTCTAATGTTGCTCTAAGCTTCGTTACAACTTAGATACATTTGAAGTGATGATATGGGCAGTGGAGGAGGAATCTTACAAAAGAGAATGCATACACATTCAGATTGTAATACATAAGATATATTTATCTATATAAACACGCAAAAACACGAACGAAACAGGAAATAGATGTCCACGACCCTTAAAGAAAAAAGAAAAAAAACGACAACATATACTTACAATGAAAGGCATATATAAGTGATCATACACACATACATTAAAGATACACACATATACACTGCAACAAATATTCAAATTTGAAAGTGTTAGTAAAAGAATTCAAAAATACTTTTAAAATATGACTTACATGGGAAAATATATAGAGATAAAAATGGTTCAATAGGTAAAATTTAATAGGGGTAGAATAGAAAAACAAATATTCCTCAATGAACAACGCAAAGAAAAAAAGACACTAAAATATATAGAAATTGAAAGAGAAATAAATATATATAACACTCAAAATAAAATAAAACAATCTAATATATAAAAAAGAAAATTCATAAACACACAAATATATATAAATATCTCATATATACTTATATACGCATGAGTACAGATACACGAGTCGAAATATATAACAATATGTAAAAATACATACATACGTATGTGTACACACATTCATCCCAACAAATAGAAACATACATAACAATACCTACGCACATACATATGCACACAGGCACACACACACACACAAAAAAAAACACATATATATATATATATATATATATATATATATATATACGTACCCATGTACATACATACACTTATACATACACATATACGCATATACATATATACACACACATAGAAATAAATATAAATATATCAACCTACACAGTAACATAAAAAATAAATATATATATACGTATATATATATATATATATATATATATATATATACACAAATACAAGCATATATATACAAAGACACATATATAAATACATACATACACACAAACATATATATATATATATATATGTATATAATAAAATCGGCAGCATATATTTTATATTACAAAGAGTTAATCATACCTTGAACCAATTATCAATATTAATGCAATTATTGGCGAAATCCCTTATTATTATTAGTAGTAGTATAATGCTTATAATTATGTCTACTAGCGAAGAGATTTCGCCAATAATTGCATTAATATTGCTAATTGATTCAAGGTATGATTAACTCTTTGTAACACACACACACACACACACACACACACACACACATATATATATATATATATATATATATAAACATACATATATACTAATAATATTATCCAAATGACAATAAAGAACGATAAAGTCCATACAAGATTAAAATGTAAAAAAAAACAACAGTTGATTATTAATTCCACATGCAATTCTAAAACCACAATCAAACAAAAGCAGATTATAGTTAGCATAGATAATACATCCCAAAACACTAAGATATACATATATATACACACACACACACACACACACACACATATATATATATATTTATATATATATATATATATATATATATATATATATATATATATATACACAAAGATATACATACCGTAGGTACCTTAGCGAAGAGCTTAATCCGAAGTATTATCATGAAAGTATTTACATAAAAACTCAGAGTGTCAACCTTATGGCGGTGGTAAAGTATATACTACTATTACTACTACTACTACTAATAATAATTAGTTTCTTACCATCTGAGTTTCCTGCTCGAAGCATAACTCTCGCGGTTGTAGTTTATTATTAGTATAAATTTTACGTCCGTTAATTTACATTGAGGAATATATTATTACCACCAATACTCACTCTGAACTATATTACACACACACACACACACACACACACACACACACACACACACATATATATATATATATATATATATATATATATATATATATACATAAAAAGGCTTAAACACTAATATTCCATGGTCATAATTTATTCCATTGGAATCGTAAATACGATCCAATTCATCAGACCTACAAATTGAAAAAGAAAACAGAAAAAACAACCCCGGAAATAAAAATAGAATTTACAGAGAGTGTAAGTATGAGAGTGCGGGACGAATGTTAGAGCTAAAGAGAGGTTTAACAGACGAGAGAAGGTGGGAGATTAAAACTTAACAGAGAGAAGTTTTAGAGAGGTGAGTGGAAGAGGTTTAAGTGAGAGAAACATGACTTTTGTCGGATGTCTAATACATTAAAGATAGATTTCGTGGTGACATACACACACCATAGACGATCTAATGTTAAAGATCAGTATAAGAGGGAGGGAGAGGAAAAGAAATGAAGAAGGGGTGGGGGAGAGGGATGGGGCGGGGGAAACTAAAACTGAAGGGCATTTACTAAAAGGGCCGCTGTGTAATTAAGAAAATTTGACAAAATTAATATCGACTCCAGGTTACACATCAAATATAAACATATAAAAAATAAATGTAACGATTATCTAATTTAGCAAGGACCTATATTTTTATGTTCAAAAATACATGCGAATACACACATAAAAAATAACCTATACACGTACATACATATATATAGGCGTGTACCCACATACACACATACATATACCCATGTACACACATACACATATATCCACATATACACACATACACATGCACATATATATATACACATACATATATATGTACATACATACATATATATATATATATATATATATATACATATATGTATATATATACACACACATACATATTCTTACATACATATATATATATACATACACACACATACAAACACACACATATACACATGTATACATATAATACATAAATACACACACATACATACATATACGCATACGTCCATGCACATCCACTCTTACATATGTATACCGATTTACACACATATATACATACGGGCATACACATATGTGCGCATAAACATATATACCTAAAACCTTACATCTCCATACAATTACATTCACCCATCTAAACAAATAAACAATGTATCCCTATATCTATCCGTCTAACTATACATACATACATACATATATACATACATATACGCCCCTATACAGATATATATGAGTACATACATACCAAAACATACACACACATGTAAACACATCTACATATACATCTATCTACATATACATACATCCATATACGCATACATAAATATACATATACATATATACGCATACATATACATATACATCCATACATACACATATATACAACTATATACGCACCTACATATATACATATATACACACATAGCTAAGCACACACACACACACACACACACACACACACACACACACACACACACATATATATAAATTAAAATCTAAAAAAGTAAAATTTCAAAAATTTGGTGTAAAAAATTAAATACATAGCGCATCACAGAAACATACACACTGATATATATAGAGATAAACATAATAAACATAATAGTCATTCTATTAAAATGTCATGCCCGATGTTATTGAACCAAGATGGAACTGACATAAGTGACAACATGTTACAAAAAGGTGTTTATGTTTTGAATCGTTTCTTATGCCTACATTTAGAAAATATCTCATTACGAAGATTCAGCAGTTCATCTTGATTCTTATCTTTGATAATAAATTTTTTTTCCGCCATGCACAGATCACACCGATCCCGGAAGTTATTAGGTGTTCTAGCTCTTGATAAGTATCTCCATTTCAAAAGTGGAGTTAATCCATTATCCACCAGATTCCAGTAGTGTTTGGATAAGGAAGTTTGATTTCTAAATGAGCGTTTATGGTTGTATAGACGCTGCTTCCAATCACCGGCGGATATACCTATATATTTTTTTTCTCGTTTATATTTTCTTGGGAAAGATTGTTGCCTCGTATACTACATTTTCATACTTACATTTACCCCCGATTGGACAATGGTCTTTATTCCCACAATTGCAGGTAGGGTTACTAGATTGAGTTTCATTACTATGATAGTTTTTAAGTATTCTGCAATTATGGGAAGATATGAATTTCTCCATATTTCTAACGCATGAGTAACTAATTTTCAATGTCTTCCTATTGAAAATTTTACGTAGTGGATGTTTGCCATGAAAGTGTTTATCGATTAATCTCAGAAAGAAACTTCCTATATCAATGTTAGAGAGCCTGCAATATGGTGCGTTAAACCATATTACCTTCCTCTTTCTGTTTTTAGTTCTATTATTATTATGATTTACGGGTTCTCCGTTAAAGTTTAATTCTTGTCTAAAACCACTATTTTTGAGGGCCTGATTGTATATAAATTTATTATCATCAAAGATTTTTTGTCTAGCCTATTTATTCTCGTATTCACAGTTTTGAGGATGTGTTCTATCACATGTTTAGAGTGGTTAGAGTGGACGTTGATGTATAGGGGTGTTTGATCAACTTTATGGAAGGGTTTAAAGGTATCATTCGATAGATTGAGTGTAATATCCAAAAAGTTGACTATTTTCAGGTTGGAAGATATTTCAATTTCAAGGCCTAGGTATTTGAAGGCCCTAATTATCTTCTTATGTAAGCTGGAATTAAGGGAACATTGCTATTTGGGACAATGGTTAGGCCGCCATCTCTATAAATTCCGAATTCGTTAAGGCTGACTACTCTACTCAAGGTGTCAAGAATATATATGCCCAACAAATCTTCAATTGGGAAGAATCAAAGGCCCCCTTAGGTACATCGAAACTTCCATTATTCTTCTTCACCCAAGTAGCGTCATTGTATGTAAGTATTGATCTTCTTGAAGCTAAAATAATGCCAAGATCATTATCCGTTATTTTGGTATATCCTTTGGCGAAATTAAGGCTGTTATTTAATAGTTCCTCCGAAATAGAAGGGTAAAAATCCAAGATGTCAAATTGGATGAAAGTGGCTCTTCTTTTGTTAGGGATCTTTCGGAATCATTTAATCGTCTCGGCCGAGTCTTTTCAAAGGTTGGCAGGGTATTTATCCAGGACACATGATGTTATTTTATTGATAATACTCTTGGAAATTAATCCCAACTCAGATTTGTAGGGATTAATTAGACGGGACTACAAGCTATTGCATAAAGTTCGGCTTATGATCTTTGAAGAGAATGTATGCACTTGTTAGCAAATTTGCAGATGTCTTTATTAAAAGATGATAAAGTTCTATTTTCTTTGTCTTTTTTATAAGAGCTGTTAATTTTGTCAGTGACTATTTTGTCATATTCAGAGGGTTTAATTTTATAGAGATTTTTGGATTTATCGGCTTTAATCCATAATTTATTGGATTTCTTTATGTTTTTAATGTCTCTACCAATTTTAGCTTGGAAGTAGTTAGGAAAATTCTTTAACTTAATCTTTTTAATTAAAATCGATCAAATCGCTTTCGAACGGTACAAGTAGCTTGTTACACGGTGGAGTTTTCTGGGATTTCAGGTTATATGTATCAAGATTTAGTTCTTGGTCATTTTTGGGATTACGGGAGAAAAAATTTTTCCACCTCATTCTTTTAATAAGGTCAATGATTCTGTCTGTAAGGCAGACAGAGAAAAGGTGCAATGAAGGGTAAGGAATGTTTTTCAAAGAATAACCCGGAGTAAATTTTTCCATCTCCATATGAATAGGTTGGAATAAAAGCAGTTTAACTGGAAATATACCAAGGAGAGCTCAACTTATAAAGGTAAGGAGGAATACATTGATAATATTAGTGGTAAATATACACATTTTTAAACCAAGAAGGAACTGACATAAGTGAGAACATGTTACAAAACGGTGTTATTTTAAAAATGTTATTGAACCAAGATGGAACTGACATAAGTGACAACATGTTATATTTTAAAATGTTATTGAACCAAGATGGATTTACCACTATTATTTACCACTAATAATAGCTACACACACACACACATATATATATATGTGTGTGTGTGTGTGTGTGTGTGTGTTGGCTCTATCTTTGATATTGAGCGCTTTCTAATAAGTACCGCGCATATAATTATACATATATATATTTATTTATATTTATATACATTTTTCACACACACACACACACACACACACACACACACACACACACACACACACACACACACACACACAAATATATATATATATATATATATATATATATATATATATATATATGATAGCTAAAAAGCTGCCCTGTCGGGTGCCATTTAACCTAGGTCCTGCGGAGTTTTCTTGATTGCGCCTTCGGATTGTTCAGGTGTTTGTATTCCTAAATCTTTGTATATTCTCAGCATTGGAAGCCCTCCTGTCTACCGTTTGATCTGAGCTTTTATTTGCACTGGGCTTGTCTTTCCTCGTTGTATCCTTTTGCTTGCAATCGGATCCTCTGTTGGCGGAGATTTCGTCTTGCGAGACAGATTGCTGCCGTCTGCGATAGATATCAATAAACTACAGAAGAACTCGAAATAGATTCCAGCAGTTAAGTATTGCATTAATATTTAAGCTTACCTTTTAAAAATTCAACGATAATTCATCTGCCTGCACTTAATTTAATGACAATTTCATGTATATAGGTCATTACTTTCCGTATGAACAATTATTTTTATTTCATGGGTGACTTTCACTGGATTTTGCAATTAATTTCAACTATCCCCGAATTTAATTCCAAGTTATAAAAAACATTGTTATCGTACCAAAAAGAGTCGTCGCAAAAAAAAAGTCACGTAAATATCGCCGAAAACAAACGTAATATTAAAAGCTTGGAAATCCAAAATTTCAGGATTACCAATCATGATCTGGCTCGGAAAGTTTTTAATTTGCTCAAGAAATCGGCAGGATTCTAACATGGAATTATATATTGGGCTACAGTCTCTAGGAGAAAAGATGAAACATTTTAATGTAGTCAAACCTGCGCACTTTATATATATATATATATATATATATATATATATATATATATATATATATATCAAAGTGGATATTGAAGTCAACAGCCTCTGGGTTTGACTTCAATGTCTAATTCTTATATTTGTTTACACTCTATTCCTTATAGTGAGCAATTTAACACATAATGATAGCATAGTTTAAAACCATATGATATCATATATATATATATATATATATATATATATTGAACAATAAGAAAATTAAAAATTAAAAATTAAAAATTAAAATCATTAGACACACTGGGTTTGTAGATTAATATTCTTTCGTTTTTTATTATTATTATTATTCCATTTAGATTCCTCGACTAGTTTCGACCGAAATGGCCATCATCGGGAGGCGAAATATTTCTGCTTGCTGTTGGCAAGGAACTACAGAAATGAATGTCTTTTGTTGGAGAAAATGAACTTTTGTCTGTAGTTTTCATTTGTTTTTTTTATTTTTTTATCTTTTTCACATGAATCTTTTAACATTCCTTGTGTTGGTCAAACAGTCTCTTTTAAGTTGTTATTTGAGATAAGAACTGGATGGATACATTTTATCCTGAATTCTCTGGTCAGTTTGACAGTTTTATTGGACCTGGTGAGGGGATGTGTCTCTGTTTAGTGTTTGTGTGTGTGTTATTTGGTTCTTAGGGAGTGCTTATGATATGTGTAAGCGTGTGTATTGCTGTAGGTGTGTGTTATCATTTGGCTCATTAGGGAGTGAGTGAGTATGGTGTGCGTACGTGTGTATAATCGTGTGGGTGAGTGTATAAGTGTGAGGCCTCCATTCCTCCTTAAGCATGTCTGTCTTGTGTGAGTGAGAAATGTGGGTAGGTTTTGATTTGTTGATTGTTACTATTATATGTTGTTAAATTTATGATTTAGCCCGGCTGGGTATTGTGTTTTTAGACGTTGTATCCACCTATTTTCATGGGACTCTAAAATCTTTCTAATGTTATCTGCTCTGAACTTTTCTATTCTCTCAATTATAGTGAATCTGGCATGGGTTTTGAAATCGTGTTTTTCTAGGCGGAAATGTTGTTCTACAGGTAATAACTGTTCATAGGGAGTCGATTTAATTCGCTTACGATAATTATTAATTCTGTAGTTAAAGGGCCATTCAGATTTTCCTACATATTGTTTCTGGCATAGTGTGCATTCTAGGAGGTAAATTTTGTTTTGACTTCTACAGTTAGAATCGTGGTAGATTTTGAAAAATAGATTTAGTGATTGAGCTAGTGAATGAATTCGTGTTTTTAATATGGTTGCAACATAAACTTCTTTTGTTGTTACATGGTTGGGAAAATCCTGTTGTTTTTGTTCTCAGTTTCTTACGGACTACCTTGTCCCCTGAAATGTGGTTACTACCTATGATTTCTTTTAGGTTCTTAGGTCTACGATATGCAAGAAGGCCGGGTTCCTTAAGCAGTTTTTTTTTATATATATATAATGAAATGGACAAAGTTCGACAATTATTTTAAATAAATGTTTTTTTAATAATAAACAGTATTAATAACATTTACCGTCCTGAATGTCAGAGAAATTGTCATAGAAAATATTCGTCTTCTGACAGGAATCGAACCTGTATCCTATACGGAACCGTCATATAGCCTTGCTAAACGAACAAACCTTTGTGGCTCAATCGGCTAAGGCACGTCAGGCTATATGACGCTTCAGTATAGGATAGAGGTTCGATTCCTGTCGGAGGACGAATATTTTCTATGACGATTTCTCGGACATTCAGGCCGGTAAATGTAAATAATCCTGTTTATTATAAAAGGAGCATTTACTGAAATATTTGCATCTATAAAAAGAATATTTAAACACAAAATACCTTAATATGTGTGTGTGTGTGTGTGTGTAAGTACATGTGCGTGTGCATTCGTTGGGTTACAAAGTGAAAAATGCAGTTAGCCCATACCACTATAATATATGTTAAAACTGGAGGTTCAGACAGTAGGTCAACTCTAGGACCCATTTTCTCTTATATTGGCACACTTGGAAAATGTATAACAGCAGACTAAATATCTACATATGTCCGGTAGTTCGACATACTCTCTAACCTGGTTATTGGGCTTAAGAAACTGAATGGTAGAACAGGGTTTGGGAGAAATAAAAAAAAGACAAAACTTATTGAGAGCAAAAATGGTCTGGAGAATATGGGGAGCCATGATCACCCACGTTTTGAAGGGACACGGTACAAAAAAAAAAGGAAGACAGATACGGTGTTTAGGATTGACTTCGCTGGAAACGCATAGCATGCCATGCATTTTCACTGACAATTTACAACATCTTGGTGTACTTTGAACTATCATGGTATATCGAGCTGGCACTAGCTTTTACAATGGCGTAGCTAAAGGAAAGCTCTGAAGTATTGTGTGAGGTGATAATTGGCCATCATAGTAGCATAAGTAGATTTTGAAAGATTTCCAGCGAGTTCAAGTTCCTCCTCGG
>CAHIKZ030003885.1:2357500-2370000 GCA_903632075.3 Acanthosepion pharaonis
CTTCCATTTTTGAAACATGGTTAGAACCGTGTAGCGAAAAAAAATATTTTAAATCAATTAATTTATTATATATATATATATATATATATATATATATATATATATATATTCATGTCACGCATTCTTCATAAACATTTTTATCAGCAAGCCTTTTCTATCTTCAGTTGCTCTCGAGCCTTGTATTGGGTGAATATTTGTATGAATGAACAGGAATCTTCTGCTGATTAGAACGACCAACTTGGAAGTAACCAGACAAGTGATCGACGCAAAATATTATATTCTTCCGACTTGGTTTGGTTTCTTTTACGGCATATCGACCCAGTTTTTAAAAGAAGGTCTTGTATTTTAAACTGTCAGAAATGTTAATATTAATTATTAAAACGTGGACCGAGCATGTGAGCAACGATGAGATCTTAGAGAGTTTGCAAACAAGGAGAAGGCTTTTGCTAGCCATCAGAAAGAGGCAGCTGAAGTTTCTGGGACACGTAATGAAGAAGGGCTTGGAGAATCTGATACTCACGAGTCAAATAGAGGGAAAGAGAGACAAAGGAAAGAATCGCGTGACGAGCTTGGGCAGGTGGATGACAGAACGTGGTCTAGGGGAGGAATCGGAGGGAAGGAACTTGCTGAGAGCTGCAAGGGATAGAGGGAGGTGGAGAACCATGATCGCCTACGTCCTGTAAGAACACGGCACATAAAAAGAAAAAAAAGAAGACTTCTGTTTGATATGGTTAATTTTTTTTATTATAGTTTTGAAATCATTTTAATTTATCTTAGGAACTGAAATATGTAAAATGAATCAGCGTTTTGAAAAAAAGTTTTATGTTCGTTTTTTGGTAGTATTTTAAGCGGGTTGAATCTAAAAAAAAATCTGCCGTTTATTTGTATGTATTTTATGGTTTGTTTTTCTTGGCATACCACACATACCGGATGATCTTCCTTTTTTAAGATATACGAATGGGTTTTGGTAGTATGTCCAATATGGAGCCTGGGCATAATCACTTTTTTTTTTGTTTGACGTTTCAGATGCCATTCTCCTATAGTTGGTTTAATTTTGAACAGTTTATTGCATGTCAGGACTTCCATATGTTCTGCCACTCCCAGCTCTTAGTACAAAACCGTAAAAATATATCTTGGAATCTCGTTCACAGAAATGTACGTGTGTGATCTTATTTACTTAAAACGGATGTTTATTTAAGCATTCTATTTGTTCAAAAACGAACAGTGCAGAAGGAATAAGAGAGGACCCCCATCAGTAAATAAACCTCAAGCGATTCCAATATTTTCTTCTTTTTTCACATTCGATCTTCCATACCACGAATAATTCTGCGCGAGTCGCTTTTGGAACGACGCAATTAGGCCGGCCTTGTAGCGTCTCTGACGTCATATAATCTTTTCTTCTCTTGCTACCGATAAAGAGTTCATAGTAGCACCAAATCTTTTTGCTTGAAGAAAAAACATCATGGTATTCAACTTATGCGACAAATTCTCCGAAATGCTCCCTGCTTGCGCCACCCAAAAGACAACGATGTTTACAAAGTCTCCAGTTATCCTCCAGACAAATTCTCAGAAAAGTGCTTAGCACATACCAAAGATATTATTCTGGGACTGTGTAAGAGAAGAACGTGGAGCGATTCATCAGCGAAGAAGAAAAGTAAAAAAGAATTGTACAATCAGTACTGCGATCAGTAATAAATATAATTTAAACATATTAAAAAACAATTATCCCATTTTATTATACGTATATTAAACGTCGCAAATCAGCATATATATATACATATATTTTAAGACATTTTCATATTTATACATTCTTTTTATAGATACAGATATTTAAGTAAATGCTCTGTTTTATAATAAATAGTATTAAACAACATTTACCGGCCTGAATGTCCAAGAAATTTTCATAGAAAATATTCGTGCTCCGAGAGGAATCGTACCTGTATCCTATACGGAACTGTCATATAGCCTGACGTTAGCAAGGTCGAATTTACTGCCTTTAAACTTCAACTTCCATGAATCTCTCACGTACATGCTCAAAGCGTATCCAGATGTAAATAAATGACATCACACATTATGAAATGGACAAATGTCTTAAAATAATTGTCAGACTTTTGCGTTTCGTAATATATATATATATATATATATATATATATATATATATATATATATATATATTTTCATAATATATATATATATTCATAATATATATATATATATATATATATATATATATATATATATATAATGAAAGAATCCCTCCCAAAATTCAAATAATCAATTACAAAAATACATGTCAATTATTGAACCAAACAAAAGACATCTTATTTGAATGTCGCCATAAAATAGATTTAAAGTCTCTTAAAAATAGACATTTATTTTGCAAGTTTAACACTAAAAATATATGTTTAGGTTTGTAATTATGTATGTGTGGATATTTCCAGATCCCAACCCCTATCTATGAGCTATCAAAATTTCTTAAAGACATCATTACCCCATACCTACCCACCAATTACAGCATCATATCCACCCACAAATTCCTCCAAATTCTAAACCGTTCTAAACCAACCCAACATATCACAGCGTCACTTGGCGTCGAAAATTTATTCACAAACGTCCCTGTCGATCAAACCATTAACATTATCTTCAATTCCGTTTACACTAATGATTCAATCCCAGCGCCATCAATCAAACTATATATACCCAAAAAATTATTACATGCATGCACAACCAAAGTGCCATTCGGCCATAATGGCAACATTTACACCCGAATTAATAATGCTAGTATGGAAAACCCGCCCGGCCCGTGCTTCTCCAATTATTACATATCCCATGTAAAAGATATGATATTTAAACCTAAATATATATGTCCTCTATGTAGATGATGTTTTTATTTTCGCGAATAACAAAATAGATATAGATACTCTTAAGATCACATTGAAAGAATAAAAAAAAAACTCCTTAAAATTTAGCTACGAATTTGGTCAAAAAATAAACTCCCATTCTTAGACGTTCCCGTAAAATACAGTAACAACACTTTTACCAACTCATTGTATAAAAAAACCCATTAACAGAAACTCTTGCCACCTTAACTTTAAGAATGAATGCACGCTCAGATATAAAATAGCAGTGATAAAAAAACTTCCTAAAAAGAGCACACCAGAATTCATTCATTCGTCTACTCAACAATGTAAAACAATATGAAGAACTCAACAATGTAAAACAATATTTACATTATTCGGACTATTGTCCTCATCTTTGTCGCCATATTTATCACAACGTTTCGGCCGTTGTACACTCCGGCCTTCTTCAGGTGGTTGGAATGTCGAACTGAACCCTTTATTTCGCTCACTGGGGTAGACTGTTCTAGCTGACATCCATCAAACATGGAACAGAAAGACAGGACGCTTTTATTATTGTTAAGAGTGAGTTCTAACTCGCATCCCTACAACTTGTTACCTGAGAGTTTCGATACTTAAAAATCCTAGACATAGTTGTAAAGGATTTAACGAACCAAGCCAACGTGACCCGAAGGAGACATCTTACCGGGAAGTCTATCTAATCAAAAGAGTAATTTTGTATCCTAGTCACTATCAGCTGTCTAACCGCTGGGAAAGAATTCGTAACGTTCCTCTTTTCTTTGCAACGTCTCAATGAGACGAATCCCTCGGTAATCCTATTACGAATCTCTGACTGTAACACATTATTCAAAATCCATCATATATATATATATATATATATATATATATATATATATATATATATAAAATCCATCAGATTTTATTTATACATTGTGTCCATAAAAGTATGTGTGCACTTCAAAAAATTTATAACTTTATTTGTATTTGCGATAGAATTAATCTGTAAAAAATGTTATAAAGTTTAATGTACGTAGTTTTAAGTATAGCTAAAATAACTAATGTGATTTCAGGCATTACTGTAAATCAGTTGGCAAATATTTTCTGTGAACTGCAAAATCGTATTACCCTTTGTATTGCTAATGATGGAGGACATGTGAAAACTTAAATAAAATTTCAATAAAACATTAAAAAACATAGATTTACTTCTTTCTAATCCTTTTTGCAAATTATTTCTATCGCAAATACAAATAAAGTTATAAATTTTTAAAGTACATATGAACTTTATGGACACCCTGTGTATATATATTTAAATCAGTTAATTATATATATATATATATATATATATATATATATATATATATATATATATATAATTATATATATATATATATATATATTATATATATATATATATATATATATATATATATATATATATATATATATAGTTGGATTGATGTGAGTTTGTAACCTGGCTTTCATGCTATTTGCGATCGTCAGACAAACTGATTAATTTTTAAATTTTGGATTTATATATCGGAGATTTTTATGGAAGTGGGAGGAAAAATTGTCGTCTCAACGCCACTGATACTTACGCAAACATACATACACGCATATACACTCGTTGATGTACGCAGACACACAAACACACACACACGTACGCTCACCGGAGCTTACACAAGCGTAAGCATATGTGAACAGTGTGGGATTGGCCATATATGCACATCCATATGTTGTGTACATAACGTGGATCTGGGAACGACAGCAATTCAGAGTTGGTTCCAATTTTCTCAAACCTCCCCGATTAGTGGCCTTGCTGTCGGATGTAGTTTATTGTCATACCGAGGACACCAGCGGTTAGGTCTTCTCATTTCACGCCTAGATGTAATCATAATTATATACTAACAGTTTCTTCTATCGATTTTTTTTTCGGCTTCTTGATTCTCGATTTGCTTTGACCATCAGAATATTAAATACAATGTCAATTGCCATGAAAGTATTTATAGGAAAGGCACAGTGAATCTATGTTACGGCTCTGGGAAACAGACAGAATCTGAGATGCCAGGTCAGGACCTATAACAAGTCTTCCAAGCGCAACAGCTTCACAACTGTGCTGCTTTCATTTGAGCACCGTCAATATCGATTCACCTGTCATACATCCACATTTCATTGGGGGGTCGCAGTCTAAAAATCAAGCGTTTTTCTCATCTCTAAAAATAGATTGGCGAACGATACATATAAACGGGCCATCCCAAAGTAAATTTACAGAAAAGATATTAGATTCAGTTACCAATATAGAAGCAATCAAACAACTACGCTTCATCAATCAGAAATGTCCTTTTTAGATTATTTGACACTAGCAGCTATACCCAACTTGTCGATCAGAAAAAAGCGTTCAATTAGAATGGAGCAAAAACAGCATCATGTTTAAATGCAACAGAGTCTATCTTCAATTATTTTAAAGTACTTTCATTAAAAAACATTTTGAATTAATGCAGTTACTGATATAACAGAAGTAGCCTGTATTTAGTCAATCGAAGTTAGCCGAGAACATGAAGGGGTAAAACAGGCAACATGAAGACCCACTTCAGACCACAATTATTTTGGAGTTCTTAAAATTCAATTTTTCAGTATGCTACCAGGGATGTAAAATAGGATCCATTAATAAAGCAATTGTTAAGTTTGATGAAAATTGGTTGAACGATCAACGAAAAATAAGAAATAAAAACAGTAAAAATAGCCATTTTTGGCTATTTACACAGGCTTTCACTATATGGGTGGACTCAATTATCAAGTTAAATGATTGTTAAACAATCAGCTTATTGGTGATTACAATTGATTGAAGTTTGTATTAGATTTTTTTGAAAATTGAGGGAGTTTTAGTTTAAAATTTGAAATGAAATCGATTTGTGTTGAAATCGATTTTCGTTTTGCGCCGTTTTCTGTTAAACGCAGTGGCGTGGAAATAAAAATGGGGTATCGTTGAGCTCGTAATGATGTAAGTAACCTACATACCGAGATTAAAAGAAATCGGTGGAAAAAAGTTGAATTTATCGATTTTTGATCGGCTTTATCGATTATAAATTTTTTTAAAAATCATCGATTTTTTTTATGCCAAGAACATATCTATTACATGGTACAATGAAATTGCCAAGTTTAGTCAAAATCGGTTGGATGGATCTCGAATGAAAAGGTATCATACAGGCAGACATACAGACACAGAGACAGACGCAAAAACGCACAAATCCTCTGTTTTATATATGTAGATAATAGAGATATCGATTTTTTGATCAGTAGCTTTACGTAACGTGAAAGGATTTCAAAGTTCCGTACATGTGTTTATTCTCTTAAATATGCTGAGCCTATTCATAATTTTTATAATCATTTCACCTAAAGCAAGGCGGGAATGCCACTTGTACTCACCTTGTGACAGAGAGTGAATGCGAGAGAAAAGACTAAGTATAGGAAGGATATATGAAAGGACAAATATGAATGGGATTCAAGTAGATAGAAGATGGTGATTGACGTAGCATTTAAAGTTTTGAAGATTCCTTTTTTTCAGGAAAGCAAGTAAATGGAAGTGAGTTCCACAAGCAGGAAGTGCGGGAAACGAAACTGTGAGAGTAGAAGCGGTGTTTGCATTTAGTAATTTCCACAGTATACGAGTGGGGCCTAATTCCAGTCTAGTAGCACGCTTAAATTCATGTAGTCGGGGCACCAGGGAAAAAAGCTTGTTAGATTAGTTGCCATGAAAATATTTGTAGAAAAGACAGGGGGAAGCCACATCGCGTCTGTGGCAATTGACTGAAGACGAAATACCAAGTCAAGATCGATTACATTACAGATGCTTCTTTGGATTTTGTTAACAACGTCGAGATGAATAGGAGGAGCACCAGACCAGATATAGCAATATTAGTTAATGGACGGACGCATGGTAGATTTATAACTGTGTAAGATGGATTTTAACGCGAAGAATCTTTTGGCAACTGGTAGGATCTACATGCTAATCAATATAGCTCCCTTAAAATAGCTAAGTTTAAATTCCCTGTGTTGATTTCTTTTATCGCTGGAGTCAAAACGAGAAAACGAGAGAGAGAAGATACAACATATGAGTGAAAAAACGACGTCGCCAAGACCCCCCTCCCACTAAGGAGCTATGCAACAAATGGAAGGGAGTTCCATAGGCGGGAAGTACGACACTGTTGGTGGAGAAGTGGCGGTTGGTGGGACCTAGAAGCCAATCTATTAGCACGCTTATATCGGGGCGCCAGGGAAAAAAAATCTAGTCAGAGCAAATGCCATGAAAATATTTGTAGAAAAGACAGTGGGGATGCCAATTAGGGATCGATTACATTACAGTTACTTCTTTGGATTTTGTCAAGAATCTCCAGATGAATAGGAGCAGAACCAGACTAGAAGTGGCAATATTATTCAATGGACGGGCGAATGGTAGATTTTTGTGCAAGATGGATTTTAACGCGAACAATCTTTTGGCACGATACAGTGAATCAACTGGCTTAGCAGTAGACCTAGCAATTGATTCAATATAATCAATATACTTCATGTCTGTGAAAAATGCGAGTTCAAGAAAATGTAAAACGTTTATCTCCTGGTGGTTAGCGTCATCCTTTCAGACAGAAAATTTTCTTTTTGATGGTTAAATGAAAGCAGTTTTGTTTTGGTTACGTTAAAATATACAAGCCATTTCTTGTCCCAGATAACCACAAATTTGAATTCCTTGTCAAGAGCAGTAACATGGTTTACTTTGTCGCTCTGGCGGATTTGATACTGAGACAGGAGCAAATGGTTGTGTCACCTGCATAAATGCCTACTTGGGAATTGATGACATCAGGAAGACCGTTGATGAAGTTAAGAAAGAGCGTAGGACCCTGGATAAAGCCTTTGGGGTCATCCCCGTTCGTGTGAAAGGATCTGGAAAGCGAGTCCGTTCAAAACTACTTTTATTTCACGATATGATAGCAACGATTGAATTAAATCAAACAATCGTATCGGTATTCAATGCAAGGGTGAATGGTTATGCCAGTGGAAAACGTTCGACCGAGAAGATGCAATGAATTATTTCCCAGAATGTTAGCCAAAAAACGGTTCCCTGAGACGATTAAATGAGAGCAGTTTAGTTTTAGTGGCCTTAAAACTAGCAAGTAATTTCTTGTCCCAGTTAACAAAAGACTGGTGGTCAGCTGACAATTTCTCTTTATCAAATTAGTCCGATTTATCTTTCAAACAAACGTAAATAGTTGTATCATCGGCATAAGTCGCGTGTCGAAAATGTGATGATATCGTAAATGTCGTTGATAAATGGAACAATGTAGATCCGAGAACAGAGTCCAGTGGGACACCCGCTTTCATATAGAAAGGTATAGAACAGTCATCGTTCAAAGCTACCTTCTGTTCGAGATTTCAAACATTGTGTCAAATCAAAAATTCGACCAGAAACTCTATAAACCTTCAAACTTTGAGGAAAACATGGCAAAGCCTCGCAAAAACCTTCAAGATATGTAAAGCAATAAGATTGCGTGAATAGATGGCAGAAAATAAGATGAATAGTAAAGGCAAAGGGAAGCCGAGGAGAGCCATGATGATCCAGTTTTATCAATATACATGGCATATACAATAGGAAGCTTGGCACAGACAAAAGTCATCCTATGTTTATGATAGTCACTGACAATAGAAAAGTGTTTGTTATAAAAGGAAAAAAAATGTGTTTAATATGAGAAGACAAAAATGTAGTTTGGCCAAAGACCACACTCATCAGTGCATCTTAATCAGAATGAGCTTGAGTGTTAAATTTTTCAAGACGTATTTCCATGCATAACAAAAGAAAGAAGGCTTGGAAAATTTGTCACTAAGGGGACCTCTTGAATACAAGAGGGATAGAGGACAACAATGTATAACCTACCTAATGATCTTGTCTAAATTGTTGGGGGAAAAAGGATTAGGACATATAGGGAAAAGACACAATCTACTGAGGGGTACAAAGGACAAAAAGTTGTGGAGAGCAATGGTCGCTCACGTCCTGAAGGGACATGATACATAGAAGAATAATGGGCGAAAATTTAATCTTCGTTTTTGGCGTTATCCTCTCTCTATTTTGACTGTGTGTCTATTCAGTGTTTAAAAATATATCTTTTTTGCAGGCTACACAGGAGGTGAAATAAGAATTTTCAGTGCCTTTTATCCCAGGACACACAGCTCAACACCCTTGAAAATCAGCAGTCATTTACAGAGCCCGAACACCGGTCACTGGAGTCGTTAGCAAATACAAAACTCTCTCAGCCACCAAGCAAGGCACTGTGCATCTGGGCGTGTGAGCATTATAAAAGGAATGGAACTTGACACCGAAAGACGTCGGGTGAGTGTCGGAAATGATTATATTTTTTGTGGGGGGGGTGCAAGTTTGTTTTCATTAATATGTAATCGGATAAACAGCAAAAAAAAAAAATGAAGAATTTATTTTGAATTCCCTTTTTGTTACTTTAAGAAGCAGTAAATATACAAAACAATGAACTAAAATATTAATTCCATTCAATACTGTTCTTTTAATACCTCCGACAAAACGCCCCGTTTAAGCCAATTCGCAATTTTTTCGCTTTTGCACCAATCGGAAAATAGGATAAAATTTCAAGGCCCAATCTTTCTTAATCCTCTCAAAGGTAATGTCTGTAAATATGATAGCGAGTTTCAGGAGGCAGAATAATTTATTTAAATTTTCTAAACTACGTAACTTTTTTTCCACTGAAAAAAAACCCCCGGTGCCTCATTTAAAATTCAACCAGAGAAAAGCGATACGCAGTGAAATGAAACCCAACTGAATTTCTTAGCTCAGGTTTTTCTTACTGTTTTCTCATTCGTTCAGTGAAAGCTCCTCTTCACATAAGCTTTTGCTCGAAGGTTTTCGTTATTAAAACGTCTTTACCTCCCCTCTATCACATTCTGCAATATTCTGAAAACAGTTTTTTTTTTTTTTTTTTTTTTTTTTTTTGAGGCGATTGATCATCATGGCCCTCCACCAGATTCTTTTTTCTATTATCTGTGAAGTGCCGGGACATTTTGGGAAATATATAATGCAGTCGTTTCCTCACGGTTCTGAGTCATTTTTTTTTCTTTCACGCAGTTTGTCTAAAACCTAAATCAAGAGGACACAGACTTTTCTACTATGTAACTATAAAAGATTAGGGGAGACAGTCTTCTATCTAATATATATATATATATATATATATATATATATATATATATATATATATATATATATATATAGTTTTAAGATGTACTACATTTATGGCACGATTCTTCGTTACCAAAAGCCTGACGATTGCACCTAGCATGAAACAGCCTGTTGCCTCTGAGTGTTGAGTTCAATGTTCAGTTTTTTATATATATATATATATATATATATATATATATATATATATATATATATATATATATATATATATACAGTGTGTCCATAAAGTTCGTGTGCACTTCAAAAAATTCATAAATTTATTTGTATTTGCGATAGAAATAATTTGTAAAAAGGATTAGGAAGAAGTAAATCTATATTTTTAAAGTTTATATATATATATATATATATATATATATATATATATATATATATATATGTGTGTGTGTGTGTGTGTGTAGAAATATAGTAAGTAATATTTCATCATTAGAGAGCAGACACTTAATTATCTCTCGTCGGTTGTCCTCTCAATGAAACCCTTGCCTTGAACGTTTTTTTTTCTAGGCGATCATGGCTCTCCACCTCACTCTTTTCTTTGCAGCTCTCAACAAGTTCCTTCCCTCTGCCACCCCCTCTAGGCCACGTTCTGTCATTCACTTGCTTAAGGCCGCTAGGTATGTCATGCGTTGTTTTTCATTGTCTCTCTTTCCCTCTATTCGACTCGTGAGTATCATATTCTCCAGGCTTTCCTTCCTCATCATGTGTCCTAGAAACCTCAGCTGCCTCTTCCTGGTGTTAAGTATAATCTTCCTCCTTTTTTGCGTCCTCTCCAAGACCTCATCGTTGCTCACACACTCGGTCCATGACATCCTTCGCATCCTTCTGTAGAACTACATCTCCGTCGCCTCGAGTCTCTTCTTCATCTTTGAGGAAAAGAAGGACAGATGTCACATAACAGCTCAGTATTCTTTTTTTCGTTACCGAAGCAATCTTCCTGTCTCGCAATACTCTGCCCAGATTTGGGAATGCTTCCTTGGCCTTCTCAAAACGTCTTCGGATCTCAGTGTCGCATTTACCGTCCTCTGTCGGAACGCTTCTCAGGTATTTAAGCTTCCGCGTCTGCGTGATTTTAGTGGCCCCAACCTGTAAATCGCATTTCGGTCTCATCCTTTTACTGATGATCAAGCATTCTGTTTTCTTGTAGTTTATGCTTAGTCCCTTCTTCACACTCTCCCTCGCTACCTTCTGTAGGATGTTTTGTAATTTCTTTTCTGTGTCTGCTATCAGTAGTTTGTGTCATCTGCGTATTTTATGGAATCCATATATATGATCCAAGACGATGGAAAAAATATTCATGACTCCAGAAATTACCTGAGACTTTCCGCCATGTTCTATCTTTATAAGAATCAGATTCCAACCCAAAATGGAGAATCTTTGACATATCTGTTCGGCATTTCTTCATTTTCCAGCCATGACAATATTCAAAGGTATTTAAAGGCCTCATAGCTGATAAGATATTTTTAACCTTACAATCCTGATTTCGACAAATGAGTCGTTGCAAACATTTCACTACAATATCGCTGAGCTATATTCCTTAGTTCTACCAGTTCAAAACATTTAAAGTTATGCCATAATATAATAGCCGGCCATTCGTATTCAAGGATAGCCGTCTACTAGGGCAACTAGCCAACCACTATTGCCGACGCCCGCTCAGGCATCTTTGTGTTTTGTTCAACAACCACAGAGCCCATCTGGGTTTATACAGCATCTATACTGAACAGACCTTAGTTAAATTTTCTGGGAGCGAGCGTGTTATCTAGCGTGATCAACACTCTGAACAAGGCCGGCACATTCAAACCTCGGTCACGATGACTTGTGACTTCGTGCTAGCACAGCTATCGACGGCCCCAATTGTTCCATCTATCGAATTTCACTCTCAAGTGTTGGGTCAACACGTGGAATGGTTTTCAGATACTTTTCCACAGGTGCCGCACTCTGGGATCGTCCCCACTCCTGACCAATAATATCAGGATGTCTCCTTCCTGACAAATCGACCATGATGAGATTCTAACCCGGGTCTTATGATCAGAAAGCGAAAGTTCGAACCTGTTCTATCTCGCCAACGCGCCCATAGCATGCGCACAACGATGCGGTTCCACTAACAAGAAGGAATATTTTTTTCTTCTGGAAAATGAGTACTTTGTGGTGGAACAGACTTCCAAAAGGAATGATTCCTCGACCCCTACACACTTAGCCTCCTCAATTCCAGGTTTAACCAATATTTATCCTATATATCCTCATAATCTATTCATGCGTCCTGGGTATGACGATAAACTACATCCGCGTCCTGAGTAAGACGATAGACTACATCTGCGTCCTGGGTAAGACGATAGACTACATCCGCGTCCTGGGTATGACGATGAACTACATCCACGTCCTGGGTAAGACGATAAATTATG
>CAHIKZ030003885.1:2375000-2392500 GCA_903632075.3 Acanthosepion pharaonis
TGTCGGACACATAGAATACTAACCGTTATAATTTAAAATATATATATATATATATATATATATATATATATATACAGATAGCTAG
The DNA here is from genome assembly GCA_903632075.3 of Acanthosepion pharaonis. Lineage (NCBI taxonomy): Eukaryota > Metazoa > Mollusca > Cephalopoda > Sepiida > Sepiidae > Acanthosepion > Acanthosepion pharaonis. The sequence goes on from CAHIKZ030003885.1 coordinate 2,375,086, forward strand.
ATAGTACATTTTTCCAACTAAGTAGTTTTATACTTTTCCCATTCTTTCTTAGCTTTATCACTTCGTATAGCTATTAATAACCACCAATAGCGATACATATGCTGATATATATATATATATATATATATATATATATATATATATATATATATATATATATATATGGTATATATATATATATATATATATATATATATATATGTGTGTGTGTGTGTATATATATATAGAGAGAGAGAGACAGAGAGAGAGAGAGAGAGGAATGTTAGTCAGTGAGTGAGTGGGGAGGTAATACTGACAAATTCTTAAAGTCGTAAATATAAATTTGAATGTAACGCTCATGAGCACATTTATTTTCAGGTAAGGTCTCTAGATTCCGACATGATATAAAATTTTAAAATGTGTCATTCCTACAAGACATTTCTTACGATTGCTTTCAAAAGCGGAAGACATGATTAAATTATGGGGTGATTGCAAAAACCGGAATAGCTTGTACATCAGATCGTTCGTCGATTTAAGGATGCAATTAAATCATTTCTATATTCTCGAGTTATACTTCGGTCTGTGTTTTTTGAACTGGAAGCATAAATAATCATTCTTGTGTTTCAATTCTACAACCTGTTTATTTTTTTTTTTAAATTTCCTTTTAATTACTGCATAGACTTTAACAATAATGTTTGATAATCTTTTCTATTTGTGTGATAACTTTTTACTATATTTCAACTCATTCAAAGCCCGAAAGCCACTCAAGACAGTGGTTTACTGAATGGCAATGTTTCAAGTGCGTACAGAGAGAAACGAATGGTCGCATATTATGAGACGATAAAATAAGTAAAGATTGATTTTAGAATTGAAAAACTTGAGAGTGTTGTGACCAGAGAAGTTTCTTCTTGGGAGTCTGTTCCACAATGTAACAGTTCTAAGCTTCCTGGGTGTTGCTCACTCGTTACCAAAATTTTATAAACGGAATGAGAATAAATTTACTAAGTGGCTTGGCGGGTACTAGCTGTGAATATCTTGACTGGTAAAACGAAAGAATTTAGTACACCCGAACATGAAAATAGCGAATAGTTAGCGACTATTCGTCTGTAGGAAAGAGGATTGTGAAAACTCTTTTGAATTTATTCGAGGCATTGAAAATTGAATTGAAAATTACTGAACGTAATTATTTGTATACAATCGAGCGATCACGGACCCCGTGACTCATCAGGGTCGGAGGGGGCACTGCAACCGCAGTAGAAGTAGTATTTCTTGGGCAAGATAGCCTGACGGAGCCCAATCCTCTTCAAGCCGATTTGTATTCAGAGTTACCTTCTCCTCGACCAGTTGCTACCCAGGGCTATAGAACCTAATCTGTCCATAAAGAAGAGGAGGATTCATACCTTTCCCAAGCTTATTAGCATGTAAGTGAATGTAATGGATCCAACTGGAATTTGACATTTTAAGAGTCATTCTGGTGAGTGTAAACATGACCGCTCCACTAGCAGTGTGCACCAAGGAGGAACAGTGTCCCGACTCTGCAGAGACCATGCTAACCTGATCGATGAGAACTGGCCGATTCGCCATTACCATCCCCCGAGCTTGCTGAATCTTCTCGTCAGTGGCGGATGTTGATTCCTTCTCCGTGCATTACTCTTGTCCAGCCACTTTTGAACTTCTCGTGCCAATCATACACACGGTGGGGCACTGTCACCGTATTGTGTTAAAAACTTCAGCCCCTGACTGAACATCCGACTAGAGAATTTGGAACAATTCTCGTTCTTCTTACTTCGTAGATACTGTAACAACAGCAAGAAAACTGGTACTATGTTCAGGTGATCACAGTAGTATCAATATATATATATATATATATATATATATATATATTGAGGAATCTTAGAGCCGAGTTTGAATTCCAGTGGAATCCATTACATTCACTTACGTGCTAATACCCTTGGGAAATATGTGAATCCTCTTCTTCTCCTTCGAGCTATGGACAGACTGGGTTCTATAGCCTTGGATGGCAACTAGTCTAGGAGAAGGACAACTCTGAATTCAAAACCTGCGGAGGGTCATTTGGGGACCTTGTGGCATGTAGTACACCAGGTCTCTGTATTTGGCCCTTCAAAAAGTGTGCACGGTCCTGCAAGAAACCTTCACACTATAATCAAATCTTATGTGCTGTTGTTGGGCTAGGAACTGATCTGCTTGACCCTCATAAGTCGAATTCAACGAGAGAGTCGAGTATATAAAAGAGAACATTGAAGTCAGCACACAGAGGCAACAGGCTGTTTCATGCTGGACGTAAGTGCAATTAGGCCCGAATCATCCTGTCGGCTCTGCGTGTTGACTTCAATGTTCACTTTTATTTACATACGCTCTATCTCTGATATTGAGCACTTTATCCCATAAATATAGTACATCTTAAAACTATATTTTTCATATATATATATATATATATATATATATATATATATATATATATAATATGTAGAAGCAAAACTTAAAAATTCATTCGGTTATAATTTATTATTTTAAATGTGAGGTCACTCTTCCTTAGCCTTCATTTTAACTTCTTCAGTCCATAAGTAAAAAATCATTTCTAGTTTTACCTATCGACTCATGTTTAATTCTTCCTTCTTTCTCTTCTTTTCTTTCTCTCAATCACTCCTACTCTTCCCTCTCCTACGTCCCCACTTCTCTCATTCTCTCTCCGCCACCAATTTTAAAAAAAAATTATATTCAAGTGATTTTTTTCTTTCTTCCTCTTTTTAAATTTTTTTCTTTTCTTTTTTCTTTTTCTTTCCCCCTTTTTTATTCATCTGGATAAATTGACTCCATTTGTTAAAAGAAGACTTCTGCCTGAAGGGATGAATGTTTGTATATTCATGAAATGAATTATAACCGTGTGGATTTTTAAGAATCGTCTGTACATATTATTATATTGCTTTGTTACTTATATGGAACTCTCTTGGAGCAATGTCCTCCTTGGAATTATCCCTACTAATCAGCAATTGATATTACACACATATATATGTGTGTGTGAGTTCCTCTCTGCCGAGGCAGAGAGTTCGACAGCAATGAACAGCCTAGACGACGGTTCCAAGGATATGGTACTGTTCCCCGAAGCCTTCTCTCCTACTAATCTTATAGTAGGTGGAAGAGTCTAACATATACTCTTAGAGGGAGGACCCCACAACACTTACATTAAAATATCTTTGGAGTAATGTCGTCCTTGGAATTATCCCTACCAATTACTATTTATATATATATATATATATATATATATATATATATATATATATATATATATATATATATATATATAATTTTTGTACCACTAAGCATATCTTTAAATATTTTAAGACAAGATACCCGCCTGATTTAATCGGGAGATTAAATTCTTTGTTAAAAGTTAAAAGTAAAATTAGAACTGCCGCTGCTAACAAATCTTTTTTCATTCGTGCTTGACTAATAAAGTCTGTCTCCCTTTTATTTCCTTTAGAATTAAAAGGGCCAATTTACATGCTGGACAGAAAATTGAGGAAGCTTTTATTATTAATTTTATATCTAAGCTTTCTCATAGTCTTGCTAATTTAGTTAAGAAATATTATCAATTATGAAGTATGGGGAGACTTTCATATTTAGATAGGATTCGTTTCATCCGTAATGTAGCACTTATTCACGAACGTAGTCGTTCTCGACTTATGATTAAACATCAGAATAAGTTGCGACATCAAATTTATAAAAGATTTCTGTTCTGCTAACCCTACTATTGGCCAAAATGTCTTGAATATATATTAAGACATTTTTATGTTTATACATTCTTTTTATAGATACAAATATTTAAGTAAATGCTCTGTTTATAATAAGCACTATTAAACATTTACCGGCCTGAATGTCCGAGAAATTTGCACATAAAATATTTGTCCTCCGACAAGATTCGAACCTGTATCCTATACAGAACCGACTTTTAGCTTGACGTGCCTTTACCGATTTGGCCACAGAGGCGCGTTCGGGTAGCAAGGTCGAATTTACTGTCTTTGAACTTCAATCTTCTATAAATCTCTCGCGTACATTCATACATTGATATCTGCTCATGGCGTATCAAATGTAAACAAATGACCTCACACTTTTTGAAATGGACAAATATAGTGTATATATACACACACACACACACACACATATATATATATATATATATATATATATATATATATATATATATAATCGCTGCAAGCCTGTATAAAAGAATATATATTTAACATATGTCTTCCATGTGTAGAAATGGTTGTTGGCTGTATAATGGGGAGTCAGAAGTTAGTTTTCTAGCGTGGAAACGGTTGACAGAAAATGTGGCACAGGTATAACATGATTAATAATAATGTCAATAGATTTATTCCAGAAATTAAGCAAAGAATTAAGACATAAGTAATAGGGTTTCAAAGAAAAAGAAAGACTGGTAACCTGCGAAGTAATATATTGACGCAATGGATGCTGGACAATTTCCTCATAGATTAAGGAGAACCTTTAATAATAAAAATAACACGGCCAGAACATTTGAACATAAAATATTGATAAATATATACTTGCCGGCTGGATTTGAACCTGCTTGGCTGTGGATACCGTGTTTATATGCGACGAACTTTTAGACTGTCTCAGGTACTAGGTGTGGTTCAACGTGCTTAAGAAGGGAAACCGTGGCTTACATACGCAAATCTTTCACAGTCTCTTGCATTGAACTTTGCTTGATTGTTCACGCATTCGGAGGCTGAAGGGATCTGAAAGTAGATTAGATCTTATAGTTTCCCCTGCCAAGGTAGGCGCAGGTTCGAACCCTGCCGGAGAGAGCATATTTTTCTTTAACAAAATTTGACGAACATTCCGCACGAAAAGTCGAAAATAAATAAATGTTTAATAAAATTGTGGAACTTCTACTCAAGTATGGGTCTCCCCTAAAAATAACGTTTCAGAAATCAAATCTATCGATTTAATAAAAAAAAAATCCATTACTTCTTTGGGAAAATATATATATATATGCGTCGGTATGCATGTACAAATATGAAAGGGGACACTCAGATTGAAACCAAACGGCGACAGTCAATTTCGTTCTCGAACGCAATCTTCAGGCGACATGATTATGTTCAAGCATGAAACAGTCTGTCGCCGCTTGATGTTGACCTCAGTCCACTTTTATATTTACATACGCTCTAACTCGGGTATTGAACACATTTACCCATAAATATAACATACAATGAAAGTATATTTTTATCATATATATATATATATATATATATATATATATATATATATATATATATATATATATATATATATATATATGAAATATATTTTATCTTATATATACAATTATATATAATTATAACCATGAAAGTATATTTTTATCATATATATATACAATTACATTTAACATACGATGAAAGTATATTTTTTCATATATATATATACGCACACAAACGTACACACCGAAAAGCACATCCATATATATTTATTAATATTTCTATAGAATTATTTTATACTATACACATGGTTATATTTATGCATTTGAATTCTTGCATGTGCCCAAGTGTATGTTAATATTTAAAAGCCAAAGCCAAGAATTTAAAAATGTTAAAAATGCTGTAGTTTCGCTTTAATATGCCGTGAAGTATGGCGTCTCCAGAGCGTACATGTGTCACGCCATAAAGCGAATGTCTAATAATAAATAGAGATTTCGAAGAGATTATTAAACGGCTTTTTATCGATTTGAAGCATGCCATTTGGAGATATATTTTTTGGATATATCTTTATTTTTACTTTTTTCTTTAAAGCTTTCCGTTTCTTTTCAACTTGTCTGTCTTTGCATTCTGCAATGTTTCTTTTCATTTTGTATGCGTGTCTTTTATTTCAATTTGTATTCATTTTCGTTGTTGTTTTTCGTTTTTCGTCTTATATTTGTTGTTCCTTTTCTTTCGTTTATCCTCTTTCTCTTTTCCATCATTCTTTGTATCTTCTTTTCATTTTTCTCCCTTCTTTTCCTTCTCTATTCTTTCTCCTTCTTACTTCTTTTCTCTCTTCTTTTTGCTTTTCTGCTTTTTTTTTTGTTTATCGTATTTTTCTTTTGCATCAAGCTTTGTTACTTGATTTTATTTATTTTTTCCTTCTTTCATTCATCATCTTTCTTTTTATTTCAAGCGGTCTTTCTTCGTTTTTCATCTTTTTTTATTACTTTACTTTCTTCTTTTTAATTCTGTCTCTCATATTTTAATAATCTACCTCCTTTTACTTTTAGCTTTTTCTTTTTTAATTCGTTTTTTTTTTTTTTCTCTGTCTCTTTCTTCTTTTCATCTTTTTACTTCCCTTTCTTTTTAACGTTTCTTTCTTATTTCTCTACTTTTCCTCTTTTCGGCTTATTTTCCGTCTTTTTTTATTTTTTTTCTTCTCTCTACTCATTTTTTTCTTTTTCTCTCAAATCTTTCTTGTTACATTTTCTTTGTTCCTTTTCTCACTATATTCTTTTAAAACCTGACTTCATTATTTTTCTACATTTCTTTCTTTTTGCTTCGTATTCTTCTGTTTTGTTTTCTTCTTTCTTTTCCTTTTCCTTTTCCTTTTCCCTCCCCGATTCAAAGTTCCTAACTTTCCTCTCGTTCCTACATTTTATCAATCGGGCATTCTTCACAGTGTTTCTAAATATTTTTTTTTCACTAATTTTTCCTCCAATACGAAGTATACGAGTTCATCAAGATGGAAAGTTATTGAATGTGGCTGTTGCATGAGCATAAGAGGAGGAGGAGTGAGGAGGAGGAGGAGAGGGAGGTGGTAAGATGTACAGTTAATGAAGATCTATAAGAAAGTTAATGATTAAATCTACACTTAAGATTGTAAATATCAGGGATGCATTTCCCCTGAAATTTGTTCCTCAAAGTAACGGTTCTTTGAAAAGAGTTCTCCAAATGGAACTTCATCACTACTAATGGAATATGAATAGAATAGGAATTATTTGTGTACGTGTCATGCTGGCCTTTAAGCTGTAACAGGTAAAAAATGTTGGAAGTAAGTAATGTATTTATTCAGAATAATTTACATGGAAACAACCATAGAATAGTGATAGGTTTGCTATGGTTCGTCTATGGAAAATGGATTGGGGGGGTAAATAATTCATCAACCAAAAGCCTGAAACAGAAGAGTTATTCTCCACTCTGCAACCGCTTGCTCCCATAGGCAACATCGCAAGCCTATCGCCAATCTATGGCGAATTGCATGTTAACTGATCAGATGAGCAACATTCTATAGTTTCACCAGTTCAGACCTTTACATAAACATGCTACCTCCACGGAGTTTTTTTCCGTAATACCTGCTACATTATGTGTGTTTTCCTGAAAAACCACAATTTTAAACTTACACGCAAGCTACCAATCTGCCACTGTGTGTCATGCCACTAGCGTTTTACTATAGAGTGTATATGTGTACCACACATGTAGATGTGTAAAGCCGCAGTAGAAGCGATGTTTCTTGGGCAAGATAGCTTGACGGAACCCAATCCTCTCCAAGCCGGTTTTGAGTTGAGAGTTTTCCTTTCTTTATATAAAAGCCCGTCTGTCCTCCTGGTAGGAGAAGAAGATTCATACCTTCCCAAAGGTATTAACGCCTAAGTGAATATAATGTATCCGAACTCAGCTCTCCGATTATCAATCCATCCCGCTATCCATTACTCCACCGTGTTTTACTCCTTAAGTTGCCCAATACAAGTGTCCTAAGACTCGTAGTTGCCGCGCGTAAAGGGTGTTAATTACTGTTTGTCGGTTGACCGTTCGCAGGATGCCCCCGTTTCTGAGGCAGTCAGTTCTTTAAGCATGTAGCATATATCTGTAACAGGTGCAAAGTTTCCGCGTCGAAGAACAATATAGAAAGGACGCGGGTTTGGGGGAATCTCGAGGGGTCGCAGTGGTTAGCAAGCTTGTCTCGCTAGAACAATTACGACTGAGTAGTGAGTTCGATACTCACTAAGTACCACCTACTTTCGGCCTTGTGCCACATCTGAGCTATGCTAGGAAAATCAATATAGAAAGGACGGTAGAATCAAATAGTTGGATTTAAGCTCAAGGATTTTTTTATACTAACGTTCACCTCGTACAAGGCTCAAGAGTAACTCAAGGTAGAAGTAAACTATGCGGTGTTTTATGAACGTTAAAGAAGGCAAGAAGCGAAGTTCATAGGATTACGCAGAAAAGATAGACATTAACGTTTGATTTAAAAAGGTCAATAATGTTGTGATTGAGAAAAGATGCTGTCGTTGTTCTTGGAAAGAAGCTGTCCGAGTGGAATTTACTTCTTGCTAATAGAATATGAAGAGAATGGAAATGATTCACACTTTTGTACCTAGCATGGCACGGTGGAGTAATGGATAACGGCTTGGATTTCGGAATCGGAGAATGCCAGTCGAATCCATTAGATTCACTTACAAGCTTATTTCCATTAGGAAACATATAAATCCTCTGTATGTGTAGATAGCAGGACAGGCTGGGTTCTATAGCCTTGGATGGCAACTGGTCTACTGCAGAAAGAGATGAAAAAAATCTGCCTCGTCAGTTATGAATCGAGATGCATGATCGCCTAGGCGTTTATCACGCATGGCACATAACTGACTGAGATGCGAATACCCTTGAGAAAGGTATGAATCCTCTTCTCCTCTCCAACCCAATCTATAAGTAAATAGCAGAATAGACCGTGTTCTATAGCCTTGGATGGCAACTGGTCTACTGCAGAAAAATATCACAACCTACTGCTGGAAAAAAAATCTGCCTCGTCACTCATGAATCGAAAGATGCATGATCGCCTAAGCGTTTATCACGCATGGCAGACAACTGACTGACATGGCATGGCGGGTTAAAGTTTAAAGGTCAAGAATGGTGGGACTATAGTATGTCAGACCACATACCATGGAAATAGCGACAGAGCAGTGAGAGGTTCGTGTCGTTTCGTCTGTGGGAAAGAATTTGTAGGGTTGAAAATAATTCATCATCCACACTTCTGCGTAGGCAAGACAAGCAAAGGAGTACTTGGCAGCTCTAAACCGGATATAACAACAATACATTTTTGGTTTTATCTGGCTCTTGCAAAGATAGAATATCCTCGGGGGAGTCACATACTAACTTCAGCAGTACAATAAACAGTTGATATTGTCTGCCAAATTTCAATTCCTCATCCACGCCGTGGTGAATAGAAACAGAATAAAGTAATGATCTCTGAGACGCTATTCGCTAACGGAGTACGGGTGAAATCACCATTTGGCTCAACTCTATGATTTTGTCACACCACTGCAGTAGCCAGGTATTGAACTCTTTAGGTCAAGTCACTGGATGCAACAAACGCTTTTATCCACTGGTCCATGTGTCCTTGAGATAACTGACAGATCCGAAAGCAGCATAGCACATAGAACTAGAACAATCGATTCCGGCAGACGAAATAAAAGGTTCAGTTCGAAATTACAATGACCTGAATGAGGTCGAAGCGTACAACAGTCGAAACGTCATGAATATTACAATAAAGATGAGTACAATATATATATATATATATATATATATATATATATATATATATATATATATATATATATATAAAGTTATGCCCGTCATAGGCATGCAGGAATAAAACGCCATCAAGTAGTAAGCATTATTCGACTGCATGAAACACGAAAGCGAAATAAATCAGCTCACAATATTCATGCTGCACTTGTATGCAATGCATTCTCCTGTACTGATTTTTGTCTTTTGTGCAGTTCTCGAGGAGACCTCAAAATTCATGCCGTCAGAGACATGGAGATAATTATTAAGTGGTCGTCGGAACTTCATACGTCGACCTTCTCGACGAGTCCTCGTACACATATATATATATATATATATATATATATATATATATATATATATATATATATAATTATTATTATTATTATTATTAAATGGACAAAGTCCGACAATTATTTTAAGTCATTTTTGTTAATATCTATAAAAAGAACGTATAAACATAAAAAAAAAATGTCTTAAAATAATTGGGGACTTTGTCCTTTTCATAATGTGTGGCGTCATTTGTTTACATTTGGATACGCATAGAGCAGAAAATCATGAAGAATTGTAAGTTTAAAAACAGTAAAATCGACCTTCCTAACCGAAACGCTCCTCTGTGGCTCAATAGGTAAAAACACGTCAGGCTATATGACGGTGCCGTATAGGATACAAGTTCGATTTCTGTCGGAGGACGCATATTTTCTATGAAATTTTCTCGGATATTCAGTCCGGTAAATGTCGTTAATACTGTTTATTATAAACATAACATTTACTTAAATATTTATGTCGATGAAAAGAACGTATAAACATAAAAAATGTCTTAAAATATATATCCTATGGGTAAAAGAGAAACACGGATGAGTTCCACCACGGAATATGAGATCGGGAGGCGCTATATCGAGTCTAATTCGCTACCTCTTCGTCACCATCAGTTGGCATGAAGTTTGCCTGATAACGTAAATGTCCGGGTTTCAATTTTCGGTAGTGCATGCGCACTTCTGATGAGTCCCAAATATAGGGCGAAACGGCCGTCCAATTCTGTTGAGGTTTCTTCTAGACTCGATGAATTACTCAATTATAATTATCTCCTAATTTCTATCACACACACACACACACACACACACACACACACACACACATATATATATATATATATATATATATGACTGTATGTCGTTGCACAGTGTCGCAACGAAACAAGTAATTTATTGAATCAAGTTAGAATTTAGACAAGTTCAGTTTTCATAATAATGTCTCTGTGAAAAGATGAATTGACATTTCTTGTCCATTTATAAAAAACAAACAAAAACGTGTAGTTATTGGCATACCATGAAAGCTAACACAGAAAAGATTACACCTGAGTGTACCAAATATATCCTATTGTTTATTTTGGTTTCCTCCTACCTGCAATCATCAAGAATTTAAATCGTCGTAGTTCCATTATTGTTTTGAATCGGGTAAAATGATAAAAAAGCAGCCACATTGCTATCAATCATTGTATAACACCGTCAGAGCTGCGATAAAAAACAAAAGGAATAATATTAAATATATAAAAAATTTGAGTTGTTCACAAATTAATTCAAAGACTCTCTATGTTTCAGAAAATGGAGAGAGAAGGGAGATCAGAACAATCTATGGGATCAGGTTGAGATCATAGACAAGGAACATCATTGGAAAATTCGTAAACTTAAGGAATCAGCACATATGCTAGGCCACAAATATCTCCTGAGCCGACCAAGCATAGAAATGAATACAATATGGGAACCAGTAATAAGGACTGCCAGAGAAAAGCCTTAATACCAGCAAAAACTGCAATATGAGCTCAGGTAAAAACATGTATTTATAACAGCAAAAATGCACTGGTAAAATGGTTGCTGAGACATTAGGTTTATAATACCCAGAAATTCATACACAGATGTCCTCAAGAACACATTGCACAGTGGATAAAGGCGTTGGTTAGATCCAGTAACAAGACCCAAAGAGTGTGAGTTCAATACCAGGTTAAGGCAGTGGAGAACGTTCAGATGGAAATTAACAGGATATAACTAAAAACTGACATCAATTAAACGTGGAACTAGAACAGCCAGTTCGACGTTCCAACTGGGGGAAGATATTGATTTACATCTCTCCCTGGAGTATTTGCTCGTGAATGTAACGAATTCAACTAAAATTCGATCTCGGAACTTAGACTTCTCTTTTCTGCGACGTTATCTATTACACCAGCCACACATACAATCTCTCTTCATAATTATCTATCTATCTCAGCCGGTTCCTAAATGTCTATCTGTCTATCTATCTCTTAGCATATATATATATAGAGAGAGAGAGAGACAGATGACAGCGAATCCCAGCAAACACGTTGTTTGCACAAAAAGGCTTGCGGGACCCGATGTAAAGTACCTTCAGATATATATATATATATATATATATTTCCCCCAATTCTTTATTGTACATTTTTCTGTATTAATTTTGAATCTACCGTTGAAGCCTGAAGAGCGGGAGCGAAACCGGTTTCTTCCACCCCGTTGTTGTGTTTTTTATTTGTTTTTTTGTTTATTTTTGTGTTTAATATGTCTTGTAATATTAAATTTTATACTTTTATTTCGATCATATATATATATATATATATATATATATATATATATATATATGCAAATAAATACCGTTTTATCTATGTGATTTTCAGTTCTCTATCCTGCTTCTTTTATCCATCACATTTTTTACATTCTCTTTTTTACTCCTTCAATCTAAAGACATTTCTTTCTTCTTTCCTTTTCAAATCCTTCCAACCAACTGTTTATTTATTCAGCTTTTATTTACATTTAGTTTATTACACGTTTTAGTCTTGCTCATTACATATGCCTTTTCTTTCTTTTCTTTCTTTTCCTTTCTTCTTTTGACACGTCTTCCTTCTAACTCCTTTTCTTTTACCGTCTCTTTCTAATTATCTTTTTTTCCTTTCTCAACCTTTCTCATGGAAACTAAGATTTCTCCATTAGATCTAATATATATGCTTCTACTCATTCAACACTTCTCTACCATTTTGTCATAATTTTCTTACAGCCTTTTATCAGATCCACCATGTTCTTACCTATCTCTCTACGTCAAATGTACTTTATTTGCCCTTTTTTCCCTAGAGAGTTATACATCTCTTCTCAGACTGTATTTTATCCGAATGCCTCTTTCAATAAAGGCCATAAATTTTAAAAACAGAGCATTAAGAATGTAGAATAACGTTTGTTTTATTTCATTTCTGAACGAAAATAGACGTGAAGAATGAATAAGAGAGAAAACACACACACACATACACACAAACGGGCGGGCGGGCGCTCGCGAGGGTGGATCAACGAAAATAGAAAGTTAAAAAAAAAAAAAAAAAAAACAAGGCAAAAAGAGAAATGAATTAATTATTACTTTGCTCTCCTATAAACAGAAAACTGTCCTCGATTTTACTGACAAAATTCTTGAAAAAAAGAAATACATGATAACATAGACATGCACAGAAACTGAAAATAACCTCTGCAAACATCTATCCACACACAGTCGCGCATACACTTCCCACACAAACAGACACGTATATAAACGTATATTTAAAGGTATATTAAGCTGTAGGTATATATGCTTGAAATGTACATGTACAAAATTGCGCCGGTATATTAATATATACGTATTTGGATGTAAAAGATTCTTAGAACATACAGAGTTGAAATTTAATTGACTTGGGAACTAATATGGCGCACATTTGTTTATCTATAAATAAACACTTCATTCAGTTGAATTAAGGCAGTATTTTTCAATATCATATTAGTTCCTTTGAATAACAATAACAACAAAAGCAACAACAACAACAATAATAATAAGAATAATAATAATAATAATAATAATAATACAGTGTAACCCGGATATAAGAGACCCAGATATAAGAGAAACCCGGATATAAGAGATATTTTCTCTGGTCCCAAATTAGAGCCTGTGTTAATGTATATATAATAGACCAAACCCGGATATAAGAGAAAACCGGATATAAGAGACCTCTTCTCCGGTCCCGACAATTCTCTTATATCCGTGTTACACTGTAATAATAATAAACTCACTGAAGGGATCCTTGGAAGACCTTGCCTTAAAGAAATACAAGAAAAAAAAATTAATTGCTCAGTGGAGTATGTAACGATACCATTTCTGACTTTAGGTCGCTGGGAAATGGACCAACAGAAAACACATCAGTGGCTAAGGAGCCCCGGGCTGAAAGCTGAGACAAAAGGCTTAATTATTGCAGCTCAGAACAAAAGCCTCGCAATCAGATCCTATCACTGTTACATAATCAAGTATGGAAATAACTCCAAAAGTAGGATCTGCAGAAAAGTTGAAACTGTCAACCATATTCACAAGATATCCGGAACTAGCAAATGAAAACGCTAACAACTGAGATGGCATGACCACCAACCAGACACAGTTATCCGAAATAACGAAGTAATTATCCTCTGGAACGTGCCAATTCAAAGTAACGGTGAAAAAAAGCCAACAGACCTGATATAAACATAAAAGAAATGAAATTCAGGAAGTGTATGTTTATTGACATATCAGTACCATCTAAGAGAAACACCTCCATGAAAATTAGCGAGAAATTGTCCAAATGAAAGAACCTGGAGATTGAGATTAACAGGATGTGGGGAATTAAGACTGAAACTACCAATAGTAATCGGAGCTCTGGGCTTCATAAGAAATGGAACAAACAATTTTACTAAAAACTGTCCCAGATAGCATCAACATACAAGTTGACTAGAGAATCGCTGTACCACGAACATCCCATATGCTAAGTATTAAAAGTATTACCAGTTAAATGACTATTCTCCTATAGAGACTAATTGACTATAGTTTTGGACCCGGTTCTACTGGATACAAAGCAGGAAACATAACATATAGAAAAGTAATAAAAGAATAATAAATGTAACAATATTAAAAATAATAATTATATAATAATAAATAATAATAATGATAGCAGCATCTATATATATATATATATAGGCACGATGGAGCGGTGGTTAGCGGCTTGGATTGAGGAATCGCAGAGCCGAGTTCGAATTCCAGTCGAATCCACTTACGTGCTAATACCCTTGGGAAAGGTATGTATCCTCTTCGTCTCCCTCCAGCTATGGGTAAAATAGCAGGACAGACTGGGTTCTATAGCCTTGGATGGCAACTGGTCTAGGAGAAGGACAACTCTGACTTCAAAACCTGCGGAGGGTCGTTTGGGAACCTTGTGGCATGCATTCGGTGCACCGGGTTTCTGTATTCGTCCCTCCAAAAAGTGTGGCTGGTCCTGCACAAGGCCTTCACGTCTATAAACAAATCTCATGTGCCGGTGTCGGGATGTCGGTTTCCTGGGGACTTATCGGCCTGACCCTCATACGTCGAACGCCACGTGAGAGTCGATTATATATATATATATATATATATATATATATATATATATATATTTATTTCAGGCCGGTAAATGTTATTTAATACTGTTTATTATAAACAGAGCATTTACTTAAATACTCGCATCTATAAAAAAAAGAACGTTAAACATAAAATGTCTTTAATAAATAAATTGTCGGACTTTGTCCATTTCTTAATATATGACGTCATTTGTTTACATTTGATACACCATGAGCAGTTATGAATGTACGCGATTCATGGAAGATTGAAGTTTATAAGCAGTAAATTCAACCTTGCCAACCGAACGATCCTTTGTGGCCGAGAGGTTAGGTTCGAATCCTGTCAAAGGACGAATATTTTCTATGAAAATTTCTCGGACATTCAGGCCGGTAAATGTTATTTAATACTGTTTATTATAAACAGAGCATTTACTTAAATACTTGTATCTATAAAAAAGAACGTTAAACATAAAATGTCTTTAATAAATAAATTGTCGAACTTTGTCCATTTCTTAATATATATATGTATGTACAGAGATAAACTAGTGGCCTATTGTGACTTAAACTCCACGCACACCCCATGGAAATTGTACATACCACCCATCGCGAGTTGCTGGTAAATGACGGTTTACTGTACTGCTCCCGAAAGTACCTGACAATCCTGTTATCCTCAAACATTACGAGAGAGGTCAGGTTGATTGTGCTTCCGTATATGGTCATAAACTGACTTTCTCGCTTGTGGAAATCATTTACGGTTACATGCTTTTCAGTCAAATTTCTTCTTCAAAAATTTAAATGCAATGTCAATCATTATCTCATGTCTTATGAATTCATATTCGTTTATTCTTATCTATGCTTAATTTCATTTTATCTAACATTCAGTAATGTCTTAGTGTATTTATTGCCTTGCTTAGGGTGAAATGATTAACACACACACACACACACACACACACACACATATATATATATATATATATATCAAATATGTGATGCAGTTCAATTTATATTACAATGAATCATTCATACAAAAAGTAGATTAGTAAAGATAATGATATACGAGGTTTATTCAATAAATAAGGTGGATTTTTCGGTATAAGGACTTCTAATGCAGATAGAAGCTTACTTTTTTTTTCTACGTAATCTCCCAGCACTGTCACACACTTTTCCCATCTGTGCACAAGCTTCCGTATTCCCTCAGCGTAAAAAATCTTTGGACTGATGCCTCAGCCAAGTCGCTCACAACACTTTTGACTTCATCGTCACTTTTAAACTTCGTGCCTCTCGTGAACGCTTTCAAGGGACCAAACTGGTGAAAGTCTGAAGAGGCAAGGTCTGGGCTGTAAGGGGGATGAGGGAGCAGTTCCCAGCCCAGCTCGTTGATAGTCTGCACCGTTTGGGCTGCTGTGTGAGGCCTTGCGTTGTAATGATGCAAGATGACTCCTTCTGACTGATGACCCCTGCGTTTGTTCTTTATGTCTTTCTTGACCTGCCTCAGCAGTTCACAGTAGTTCTTCTGTCAGACTGAATGAGGTCATTGACTGATTCCATCACCTCATGAGAACTCACTTCTGTAGGCCTCCCAGGCCTGTTTTCATCCTCAACACTGCTCCGTCCTTCTTTAAATAATTTAGCCCACTTGTAGACATTTTTTTGACTGAAACATGTGGCACCATACGCAGTTGACATTCTCCTATGAATTTCAACTGGTTTGCTCCCTTCAGCAACCAAAAACTTGATAACTGACCGCTGTTCAATCCTGAAGCTTGCTTCTTGGTCGGCCATCTTTGTTAAAAGATTGCTATGACACATCGTTGAGCTGCACAATGACGTTTCTAGCGTGTGCTAGATGTGGCACAAGGCCGAATCTATGGAGCACCCAATAAAGATCGAACTCAATACTCATTCGTAATTGTTCTAGCGATACAAGATCGTTGAGGTGCACAATGATGTTTCTAGCGTGGGTTAGGTGTAACACAAGGCCGAATGTGTGGAGTCCCAGTGAGGAGCGTACTCACTACTGAGACATAATAGATACGGATAGGCAAGATTGATAACCATTACACCATGTCGAGGTCCTCCAATCTAAGGTAATTATAACTTGTGATTTTGTGTTAGCACAAACATGGACGCCTTCTGAAGATTTCCTCTCATTCAACTGGGTTTAAACTCACAATGTCTTTCAAACACTTTCCAGCGGTGTACACGCTTGTATCATCTATCCTGGGCGATGTGACCCAGAAGTCGCCTACATCACAAATCCATAAGTAAGTTTCGAAACTACGTCTCGTCGTCGGCACTTTAACGATGTAACCACTCGACTTCGCAGTTGTCGGATACATACATAGATGCGTTTATACATACATATATACATACATAGATGCATGCTTACATATGTCTATCAATAAATACAGAACGAAAAATATTTCCATTCCAAAATAAGTTAATTGTCAATG
>CAHIKZ030003885.1:2395000-2485000 GCA_903632075.3 Acanthosepion pharaonis
ATTTTGGAGGGGAAATATTTTCGCTCTGCATTTATTGATAGATCTATGTAAGCATGCATCTATGTATGTATATATGTATGTATAAACGCACCTATGAATGTATCCGACAACTGCGAAGTCGAGTGGTTACATCGTTAACGTGCCGACGACGAGACGTAGTTTCGAAACTTACTTATGGATTTGTGATGTAGGCGACTTCTGAACATCATTACTGAATATTCATTATGGTTATCCTTGTGAAAGGTGTACCGCTATCTCCTTTCCTCCCACCCATGGATTAAATATTTGGGTAGACTGAGTTTTCTATTCTTGGGTGTTAAGATAAGAAAAACCGTGAAGTTCAAACCCTCGTAGAGTGCAACAGGAAAACTATTCACCTATATTGCCCAATAACTGCTGGCGGTTCACGTATAATAAAGAGAAGGAAACTGGTAAGGGCCATTATAGTCTACGTTGCAATGGGACCCTTCACTTCATCAGATGAAAGAATAAAAGTTAAAAAAAATAAATAAATAAAAATAACCCAAACAAAACAACCGCAGGAAAAGTGGTCTCCAAACACATGTTTTATGTTAGGCGTCGACGCGAACCACATGTCAGGTTGGTGGGTTGGAACAGGGATGTCCCACAACGCCAGCTGTCAAACTCCGGGAATTTTTCACGCTTACACTTAAACTTGTGACCCCTGAAAACAAGGAGGGCTTCTAATCAGGGGTTTGATTGTTTGCTATGCCAGAGGAGGTGGAGAACATTCTGTTTGGCATCTGCCTTGTGTCTGGTGTAGAAGGGATCGTTACACATGTTCTTCGTGGCAGGCGGATCCGTTTCTGCCTGTTTAAACACATGTTGGTGTCTCTCTGTGTCTAAGCAAGATTTAGCTCATTTGTTTTTGTGCTTATATTATTCTGAGATCCGGGTATAGACCTATGATTAAGCGAATGTCTACTATAAAATGGATCAGTGGATTTAACATTTTTATTACCTAGCAACGTACCACTTCATGTTTTCACCACTTCATATTATCATCTATCTATCTATTTATCTATCTATCTATAGCAATAGCATATATATATATATATATATATATATATATATATATATATATATATATGCACATTTCATTAAAAAACGACAGAGAAGGTGGTTTTATTTAGATTTTTATACAATTTCTCATGCGATCTAATAAAGAATATTATATAATAATAAAATAGCTAAATGTATAGCCGAAAGCGCTCGGATAAAAAGACCATTCGGACAGTTTTTATATAATTTATCATTCGAAAAGAAAGAAATATTAGATCGCATGAGAAATTGTATAAAAACTAAATAAAAGCACAAAGCACCTTGTCTGTTGTTTTTAATGAAATGTGCATGAAAGAAGGATTGCTGCTTAAATACACATAATATATATATATATATATATATATATATATATATATATATATATATATATATATATCAGTTGGTATATACTTTGGGTGGATCCTAGTAATACTAATTATTAAAATTGATCCACAGAGAGTTCGATGTTTTTATTTTAACAGAGCATATATATTTTTTACAGCACTGTATACGTTCTGTACGTTTCTATCATCAAACTCTTGTAGGGTGATGATAGCCGTGTACAGAACGGCTTGAAATATACTCTCTGTCGAGGTATATTCTGATTTTTTTTAATATATATATATATATATATATATATATATATATATATATATATATATATATATATATATATTCTATTCATTATCTATCTCATTCTATTTATTATCTAAATATCTATGTATCTAATTTTATTCATTATCTATTTATTTATCAATCTATCTATCTATCTATCTATCTATGGCATTCAGTTGTCTATCAATCATTTCACTCCAAGCAAAGCGATAAAGCCACTAAGAGGCAAGAGAATATGAGCAAAAGAAAACTATATTAAGTAGAGAAGAGTAATAAAGCAGAGGAAAATAAAATGGACGGAAGGCATCGAATGACATTGCATTTAAAGTTTGGAAGATCAAAGTTAATTGGAAAAGTAAGAATCCGAAAAATCTATCTATCTATCTATCTATCTATCTATCTATCTCAGTATATATTGGTTTGGTTTGTTTTGTTTTACGGCATATGAACTTCAATGGATTATTTAATGCCGACAAAATTTTTATTGCTAGTAATATGTTTTTCTTCAAAAATCTATTTCTGGGAATATTCCTCCTTGAAGAAATCTATAGCTGCTCATATTTTTTTCAAAGAATGTATAACTGTTTGTATTACTTGTATTTTTTAAAGTATTGCTGATAATAATTTATCCTTCCAAAATTATTATTAGTAATAATTTGTTTTTATTACAAAGTATTTCTGATATTAAAACCTATTTTTTTTGGAGGGGTGTTAACTATTTGTCCATAGCTGGGACCCTAACAGGTGCTACTACCCCGGGTCAGGGTGGACCTGGGAACACCAGCAATTAAGAGATGGTTCCACGCTCTTCAAAACCTCCTGATGAGAGGCCTTGCTGTTGGGCGTAGTTTATCGTCTTACCCATGACGCGGTTGTAGTTTATCATCATACCCAGGACGAACTCTTGGAAGAAGTAGATTTACAATAAGAAGCTTATTTCGGAAGGTTTTCTGGTGGAGATGGGAAACGCAGGACTCTCTTAATGTTCAGAGATTGTTCTAGTGCTTAACTCACTTATTTTCTGTCAACAAGAGTAGCGATGTTCATTCACCGAAGTTAAGCAACGTTGAACCTAGTCAGTACCTAGATGAATGACCGTTTGGAAATACCAGGTGCAGCAAGCTTGGACGTGTGGTTGATGTAATGGATAATGGGTCGGAATTGTTAAATGGAGCATTCAACCCCAAGCAAGGAGGGAAGCCACTAGCACGGAAGGTGTTACAGAGTTGGAGCGAGAACAAATAGGAGTGATAGAGGAAAAGATGAAGAGTCTGTTAGTGGATAGATCAGGGTATCTGGAGACGTCGAATGTCGTTACATTTGAATAGTTGGAGATTATAGCTACCAGATAAACAAGAAATGGAGAGAGAGTTCCACAGGTGAGAAGTGCGAGTCATGAAGCTATTGAAGTAGAAGAGACGGCTACATTTAACAGATTCGACAGTGAAAAGGCGAAAGCGATATGTTAGCTTCGTTGAGCGCTTAAATTCATGAAGTCTGGGAACCAGCGAAAGCAGCTTATCGGATTAGTTACCGTAAAAGTATTTGTAAAAAAGACAGAGGGAGGCAACGGCACGTCTGTGAGAGAGCGGCTGCAGACGAGATGCCAGAACAGGGCCAATTACATTGCATATCCGTCTTTGTTATCAAAGACCTTAAGACAAATAGAAAGGACTCCAGACCATATATGACAGCAATAGTCCATGCAAGGGTGAATAGTTGATTTGTCGAGTTGAAGGATCGGCTCCGGTGAGAAAAATTTCCTGGCGAGGCACAGGGAGCCACCTTTTTGTTTTCACCATTAACCTCGCAGTAGACCTTTTCAGATTACAAAAAATTTCAATGAAGTTAAATCGTAATACAGCTTATAAATGTTAACGTAGCAATTAGTAGTAATTAGGAATGGTATGAATCGAATTCTTGTCTGGGAAATCATCTTAGTTTGTATCACAGGTATTCAGTCGCATACAAAGTTTTCAGGGGAACATCTTTTCGAACATGTCAGGGAGAATCTCTCATTATTTCTGTTCGGTAAGTAATTAAGTTTTACCAGAAAGGATAAAAAAAAAAAAAAAAAACAAAACAAATAAATGTATATGAAATTTATTTAGATATTACTTATCTAAAATGTAATCTTCTTCATTTTCCACAACTGTAGCCGTCCAACAGGAAGGCGAATTTTCGAATCGACATTTAAAATGATCTTAATAATCTGTAGGTAATAAATCTGTTGGACATGATGGATGAGAAAGATCTCTCCTCTTAACGAATTTATTTTTTCTTGGGCTTGTTTTTGTAGATTGTGACCTGTCTTATCACGACCAGGAAGTTTCTTGGCTTAACAAACGGCACACATTCGGCACAACGCTTTGTTTACCGGCCAAAGTGATGGCAATCACTATATTCAAGGGTGATCATTCCATGTCCCAGTTGTTCGTAATGGACGGTACTTTTCATATTTCATCAGACATCAACTGGATGGAAATCTATTTCTTGTATTGGCACAGGTTTCTCGATTTATGTTAATGCGAATGTTTTGTGTTTACTTTGAATAACCCAAACGCATTTTCTTTACGTTTTACTAAGAATAAAATGGAAATTTGTTATTTCTGGTTAAAAGTTTTGAAGATTCTCGAACCTTATATCCTGTTCTCAAACGAAAGCTCATGATGATTCCGAATTCCAAGTTTTCGAAATTCGAAATTTTTTCCAAATCAGTTGAAATGTTCGTTAATATAAGGGATTTCAAATAAAAAAAAAATAAAAAAAAACAAACAAAAATTCTAACGATCTTATTTTGTATTGGATTTATTTTTCTGCAAGATCAGGACGAGAAAATAAAAACTTTTTTGTTTCTCAAACGGTCAAGTTTATTACAATCAGTATGTTCAGTGGTGATCCTTCCATGTCCCGCTTGTTCCTATTGGACGACACCTTTTGTATTTCATCAGGCATCAAGTAGATGAACTTGTGTAAATGGATGACAGGACATGGTGTGGCAGATATGGCGAAAAGGCTAAACTTTACAAAGGATAGGAAGTTGAAGAGAACCATGAACACCCACGCCCTGAAGGGACACAGCACATGGGGAAAATATAAGGAGGAACCTGGGAGTTTCTTCTTGTGGATATCAATATCTATTATTAATATTATTATTATTATTGCCTGCAGTGATTGGTAGCTTATTGACTGAATGATCGCGAGATCAAGTAAATGAAGTTGAGATCATCGAGTCACTATAAACGTCATGGTCATTTTGCTGACTGCATAAGAATGTGCTTCGCCAGGAACACATACTGTTTGGAATTCAGAGCTGTCCTGTTTGTCAACCAAGGTTTATAGTGAAGATTTAGTGACATCTTTCTTTTCTTTTTATGTGTCGTGTCTCTTCAGGATGTAGGCGATCATGGCTCTCCACTTTTCTCTATCCCTTGTAGTTCTCTATAAGTATTGTCCCTTTACTACTTCCCTCAAGCCTTGAATATGACATCCACTTACTTACGCTCGCTAAGTATGTCATGCGTTGCTTTCTTATCTTTCCTTCTATTCGACCTGTGAGTATCAGATTTTCCAAACCCTCCGTTCTCATTACGTCCCAGAAATTTCAGCCGCCTCTTTCTGATGATAAGTATAGGCTTCCTCCTTGTTTGCATCCTCTTTAAAACCTCATTGTTGCTTACACGGTTGGTCCATGATATTCTTAGCAATCTTTCTGTAGAACGATATCTTCGCCGCCTCGAGTCTCGTCTTCATCTTCGAGTAGATTGCTCCTTTTTTTTTCTTTTTATGTTCCGTATCCAACCTGCAACTCATTCTCATCACCAAACTTTTGCATTCTGCATTGTGATGCAGAATTGGCTTTCAACCCAGACTTTTACACTTTTTTTGTGAGTTCTGCTTTCAGTTTACTCTTTAGGAGATGAAATGCATACTCTATTGTGTTATGGCTTGGTGATTAACTTATTTTTACGAGTCCTTCCAATAAGTAGGCAGTCATGGCTCGCCACTTTCCCCTATCTCTTGTAGCTTTCAATAAGTTTCGTCTCACTGCCACCTTCCCCAGATAACGTTCTGTCATCCACTTGCTTAAGCCCGCCAGGGGTGCCATAAGTTGTTTCCCCTTGTCACATTTTCACTCTATTCGACCTGTGAGTATCACATTCTCTAGGCACTCTTTTTTTATTAAGTCTCTCAAAAACTTCAACTGCCTCTTCCTGGCGTTGAGTATAAGCCTCCTCCTTGTTTGCATCTTCTACAAAACATTATCGTTGCTTACAGTCGGTCCATGATATCATTAGCATCCTTCTGTAGAACGATACCTCCATTGCTTCGAGTCTCTTCTTCATCTTTGAGGAGACCGTCTAAAATTCGCTACCGTAAAGGAGATCAAAGAGGTCTTTAATACTACAGAATATTTTGGTTATTTTCTGGACGGTTCTCTGATATTCACATCTTCCAAATTCTTTTCTTACGCCTCCACAAATATTGTTAACGTTCAGAAATTGCAAGGCACAAATGTCACTTTTATATTTCACAATTGTTATAGTGGAACACACCTATTCTATAGTTAATAGACTCTCCCACCTATAATAAGTAGGAGTAGAGGGAGTAGCTCAGGGGTTCGGTCAGCCAGTCGATGCCGGACGACCGTTAGTTGGATATTAAAGTATCAGCGACCACAACTAGATTTCTCTGCGTCATTACCTATTATATCAAGTTCCTAACGTTTTGTATGCCGAACCTATTTTAGGACTGACTTAGTACAAATACAAGCCTCCACTGTGAAACCACTCCATAACAACAATATACTAAGCCCTTCGCTCAGGCCGACAAATAACTATCTGATCAAAATCTTCAAAATGGATACTGAGTAGAACTTTTTCATTACATTGGTAATACGGATAGAATGACTCCATCGGATTAAGCATAAGTTCAAGTTGTAATAGTCTGAATTGGTAGAACTAAAGAATGGTTGCTCATTTGAAAATGTTCAATTGAAATGACGATAGAGTAGAGATAGGCTTTCGACGTTGTGTGTGTGGCAACGATTTCAGTTTTTCATCGTCAGAGGTTATCTTGGGGAAAGAGATATTTTTCTGTATAAATAAGAAAGAGAAAACTGAATTTTTAAACACTGCTTGATGCTCGCTTCAGTAGGTTCAATTAGAATCCAATTAAGTTTGGAATGTTAAATTGTGAACTCCATACAAATGTCCATGGATTGCCCCAGCCAAAAAGAATCCAGTAAAAGTGTAAGATACTTCTAAGATTTCAATAGACGATGGCAATTGTAAATTTTCTTTCAGTCGAATGAATGCACATGGGTCAATGGGTGCACTTCTGTGATGATGATTTAACGGGAAATCTTTGCCTTAGTACGCACTAGCTCTCAATTTCGGTACTATTGGTGAAAAAATTACAAATATGTGTGTTTGGTAGGTTTGAACGGAATGTATTTTATGCATAGATTTCTTTCATCTAAAGGAAATTTGAGAAAAGTGTATTAGGGAAAAATATTTTCGTCTATCACACTCTCTCTCACTCTCTCTCTCTCTCTCTCTCTCTCGCTCTTTCTATATACACAAACACACACACGTGCACACACACACACACACATATGTATATATATAGACACAACCACGCATAGAGAGAGGAGGAGAGGGAGAGAAAGAAAGAGATTTTAAAAGCATATTGAGACAAAAAAACGCGACAACTCAGAAATAGAAAGATATCCTTGTCTATTTGTCTCTCTCTATCTCCCCGTCTCTCTCTTTCTCTCTTTCTCTCTCTCTCCATATATATATATATATATATATATATATATATACGGAGGTCCACACTTAGTGGCAATAGTCTGTTTCCTGCTTGAACTCAAAATTCTGCCTATAAAAAGATTGCGTTCAACCATGAAACAAACTGTCGCCTCTCTGTGTTGATCTCAGTATCCACATTTATATTTATATTATGATTATTATTATTATTTATATGGGTTCCAGTATGAAAGAGTTTGCGTATAAGCATGAAACAGACTATCGCCATTCGGTACTGATCTCAGAGTCCACCTTTACCTTTACACACGTTCTATCACTGATATTGAGCATTTTTAATCATAATTATAGCATACCTTAACATACAAATTTTATCACATATATATATATATATATATATATATATATATATATTCATTGGAAGTATGTATGTATCTATGTAGATACATACAGTTAAGTCTTGATGTTATCAGTCTGAAGAGGAGACGATCCCAGCGTGCGGCTCCTTCGGAAAGTGCCTGAAAACCATACAACACCTTGTGTCTGAAAATTGGGTAGACTGAACATTTGGGAGCCATCGACTGCTGTGCTAGCACAAAGTCACAAATCATCGTGACCGAGCTTGAGTGTACTGGTGTTGTTCAAATTGTTGACTATACTAGATAACACGCTCTCTCCCAGAAACTGTAACTAAGGTCTGCTCAGCATAGTTGCAGTATAAAACACACGTGGGCTCTGTGGGTGTTGAACTGTAAGCTGCGTCTGAAGTAGGGATTGCCTAGCCTCCCTAGTAGACGGTTAACCTCGAATACAAGTGGCAAATTATTATATATATATATATGTGTGTGTGTGTGTGTCCTGTGTACCAGAAAAATTGTCCAAATCGTGTTACAGCAAAATTGTCCAATTGTTAGATTAAAATTGGAACCGTACTATCTAAGAAAAAATATCTTACTGGACTTTGGACTTTGGGGGCTTACAGTACCAGGTGTTCCCAGACGGTCCCCCATCTTAGTACTGACCTGGCTCTACGATGCTTAACTTCGGTGATCGAACGAGAACCGGTGTTTTCAGCGTGATTTGACCGTAAGCTAGTCCAACCCTTACCTCACAGTCGGTGGGGGGGTGTAAACGGTAGTGTCAGAGCTATGCCGCCCGGAACTTCGTTCCTGGTAGGGCCACCCAAGGCGGACAGGTCTGACACACACGCCGGCTAACAAGGGCTCTGGTAAAAATCCAAGGAGCGTCTGCATCGATAACCGGCGGCTTCTGGTCGTTCCTGTCTCTGCGTCTGTGGGAACCCCGCGGCAAGCAAGAACGTTATCCGAGTAGGCATGGGTACCCTACTTCTGTAATTTATCCCAAGAATCTTCTCCTCATAACAGGAAGAAGCCGGCTCAATCCGCCCAGGGTGAATGCTGCATCAGTACAGTACAGTACAGTAGTACAGTAAGAAAAAATATCTTACTGGAATTCTCGGAGGTTTTTAAAACACTATTGTTGTTAATACACACATCCAGTAGAGTTTAACGTACCGTAACAATCTACCATGTAACAAATTAACATAAAGTATGCGATTTGAAATTCCTGTTTACACCTGCATTAAACCCCCCCGCAAAAAAAAAACCAGGCCCCGTATTTGCTGGGCATATTTAAGGTTAAATACTCGTTTTGTATGCCCACATACTGGATGCGATAGGTAAATTATCACCATTTTATTCTTTTCAATTTCGCGCATGCTCGTTGTTGGTTTTTGATTGTGTAGATTACACAGTATAGTAAAGTCAGTTGGGCACCCAGACGCAATTCACTCCGCCAGAAATTTGGAAATCCTGTGCTGTTCTGCTTGCCATTCGCGCTGGAAACTCCAATACGAACATTTCAGGGTGTGTGGGTCTCAATCTGTGGACATCGTAGAGGATTCGGAGTTGGGTGAGTCTAATGTTGATTACGCTGTTTTTTGAGATGACTCCAAAGGAAGAAATCTAAAAGCGTAAAGTCGAACGATCGTGGTGGCAAATTGACTTCGCTGGTTCGAGAGATGATTCGACCTGGGAACTTTTCATTCAAATTTTGTTTGAACGTCTATTTTCGTAACAGGCTTCGATAACTTTAACACGTTGTTTGATTGTTAATCTTTCCATGGTCGAAATTGTCAATGACTTATGTTGTTAAATCTGAAAGGAAAAGAAATAAAAAATCAGTAGACGATTAAACTTGATTCACAATTAAAATCAGTCCAAGTTACTGGAACATCCTTTCGATGCATTTTTGGAGGCACCCATGTATATATCATATAGGAGTATAGCAAACCATTGCTTTAATATGAAATGACCATTATATAGAATTTGATGTGTGGTAACAGCTTATTTACTACCAAAATCAGAACTTTGTATGATAAATTATAATCCTGGAGACTTTATTTAGGTTTGAAAGTAGTTTGTTACTATATGAATGCTGTGCCGCAAAACTACGCTAGCAATTCAATATCAATCATTCTTTTAAATATGTTAAATGTTCGTAAACGCACTTACACACATTTCTCCAGTTGAAGCGCCCTTCTGAAACTCATCCATAACTGTCTGTTTTCTATTTACTCTTTTCTATGCCTTTTCTCTTCTCTGTTATAAAACCATATTTCACTTAGCCATTTTGTTATCTCCCTTTAAGTCTGTGTCTCGTTTGTTTTTCTTTTAGCCTATAAATCTACGACGTGACAACCGTGGCGTTGAGGTTGTAGTCTGTATTTATGGTTGGCGTTATAAATGAAAAACACGCATAAAGTACGAAAGTGATTCCGAGTAACATTATGGTTGATGATATAAATTTGAACAGTCCATAAAGAAATCTTTAGTTTCTTCTTTATTGGGGGCTACATTTCGCAGTGCTTCCAGAATATCTTTAGCTGAGGATTAAATAAACCCATAGAAGCAGTTGCTTGAAACATCATATTTATAAAAATAGCAAGAAAATGCTTATATCATTACATTGTAGAGTTAATGTCCGCAGAAGTTATAAGTTAAGGAGTTGTTGGGCACCTCGACGTGGTGTAATGGTTAGAAAGTTTGTCTTGCTAGATCAATTACAACTGAGTAGGGAGTTCGATCCTCACTGGGTGCCCCCTACTTTCGGCCTTGTGCCACATCTAAGCCGGACTTAGAAAAATGGGCACCTCGGCGTGGTGTAATGGTTAGCAAGCTTTTCTTGCTAGAACAATTAAGAATAAGTAGTGAGTTCGATCCTCACTGAGTGCCCCTTACTTTCGGCCTTGTGCCACATCCAAGCTACGCTTGGAAAATTACTATAAGTTAAGGAGGTGGAAAAATCTCGTCAGTATTAAGAATTGTGGCGACTTCACTGAAACAGAACAAGAGAGGAATACAACAGAGAAAAACAGAAATAAAATGAAGAGAAAAATGAAAAAATATCGCAGCAAATACAATAACGGGAGGTAAGAATTGGAAAGAAAGCAATTATATAGAATGTTCCGATGATAAACCCAAAGACGTACATATAAATTGACATGGACATTGTTAGGGAGAAGAATACTTGAGACAAGGTGAGATTTGGTTCCAATAACTACTCAAAACAACGATATTAAACCAAATATGTAAAGACAGCTGGATAGATGAGAGAGCATACTGACAAATATAAAATGTGTGGAAATAAAGATGGCACAGCAAATTAATCCAGAGGTAATATAAGTATGGGGTATAAACGTATCCGAATTGGGATACATTTGGAAATGACCGAGTATTTGGACATCCTGGACCAGTAGTTTATGTCCATAACAAAAATTATTCTCTACAAAAAAAAAAAAAAAAAAAACTAAACAAAACAACAACAAATTCTGGGATTCAGAGATTCAAACGGACCCCACACTCGTTGACTAAATAAGACAACCAGGTGGAGTAAACAAGAAAATGAAAAAGAATCAGAGAGTGGAATTAGCTGTTTCAGAAGACTAGAGAAGAGATCAGAGAGAAGATCAGAGAACAGATAAGTGAGCAGATCAGAGCAGAGAACAGATCAGAGCAGAGAACAGATCAGAGAACGGACCAGAAAACAGATCAGCGAGCAGAGCAGAGAACAGATCAGAGAACGGATCAGAAAACAGATCAGCGAGCAGAGCAGATCAGAGAACAGATCAGCGAGCAGAGCAGAGAACCGATCAGAGAACAGATCACAGCAGATCAGAGAATAGATCAGCGAGCACATCAAAGAACAGATCAGCGAGCAGAGCAGATCATAGAACAAATCAGAGAACAGCTCAGAGAACAGATCAGAGAGCAGATCAGAGAACAGATCAGCGAGCAGAGCAGAGCAGAGCAGAGAACAGATCAGAGAACAGATCAGTGAGCAGAGCAGATCAGAGAGCAGATCAGAGAACAGATCAGAGAACAGATCAGTGAGCAGAGCAGATCAGAGAGCAGATCAGAGCAGATCAGAGAACAGATCAGCGGGCAGAGCAGAGAGCCGATCAGAGAACAGATGACAGCAGATCAGAGAATAGATCAGCGAGCACATCAAAGAACAGATCAGCGAGTAGAGCAGAGCAGAGCAGAGAACAGACAAAGAACAGATCAGTGAGCAGAGCAGATTAGAGAGCAGATCAGAGAACAGGAGAACATATCAGTGAGCAGAGCAGAACAGAGAGCAGATCAGAGAACAGATCAGTGAGCAGATCAGAGAGCAGATCAGATAACAGATCAGCGAGCAGAGCAGAGAACAGATCAGAGAGCAGAGCAGATCAGAGAGCAGATCAGAGAACAGATCAGAGAACAGATCAGTAAGCAGAGCAGATAAGAGAGCAGATCAAAGAGCAGATCAGAGAACAGATCAGAGAAAATCAGAGAACAGATCAGCGAGCAGAGAATAGATCAGCCAGCACATCAAAGAACAGATCAGAGAGCAGAGAACAGATCAGAGAACAGATCAGTGAGCAGAGCAGATCAGAGAGCACATCAGAGAACAGATCAGAGAACAGATCAGTGAACAGATCAGAGAGCACATCAGAGAACAGATCAGTAAGCAGAGCAGAGCAGAGAACGGATCAGAGAACAGATCAGAGAACAGATCAGTGAGCAGAGCAGATCAGAGAGCAGATCAGAGAACAGATCAGAGCAGATCATAGAACAGATCAGCGAGCATAGCAGAGAGCCAATCAGAGAACATATCAGAGCAGATCAGAGAATAGATCAGCGAGCACATCAGAGAACAGATCAGCGAGTAGAGCAGAGCAGAAAACAGATCAGGGAGCAGAGCAGATCAGAGAGCAGATCAGAGAACAGATCAGAGAACAGATCAGTGAGCAGAGCAGAGAGCAGATCAGAGAACAGATCAGCGAGCAGAGCAGAGCAGAGAAAAGATCAGAGAACAGATCACTGAGCAGAGCAAATCAGAGAGCAGATCAGAGAAAAGATCAGAGAACAGATCAGTGAGCAGAGCAGATCAGAGAGAAGATCAAAGATCAGATCAAAGAGCAGATCAGAGAACAGATCAGAGCAGATCAGAGAACAGATCAGCGAGCAGAGCAGAGAGCCGATCAGAGAACAGATCACAGCAGATCAGAGAATAGATCAGCGAGCAGAGCAGAGCAGAGAACAGATCAAAAACAGATCAGTGAGCAGAGCAGATCAGAGAGCAGATCAGAGAACAGATCAGTGAGCAGAGCAGAGCAGATCAGAGAACAGATCAGCGAGCAGAGCAGAGAGCCGATCAGAGAACAGATCACAGCAGATCAGAGAATAGATCAGCGAACACATCAAAGAACAGATCAGCGAGCAGATCAGAGAACAGATCAGCGTGCAGAGCAGAGAGCATATCAGAGAACAGATCACAACAGATCAAGGAATAGATCAGAAAAGAGATCAGTGAGCAGAGTAGAGAGCAGATCAAAGAACGGATCAGAGCAGATAAGAGAATCGATCAGAGCAGATCATAGAATAGAACAGAGAACAGATCAGAGAGCAAATCAGAGAACACCTCAGGAAGAAGAGCTGAGAGAAGATCAGAGAACAGATCAGAGCAGATGAAGGAACAGACTAGAGAGCAGATGAAAGAACAGATTAGAGAGCAGATCAGAGAACAGATCTAAAAAGAAAGTTGCATTGTAGAGCAATTGGTCATAATTCGGTGAAATTGGCAAAAATACCAAACAAACGGAATTGGCATAATTTCCAATAAACAATAACTAAAGAAAAGAAAATAAAATACTAAGCAAACAATATATATATATATATATATATATATATATATATATATATATATATATATATATATATATATATATATCTATCTATCTATATATATATATATATATATATATATATATATATATATATATATATATATATATAAAGAGAGAAAATAGTAGCTGCAAATGTTGTTGGTTATAACGTGGATATTCTAATATATACATACAACGACGAAATTTTTCGTACACCTACCAATTTCCAATATTTTATCCATTTTTCAGAATCGAATGATCGTATGATGTCAAATTATTTTATATGTTAATGAGCACAAAAAAGGGAAATATGAAACTCAATTTTCAGAACAATAGGTTAAACACAATAAATGTGACAGGCTAATTATGCAAAATAGGAAAAGACAAAATTATTCGTACAGTAGAAAATATCATTTTAAATTGGTTGTTTCGAGTAAGTATAAGCAATTTACATAATTATTTTATCGGTGAAGCCTTTCAGACTATTTATTTAGAATATTCCAGCAAAGACAATGACGTGGTGCACAGAACGCCACCATTGTTATCCTTATGTTAACAAGATGGAGAAGACAAATGAGCTTAGCGTTAACTTGAGACAGAGAATTATTAAGATGAAAAACTTCGGGAAATAGATACAGCTCAGAAAACCTATCGCTACTTTTTCATTATTTCTATAGTAAATGTTCAGACAATTACAGCTAGTGCAGCCCATGTAATTACAACCGAATCGAATAGCCTTCATTTAGTCTATATTCCATTTGTAAGGATGAAGCTTTTTCCCAAGAGATGACACATTATGGAATGGACCACCGCATACTTGCTTCCCTAAATACTGCAATCTTTACTTATTCAAATCAAGAGTCAATCGTTATATATCCCTCTTATCCGCATACTTATTACTTACTAATTCCTCTTTTAGCAGCAATATATTTTTGTAACGAAAATTACTCGTGCTCTCAAGAAAGCATTAAATGGCCGATTAAATAACCTAGTCGTTCGTCTCAAAAAGTACCTCCAATTGGTTGTGAACTGAGGTAGAAATTGGCTGGTTAACTTTAACGCCTCAAAAACAAAACTGCTCTCTATTACTCATCATAGAGAACCATCCCTGCCCGCCATTAGAATGTCAGACGCTCAACTTCTCGAGAGTTCCTCTTTGCAACTACTCGGTCTCACATTGACTGATGACTTTAGATGGAACAAATACATTGAGTTAATAGCTTCGTCCACTGAAAGGAAAGTTGGCTCCCTGTGCCGCGCCAGGAATTTTTTCTCGCCTGAGTCGATCCTTCAAATCTACAAATCAACCATTCGCCCTTACATGGAGTATTGCTGCCATATATGGTCTGGAGCCCCTTCTGTTTGCCTTAGGGTTCTTGATAAGATCCAGAGACGGACATGCAATATAATTGTCCCTGATCTGGCATCTCGTCTGCATTCGCTCTCTCACAGACGTGCCGTCGCCTCCCTCTGTCTTTTTTACAAATAATTTCACGGTAACTGCTCCGATGAGCTGCTTTCGCTGGTTCCCAGACTTCAGGAATTTACGCGTTCTACTAGGCTGGCATCTCGCTCACACCACTTCATTGTCGAAACTATTAAATGTATCTGTCTCTTCTACTCCAATAACTTCATGTCTCGCACCTCTCGCCTGTGGAACACCCTACCCTTTTCCTGTTTCCCTGATAGCTATAATCTCCAACTATTCAAATGTAATGTCAATCGACGTCTCCAGCTGCCCTGA
The DNA here is from genome assembly GCA_903632075.3 of Acanthosepion pharaonis. Taxonomy (NCBI): domain Eukaryota; kingdom Metazoa; phylum Mollusca; class Cephalopoda; order Sepiida; family Sepiidae; genus Acanthosepion; species Acanthosepion pharaonis. The sequence continues at coordinate 2,410,419 of CAHIKZ030003885.1, forward strand.
TCTATCTCCTATTCTTCTCTTCATCCGTTCCTCTATCACTCCTATTTGCTCTCGCTCCAACTCCCTGTAAACCCTTACGTGCTAGTGGCTTCCGCCTTGATTGGGGTGAAGCGCTTAAAAAAAAAAGTTGGTATGCCGCTAAACAAACAAAGAAACTTTTGTTCCGACCGAATGCCTTTTGTTATTTTTCTCTTGAATCGAAATAAAAATATGAACAGATACTGTAAAGAATGAAAAACCTGGAATCGATAAATAAATAAATAGATTTTCATGCCAGTGATGGTGAATGGGGAATTTGTTGATAACTTGAGGAGGAATAGGTGATAAAATATGTAGCGGACACAGATCTGTCAGAAATGCATGACCCACTGAATGGTAAGCTACCCCGCCCAAAGGGGACCCTATTCTGGGAGGATAGTTGTTTATACTGGAGTCAAATATAAACACGACCAATGTTTACCTTATAAGTCAAGCATTTACCCGACCAATGTTTAGCGTTTTTGACTCAAATATATTTTTTGCCCGGTAAGTCTCATATTAGACATTTAATCATCTAAGAATAGATGCGATGTCGTTAAATTAACCAACACAGACCTAAAAGAAATATTGGCCGAGAAGTCCTTTTGTCAAGCATTTAAAGAAAGCTGCGTTTCTATTTAAGGCATATAGGGACGGTTTTTTTGACAAGGCGCCAATGGAAAAGTTGAATTATTGCGAGGCAGGAATATAGATATAAAGGTTCGGGTCAGAGGTCTAAGACAGACACGAGATAAGAAGACCGGTTTGGGAAAACATACTTTTTTCAAAATCTTTTCCCTACACGCAAATCAATAAAACTACTATGACACAAGGGTTTATTCAGTGTGAACGAATATATATATATATATATATATATATATATATATATATATATATATATATATATATATTATTTATTTAAAAATATGATTCCAAATCGCGACATAAGAAGTCTCATGTTTCAAAACAAGAGCCGAAAACTTCAATATAATTATTTAAATTAAATTGAGTTAAAGTAAGCTCTGTTCCATCTTCAAGCGAAATTTTTTTGAAATTTTTTGGAATTTCGCTTGAAGATGGAACAGAGCTTACTTTAACTCAATTTAATTAAAATAATTATATTGAAGTTTTTGGCGCTTGTTTTGAAACATGTGACTTCTTATATCGCGATTTGGAATCATATTTTTTAAATAAATAATTATAAAGGTGGATTTTACTGTATTTAAAAACGTCATACATTATGAAATGGACAAAGTAAATCATGGACTTTGTCCATTTCATAATGTATGACGTCATTTGTTTACATTTGGATTATTAATATTATTATATTATTAAATTATTATATTAAATTATTATATTATGTATATAGTATGATTATACATTTATAAATTTGTATTTAATAAACTTTGTATTTAATAAACTTTTTAATATAATATATATAATATATATATATATTAATATTTGTATATATATATATATATATATATATATACACAAATATTTATACAAATGCATATACAGATATATATGCAAAATATTGCAATATATATATATATATATATATATATATATATATATACTCATAAGCACAAACTCATATATATATATATATATATATATATATATATATATATATATATATATCGATTTCATTTTATAGACAGAAGGGATTGTATATTCTTATACAGTGTGCGGCAAAATGATTTGATGCATTTGAAGTTTTAAAAAAAATTACTCTCCACATACTCTTGAAGACGTTTAAGAAAATTGTCCACAACTTGAAGGGTCATTTCACGTGGAATGACATAATTTTCTTGACGAATGGCATCTTTTAATTTTCAATAGATTGAATGCGATGAGATCATACCTTTAATTTCAGGTATCCCCACAGAAAATAAAAACAAACAAAAAAAAGCATGGCTTCAAATCAGGTAATCGGCTGGGTCAACCTTTTTGTGTTACTGATCCGTTGTTCTTGAGAATCGTTTCCGCAATGAAAGCCTGGAGCTCGTCCATCCAGTTCATTTTGGCAGCTGATAACAAAATGCAACAAAATGGCATTGTATGTGCATTTCGAAAATAAAGACGCATTTTTCATTTTTGACTCTATTTCGCATCTATTTATCATACAAATGTGTCAGATCATTTTGCTGCAATCTGTATAAAAAATCAGAGTCAACTAAGCGCCGCTCGCTCACATATTCCGTGGCGGAACTCAACTGAGTTCTCTGTGACCATAGGACTGTGCCTCCGGGAGCCACGACTACTCTCACCAAGCCGCTACCAACTGGAGCATTAGAAGCCGGTTCAAGCGAAGATAAACATGTGAGCGAGCGGCGCTTAGCTGAATCTCTTCGTCACCGAGGCCCATTTGGAACAGTTGGTATGGTGTTCGCTTGACAACCCAGCTGTCAGGGTTCGATACTCGGTAGTGGATGCGCACTGCTGATGAGTCCCAAATATAGGACGAAACGGCCGTCCAGTGCATTCTGTAGAGGTTTCTATCAGACTCGATGAATTAATTAAATATATATATATATTTCGATATAGTTAAAAAAATATATATTTTTTTAAACAACATCTAAAATATTTATTACAGCTAGATTTAAGTTAGGAATGTCCGAACAGTGACGTTCCATATCAAGTGACGTCCGCGTCTCGCGACGGACGCTACTTGCTAACAAACAGTAATTTTAATTTATTTGTAACAAACAGTTATTTCTGATGAAAGATTGAGTGTAATCTGAAATATCAAATATATTTATAAATAAATAAATACTTTCATAAAATAAAACATTATTATTTTTTCACTTTTCCACTTTTTCTATATATACATATTAAGAAATTATACGTGGCTTCTCATTATGCTATATATATATATATATATATATATATATATATATATATATATAAATTCATGAATTATTCACACAAAAACAAATGCAAAGGTTAATGATTTAATTGGCGAGAAATCCATGTCGCAAACAATTCAAATAATATACAAAACCTCCGAATCCGTTATGAATGAAATGATCCTTGTTTCTATAAATTTCTGCCGTATTAGTTCTTATTTTTACTACAAGCTTTCGTCTGTTCCAACAGACATCTTCAGGTATAGAATAGATGTTGTTCTTGTTTTTTCTCTTAGTAATAAGAGGACAACGAAAATATATGTATTGTTGTATCCGAAAATGCTATTGGAAATGAGTTATTGTTTTGGAGCGCGCAGTACCAACGCTGAGTTTGATTTTAAATTTTAAAAGTTGTGCGTTCATATACAAATATGGTGATGAACGAATTTTTACTGGTAAATTTTCTGTCAAAGTGGCATGAACTATATTGTTCAATAATTACATTAATGTCGCACTTATTATCCAAAAGTCGCACTTGGATCAGTTATTTAAATTACGATAAACGTGCAATCAATTTACAAATTCATGAATTATTCACACAAAAACAAATGCAAAGGTTAATGATTTAATTGGCGAGAAATCCATCGTCGCAAACAATTCAAATAATATACAAAAACCTCCGAATCCGTTATGAATGAAATGATCATTGTTTCTATAAATTTCTGCCGTATTAGTTCTTATTTTTACTACACATATCACATATGCTTGACTATCAAGATATGGCTGTGTAGGAACGTCAATTCAAAAGACCAATAGTAGGAAGTTCACCCCCCCTCAAGCAAGACCTAAAGCTTCGTCATCTTTCCTTGACATTTACTTATGTATTACGCACGATATTTCTTGTGTGAGGTAATAAGTTGTAAAAATGACATCACCTGCAATAAATATAGAAGCAGTTTAAATCATTTCATTTCATTAGATATATTAATTCATTTCATTTCATTATATGTATTACATTTCTGTCCTCCCTATAATTTTTTGTCATAATGTTAAGATATGTCATAGAAATGTGTTGTTATATAATAGATTGTTACTTTACTACTGCGTTAGCAGAAGCGAGTGAAGAAAGATCCGACTTACATTGAAAATCGCTATACGATGCATCGCAGTAATGTAACACTGTCCTAAGTCAAGAACCCCTCTGTTTGTGTGTGTGTGTGTGCATATATATATATATATATATATATATATATATATATATATATATATATATATATAACCAAGTATAGGATTGGTGTATACAGAATAAATTCTAATAACCAACAATTACTATTCTTAAAAGAGTGCTCAATACAGAGTAGAGCAAAATTATATATATATATATATATATATATATATATATATATATATATATATATATATATATATATTAATTAATATTGATTAATATATATAACTGTACCTATGTTTTGATGTGCGACTATAGTTTAACTGGGTGGTTCCCAGCTCATCTGGCACAGGATATATCAACACCATTACTTGTTAAGTGACCAGTACTGTTAAAACAAATTTGAAATTTTGTAGTGATGTTATAACATGCATATGTCATAATTTTGAATATATATATATATATATATATATATATATATATATATATATATATATGCTAAAGTAGGTAATACTGCGTTAAATGACATCAATAGACCTCAGGATTATATATATATATATATATATATATATATATATATATATATATATATATATGTGTGTGTGTATGTGTGTGTGTGTGTGTGTGTGAATTTATATGTATGTGCATGTGTGTGTTTTTTTGTGTATCTGTATACTGTTATTCTATTTTCGTCGCTACAGATTTACATTTTTATGTTTCTACTAATATTAGTAATATTCAGTTGTTATTTTTAATACTTCTGTTGATTAAAGATTCCTTCTTATCGTTTTTTATCAGTCATGTCTCTTTCAAACGCCACCGTTTTCTTAATGGAAAGATTTTGCCATCTCTCTTGTTTCCTCTCGATAACTACGTTGCATGATTTTTCTGTGAAAGTTTTCTCTTCACAGGAGATGATGTCGCCACCGACCACCCGTAAAACATATTTTCGAACGTTAGTTTTTTTTTTTTTTTTGTTGTTGTAGTTCTTTTTACTTACAAAAATAGGGAGGGAATTTTTTCCGCCATTTTGCCTTGCGTTGCTCACAATCCTAAGGATAGAAAACAGATGTCGGTTAGTCGTAACAAAGTGGTAAATAATAATATTAAAAAAAAGAAAGAAACTGTAGTTCCCTACGGCGCCAAAATTCTCACATTTTCGGTAGTGTCCTATTGCAAAAAAAAAAAAAAAAAAAATGGTGGTATGTAACTTCCGGTTGAGAACATGTTTATTTTTTCGCCTGTCTTGCTTCAAGAATGCGGTATTGTTATTGCTTTAGCCGTCTTTGGGAAGGAGACTAGGTATGTTGAAATAGGTCGGATTTATTTTAGCAAAAAATCTGTAAGGTGAAGATGGACGACAAATGAATAAAAACGAATCCAAGAATAGATAAATAAATGAAGGTTGTTACTCTCCTCCGATAACTGAATTATCTCGACGATAATATATTTTCGTGCGTAAAGTATTGATCACTGCTTGCATGGCAAAATTGATGAAACAATTCCACCGAAAATGACAAAAAAAAAATGCAAACCAAAAGACAAAAATAATAAAGAAAATAAAATATAAAAAATTAAGGGGACTCTATGCCATTTTCGACGCAAGCAAAATTCAGTGAGTCAATGAAAAGAAAACAACACGTAATTTGACTTCATTCATTTTTTTAATGAGCCCTGTACCTTCTGGATATGATTGGTCGTGGCTCTCAACCACTTCGTCTCAATCGTAGCTCACAAAAAATGTCTTTACTAACGTCCCATTCCTTTTCGTGCTGTGCATTTACAAAATTCCTTATATTTGTTACTCCCTGTTTCTTTATTGCTTTCAATATGTCCTATAAGTATAAATTTTTCAATAAGCAAACTGAACTTGTTCAGACTTTGTGTCCATTAAATTTCAATTGTCTTTTCTTTTTATTCCAAGTATGTGTTCTTTTTGTTTCAATTTAAAAAAAAAATCTACACGTGATATTCCCAATATCCTTCTGTAGAGCCACTTCATTTTTGAGAAAATATGAGGCATTCATTGCCATACAGGAGAATGAATATTACGTTGCAATTCAACTTTTTCTTTAATTCTAAGGAAATTATACCGTTTCATAATAGTTTTATTAAGTTTTCACAAGACATCGTTCGCTATTCCCGTTCACCTTCGGAATTCTGTGCCATATTTTCTTCTGTTATAACAGTTTCTAGATAGTTAAACCACTTTACTTTCGTGATCCTGATGTCTACAATTCATAGCTTGCAGTTTGTAATATTCCTAATGCAAACGATATTATATTCTGCCATTTTACAAGTGATGGGTAGGCCTTTATTCTTACTTTCTTACTTTACTGCTTTGTCTAGGAGTTTCTGCAGTTTTCTCCTCTTGTTTACCTCCAACAGAATTTCATCTGTATATTGTACGTTCTTAATACTGTGTCCTCCAATTATAAATCCTGGAAGCATTTCATGTTTTCATCGCATCGCTGTATAGGTTAAATAAATCCGGCTGTAAGCTTATTACAACATTTCTTAGGTTCTTACATCATTTAGTATTTGCTCGAATTTCTTTTCTAACGATATGCAGGCGGTTTTGCTCCCGTTACATTTTTCAGATTATTCTAATAACTTTTCCTAGCCGTCCAAATAGATCACTTCTAGAATAATAAAGAGGTAGAAATAACCTTAATGTCTTACTTCATTCAAAGGCATCTGAGAATAAAAAATCAAGAAAAAGTAGAATGTTTCCTATGACACGTGTAACTGCAGAACAAAGAACGAATGTCCCTTAAATGGCAGTTGCTTACAGAACAATGTAATATACCAAGCCACTGTAAAATTAGCAGATAATAATGAAAAAATATACATAAAAGTAACTGAAGAACCCTGCAAGCAAAGAAAGTAGGCAGACAAAACATCCTTTACAAACAATAAATACGCTAACAGCACAATCCTTTCTAAATATATATGGAAAATTAAAATCAAATAACAAAACACACCAAAAATATCATGGAAAATAGCACCAGCCTATAACAATAAATCCCAAACTGTAACCTCAGCCCCGAGGAGAAAATAAATATAATTAACTTTCCAGACCAACACAAATTGCTAAATAAACGATCAGAACTCATCTCCGAAAACAATTTTTTACTACGTTACTTAAAAATCGAAAATTAAAAACAAACAAAAAATAAAAACAAATAAATAAAATAAATTTAATTAATTCATCAAAATCAGTAAATAAGTAAATAATAAACAAATTACTAAACTACGAATACAAATATAAGCACGAGTAAACGTATTAATAACAATCAATAACAAAACAATCAATAATAGATTTATCAAACAATGCTATAAGATAGCAACAATACTGCCTTCGGATTCACAATTATTTCAACTCAATAGCTCTTTGAATAATTTGAAAAATAGCCATTACCGCCCACCTAATAACCGCAAGACTAATACAATAGACTTAGCCATAATGCACTACTGACCAAAACACAGCACACATATCTATCTCTACGTATTGGCCGATGCAACAGACTTAATTGAACGTATAAAGAGTGAATGTGTTAATGTTATCTGTTCTGACCTGACATCTTCCATTCGAACATTTTGCCACCGCCTTAATGTAGCTTCCTAGGGACTTTAGCTAAATACTTTAATGGCAAATTTTACTAGTTTTGCAACAAGGTTTCATCATTTTACAGTTGAAATGGTTAGATGTAACCGGAACTTCTATGCTAGCAGTTTCTTCCGACTTCTAAACTCCGAGTCAACTTTGATCTTCAACATTTTAATTGTAATGCAAATCGTTATCAATAAATTTTAAGTATTAATATTAACAATAATATATATATATATATATATATATATATATGTATGTGTGTGTGTGTGTGTGTGTGTGTGTGTTTGTGTGTGTGGAAGTTTTACTGAAAACAACTGACAAGGCAATGTTATGAAGCTTTTTATTAAGTATAAAATCTACATATTCAGTCAAAATGAAATAAATATAAAATCCTTCAAAACTGCTTCGCCGAAAGAAACAGTTTAGCCGAAAGCGTTCAGATCCAGAGAATATTTGGACCGGTTGTACATCCTCTATCTCAAGAAAAGAAGATACTTTTACGAATGTTCGAATAAAGACAGATACATAAACAAAGAAAAAAAGGCATATATAGTGTTTTATATTTTTCCAATAACAACAATAACAACAGCAGCAGCAATAATAATAATAATAATAATAATAATAATAATAATAATAATAATAATAATGATAATAATAATAATAATAATAATGATAATAATAACAATAATAATAATAATGATAATAATAATAATAATAATGACAATAATAATAATAATAATGATAATAATAATAATAATGATAATAATGCAAAACAATATTAAGCGCCGGTTAATAATGATAATAATAATAATAATAATAATGAAAATAATGATAATAATAATAATGAATAATAATAACCTGGAAATAATAGAAAAAAATGGAAATGAATAATAATAATAATAATAAAAATAATTAATAATAATAAGAATACAGAAAATTGTCTTATTAATACAGACACACACTAAGGGAGAATGAAAAATATAAAAAAAAAAAAAAAAAAAAAAAAAAAGATGGGCCAATAAATTATTCTTAAATTGACAGCAAATAATAAACGAATGTAAATATTTTAATTTTTTATGACAATTATTTTTGTTACTAGGACTAGTGATGGGAAAAAAAAAAAAATTAAAATTTAATATAAATGACAACTCTTTAGTGTAGTGATGTTTTGTTTCGTTGAGATGTTTTGTTTCGTTTCTTCCAAGTTTTTTTTTTAACGCATATGAAATTTTGTTATTTTTACTATTTTAGCGTAAGCATGAATTTTTCTTCGTATTATTATTATTTAATTTATTTGGTTCTCCTTTAAATAATACTGATAGATTAATCAATTATTTAATTTTTCTCATTCACATATCCCTTAGTTTTCAATATCCACCCAAAAAAAACATTACAGGTAAAAACAATACAATTTCTACGATGTTCTTTCTTAGAAGGATTGCATTTTTTTTTTTTTTTTAAACAACGCTATTTTCAACGACTTTAAAAAATAACGGAATTTACATTTACATATTACATTTTATGAATTTATGAAAAGAAAATGCAATCTTTCTAAGAAGGAATATCGTGGAATTTACAGATGGGCCAATAAATTATTTTTAAATTTCACAGCAAAGACAAACGAATGTAAACTTTTTTTTTTTTTAACCAGCGTCATTCTCTTTGATTTCCAATCGTGTCTCTGTCTATTGTTGCTTGGCAACCCATTTAGGAGAAGGAAAACTCCGAACAACAACCCGCAACTCAAGGTGTTAATCGTGCCGAGGAGTGAATGGCTACTGCGTTATGAGGTCGCGAACGATCCCCTACAGGCTTCGGAACCCTGTCTGTAAAAGACCGTTACTCAACGTGCCGGGCAACTTTGGGTGGACTTTTGGACCCGTGCGTCACTCGTGGGATTAATATGAAAATTAAAAATAGAAACAAAGGTGGAAGAGGTCTTATTCAGCTAGAATTGTCATACAAGACAACAACTATTGGCTTACTAACTTACAAAGGTGGAAGAGGTCTTATTCAGCTAGAATTGTCATACAAGACAACAACTATTGGCTTACTAACTTACATGGAAACAACAAATGACTGGATGATAAAATTAGTGAAACAACATGAAAACAGAAAGAAAAAATATTCAATAATAAAAGAAGGCAGTAAATACAAACAACATTTACATTTAGTAGATTCTGTAGTAAATCAAAACAGAAGCCAAGAACCAACTATTGCAGCAAAAGATATGAAAAAAGAAAGCCAAGGATAAAGCCCTTGAACAGATGAAACAACGCTGGCAAGACAAACCTCTGCATGGCCAATATCCAGAACGTGCAAATAAACCCAATGTTGATAAAGTTAATACTCATCGATGGTTACGAGCATCTGGATTAAAGTCTGAAACTGAAGGCTTTATTCTTGCAGCGCAAGACCAGAGTCTTTTCACTAGGAATTTTCAGGCAAATATCATACATAATAATGTGGATCCAAAATGCAGGTTCTGTGACAAATACCAAGAAACAATAGACCATCTAATCTCAGGATGTTCTATACTTGCCCCAAATGAATATAAAAATCGTCACGATAGAGTGGGGCAATACTTACACTGGACAATGTGCAAACACTTTGGAAAATGTGTAAGCAAACACTGGTATGAACATCGGCCAGCGCCGGTTACAGAAATAGAAGATGTCACCATTCTATGGGATTATACCATCCACACAGACAGAAAAATTGAAGCAAATAGGCCGGACATTATTGTCAAAAAACCAGAAAGAAAAAAACTTGCCTACTAATTGATATGGCTTTGTCCAGCGGATTGTAACATAGCAACCAAGGAATTTGAAAAACTATCAAAATACAAAGACCTGGAAATTGAAATAGAAAAATGTGGAAATTGAAAACAAGAATAATACCAGTGGTAATAGGTGCACTTGGAATTATAAAAAATGGAACAAAACAACACATTGAAAGAATCCCTGAAACCCCAGCTTAAGAGACATACAGAAAATTGTCTTATTAAGTACAGCTCACACACTAAGGAGAACTTTGTCTATGTAACGCTAGCAACTTCATCGGAGAAAAAAAAAAAAAAAAAAAAATTAACATGAAATGTACAAATATAACAACACACCACGACCTGCCTTAGGTCTTTCCGCAGACTTGGTAGGTAGTGTGTCCATAGCAGAAATCGAATGATGATGATGATAATAATAATGATAAGAATGATAATAATAATGATAATGATAATAATAATGATAATAATAATAATAATAATAGCTTAGAAGGCAAAACTAGTGCGAGAAATAAAGGAAATCAGATGTGAGATTTCGATATTAGATAACATCATTAGAAATCCAAATGTCTTAACACTCACATGCAGGAAGATCAAGCGGGAATAAAAAATTAAATAACTAAATAAAATTGTATCAATCAAGGAAATACTAAAACAGAAACTGCAGTTAGAGGCACAGAGAACAAGACGATACAAAAAATGTTATAGGTTCTATCGCCAAAAATAAAATATTCCAAACGGATTTTAAGAAGTTTTCCAGGGAAATTAGAAAAGCAGTTATACATGTCAAAAAATCACCATCTATTGACAAAAGGCAGAAAATTTGCAAGAATATTCGGAGCAGTTCAAAGGAATAGAATCCCAATGCAGAATGGATCCAGCGTGAAGAATAACAAATGCAGGATAAACCGCTACAATTGTGGGAAAATATAACCACGAATAATGTTAGGCAAGCTCTAACGAAATTGCCAAAAATGGAAATCCCCAGGAAATAACAAAATGTCCAATTTCTGGCTCTATCATCTATCATCAATCCATAAAACCCTTGCGCAAACTCTGTCAATGCTAATGAAATCCCGGAATGGATCACTGAAGATATTACATACCTCTTACCAAAAACGAATGAAACAGATGACACAAAAATTATAGGCCAATAACATGTCCATCCATAACGTATAAATTGGTCATGTCTGACTTGAAAAATCGTACATACAATTTTCTCGAAGTAAACAACATTCTTCCACTGGAACAGAAGGTATACAGGAGAGATCAGCTAATTCTAAACAATACGATCCTGGAAAATCTTATCAGCATGGATTGATTATCTTAAAGCCTTTGATAGATTGCCACACTCTTGGCCCTTAAGACTCTTAAAATGTACAAAGTCTCTCGTCATAGTAAATTTCCTTAAACACTCCATGGAATGTGGAACATCACTTTATACCTAAATCACACAAGAGGCAATGTCATCTCCAACTGCCTGAATATCCGACGAGGAATCTTTCAAGGAGACCGTCTCTTACCTTTTCTGTTTTGTTTATCCTTACTCCCCACTTTCGCATGAACTAAAAATAATAGCTATGGTTACAAATTAAACAAGAAAGTTCTCAATCACCTACTATACATGGATGATCTCAAACCCTTTGCCAAAGACGACAATGAGTTGAAGAATAATTGCAAAAGTATCTTTCAAGAAAGGAAAAATTACAGAAACACACTCAATAGATTTTGATTTTGTCACAAAGATTAGGGAACTGGAATAATAATAAGCCTCGGAATTAGGGAAAGAGATGGAATACGGCATATCCAAATGAAGAAGTTAAGAAGGAATAATACATACGTGTGCGTCTGGTAGTAAATACTGAACTGAATTCAAATAACAGAATATCAGCTATAAACACCTTGGCTGTCATTTTGGTGCAATAGTTTCAGCATCCTTAACTGAAACATAGCTGTCATTACTGACAGTGAATGAATGCCAAAATAAGATCTTTTCTAGCCTCTGCATTCATCATCCCAAAACTGATGTTGTTCATCTGTATGTGCCCAGTCCAACCCATACCTCACAGTCGGTGGGGGGTGTAAACGGTAGTGTCAGAGCTAAGCCGCCCGGAACTTCGTTCCTGGTAGGGCCACCCAAGGCGGACAGGTCTGACACACACGCCGGCTAACAAGGGCTCTGGTGAAAATCCAAGGAGCGTCTGCATCGGTAACCGGCGGCTTCTGGTCGTTCCTGTCTCTGCGTCTGTGGGAACCCCGCGGCAAGCAAGACCGTTATCCGAGTAGGCATGGGTACCCTACTTCTGTAATTTATCCCAAGAATCTTCTTCTCATAACAGGAAGAAGCCGGCTCAATCCGCCCAGGGTGAATGCCGCATCAGTACAGTACAGTAGTAGTACAGTATGTGCCCAGATCCGAAGGAGGCAGAGGATTAGTTCAACTAGAACTGTCTTACAAAACTACAACAAATATGTGAAGAAATACAAGTAAAGCACAATACATCGACTGAAGCTGGAAAATACTTAAAAAACAAAGCAAAGGCAAAGGCAACCGACAAAATACAGAGACAATCGTAAGATAAACCGCTTCACGGTCAATACTCTGACCGCACGAAACAACCTGATGTAGACAAATTCCGTGCCCATCAGTGGCTACGTAGTACAGAGTAAAAAAGTTGAAATCGAAGGTTTGATTCGTGCTGCTTAGCACCAATGCTTCCTAACTAGAAATTATCAAGCACACATACTGAAAAATTGTGTTAGCCCAAAATGCAGATTTTGTAATAAATATCCTGAAACAACTGACGTTGTAGTTGAAGCCCTCGGATTGATTCCAGTAGACTCATTGAAGGGATTCCTGGAAGCCCATGCCTTAAATAAATACACAAAAATTTTCTCATGAGTACAGCCGACATTTTACGAATGATTTTATCTATGTAAAATATGCGTGTGTGTTTTTTAATTGGCCAGTGGAAAATGTCATGATGCCATTTCTAACCTTAGGTCCCTGGGCGGGACCCGGAACGAAATGTGTATACACAGAAAACAAAGTTAATATAATAATAATAATAAGAAGAAGAAGAAGAAGAAGAAGAAGAAGAAGAAGAAGAAGAAGAAACTGTGTACACTAGATAGAAATCAGTAGACAAGATTTCCTATTGTTGTTAGGGCTTTAGGAATGATATCTAAAGAAGCAAGCAAAAATGTTGGAGAAATACCTTGTAGACTTAATGAAATATGAAATGAAAATGTTACTTGCAAAAATCATAGCTGTAGGTTCTTTTAACACCATGGACATATTTCTTTCTATGCAATGACCAAGATTAAATCTTTTTTTCTGCATTACTGCAAGGCACCTCATTTGTTTGCAACATCTGATACAAAAGAAATTGTTGTCTCTTGAAGTCACTCGTTGAGATTTGGAGTGCATTTACTGCATTTTCGAACCTAGCCATCAATTTTGTATCTTTCAAGCAAAAATGCAGTTTGCACTTGAACCAAATAACGAAAGGTTAAGAAAGAAGATGGCAGCCATTCTTTTTTCGGTAGAAATCAAAAAGCCACAGGAAGTGATGATAATAATAAAAAAGAATCGAAATGGACGACAATTTCAGGATAACAGCGATACAAATCAGACAAACAGAACGTTTGATTTATAAGCTTCTCGTTTACTAACAAAGCCTTGCTACATTTCTTACCGAAGATCAAATGAAAAAAATATGGCGGAGATGAATATAAAAATAAAGGAAAGTTACGGAAGGCCTTAATAAGAGAGTGAAGATTATGATCGATAAGACCACATAACGTCGGAAGATACAGATAGAACCTTGAAAACCAGTAGAAAGGAAGCAGTTTTTTGCGTAATGTATTACCCGATAGGATAAGCCAAATAGTAAGGAATTATCCGCGGCTTGATTGCAAACTATATTTCAAACAGGAGATGTTGATATCAACATAGCAAAAAGAATGACTGACGAGGGGAAAGAGTCTCAAGTAACATTGGATTCATATTTTTCTCAAGAGAATTAATGCCAAATCACAGACACCCACACACACATACACACACACACACAAAGACACAGACACAGACACGCGCACATACATACACACACACACACACACACACACACATATATATATATATATATATAGGATTAGTACATTGCTATTATTATGTACATGTGAGCGCTCTAATATTAAAAGAACTTTTAAATACGCATAAAAATAACATTGAAAATCGCGCCGTGTGAAACACACTGCTTTTCTAAGCAAACGAATGGGACACCCAGTGAGAATCAAACTCACTGTTCAGTCGTAATTGATCTAGAGGGACAAGCTTGATAGCACATTAAATCACGTCGGTGTGCCATGTGATTCTTTTCTAAGCGTAACTTAGACGTGACACAAGGGCGAAAATATGGGACACCCAGTGAGGATCGAAATCATTATTCAGTTGTAAGTAATCTAGCAAGACAAGGTTGGATGTGCGTGCGATGTTTCCCTCGTCGAAGATAAGAAACGTCAAGTGTGGCTACTACCTGGAGGGCTGAACCCTTAAGAATACTGGTTGCTATAAGGTCAGATGTGCGTGAGATGTTTCCTTCGTCGAAGTTAAATAACGTCAAGTCTGGCCACTTCCTAAAGGGCTGAACCCTTGAGAATACCGGTTGCTATAAGGTTGGATGTTCATGCTATTTAATGGATAATGAGTTGAAATTGTCAGTATGAGAGCCGAGTTTCAATTCCAGTCGGATTTGTTATATTACGCACAAATACCCTTTGGGAAATGGTATGTATCTGCTTCTGCTTCTCCCAGCTATGGATTAATTAGAAGGACTTGTATCAGTAAATCATTATCTAAAAAAATAAAAAAATAAAAATAAAAAAAAATAAAAAATATTTTCCGGTTTTAAATAACCTTAAAAATGTAGATAAACCGTAAAAACAATGGATCAATCCAAACTCACTGTGACTGATTACAGTCAAACAGTTCAGTTCTAGCCTCATTATTCTATAATACTGAAGTCCAAGAATGACCTTTTCCAAGTAGGCACACGCAAATTCCAATCGTGTTTTCCGCAAATGGAGCTCAAATGTTTTTTTTTCCTGGATGTGGTAACGGAGAAAAACGAAATTATTGAATACCCTGCTTGCTGTATGACATGACACATTTACTTCATTGTTTGACAAATCAGAATCATTTTCTTTCAGCCCAACTTTAGGTCAGTCAGTCAGTTATGTGCCATGTGTGATACACGCTTAGGCGATCATATACCTTTCGATACATAACTGACGAGGCAGATTTTTCCCGCAGTAGGTTGCCATTTCTGCAGTAGAACACTTGCCATCTATTTTACCCATAGCAGGAGTGAGAAGAAGAGGATTCATACCTTTCCCAAGTAAATGGGAATTCGAACTCGGCTCTCCGATTCCTCAGTCCGAACCGCTATCCATTACTCCACCGTGTCTCCCTTGCGACTTTATTTATTTTTATTTATTTCAAGAGAGTTTATCTTACGGCCCCTTCCTGGAGGGGTTGCAATGATTTTTCTCTTACGATATTTTCCTTGATATATTCGGCTGTTGATTTGGGTACGGAAAACTGTTCAGCAGCTGCTAAAAAAAAACTCGTTTCTTAATTGAAAAACAAATCACAATTTGTTGTGAATCCCAAGATGCATTTTTTCACATCGCCATGTTTTTGTTCATATTCATTATTATCTGAAAAAAACAAAAAACAAACAAATCTTAATCTGAAAGTATTTTCTGGCTCTAAATAACCTGCAAAAGATTAATACGTCGTAGAAAAGAAACAAATCGAATAAATCCATTCAAGTTATTTCGTATCGCGCCTCCTACCTTGTGCCATGGCCAGAAACCGGCATCCGACATTGGATATTACAATCACTTTATTCTTTGTTTTACATTGTTTCGTTTTTGTGTCTTTTCTGGACAGCTTTAATATTATAATCTCCCTTTATTAACTTTGGCTTTTCTTTTCTTTCTTGGTTTATTGCTACGTGTCTTTTTTTTAATCTTTTGTCAGCTTTCTTTTAATGTTTATTTCGTAACCGTTTTTTTTATTTTTAGATCTTCTCCCTTTCAAATGTATTTTTCTTTGTTTCTATCTTTGATTTTATCCTTACATTTGGGGGCCTCTCTCACTCTCTCTCTCTCACTCTCTCTCTTACTCTCTCTCACTCTCTCTTTCTCACTCTCTCTCTCACTCTCTCTCAATCACCCTCTCTCTCTCTCTCTCTCTCACTCTCTCTCTCTCTCACTCTCTGCATTCTTTCTTTTTTATCATTGTACTTTTTTGGTTGGCTTCTTTTTTTCTTTTTGGTTTCTTTCTTTCAACAGATATTTTTATAGAAATATTTATTTTTCCATGCTATTTTCAATCGTTTCGTTTCTTTCTTCCATTCTTTCTTTCTTTCTTTCTTTCTTTTTTTTCTTTTTACTTAACATCTGTTTAGATCTTTCCATTTCTTTCTGTCTTTTTTTTTCACGTGATATACCTGATTCTATTCGCTTTATACTTTTCCTTCCTTCTTCATATAAATCGTCAACGTTTCATAGCTATTTAAAATTCTCTTTTTTTAAAGTGATGTTTTCATATAAATCTTTACATTGATCATTCATATTTCTTTGAAATTCTCTCTTTCTTTCTTTTATCCATTCTTTTATAGTTTATTTTACATTAATCATTCATAGCTATTTTAAATTCTTTCGTTCTTTCTTTTTATTTCTTGCGTTCTTTCTTTCTTTTTTCTTTCTTTTATCCACTCTTTTATATAAATCTTTACATTAACTTTTCATAGTTATTTTAAATTCTTTCCTTCTTTTTTCTTTCTTTTAATCTCTTTCTATATAAATTTTTACTTGAATCTTTCATAGTTATTTTAAATTAGTTTCTATCTTTCATTTTCATTCTTTCTTTTAACTACCGTTTTTTATATAAATCTTTCATTTAAATTCGTGGCTATTTTCAATTCTTTCTTCTTTCCTTTACTCTTTTATTAAGATATTTTTCAAATATTTTTCGCCTTCATCTGCCTTTTCCTCTTCTCTAACTTCTTACAGAATTACCAATTGTATTCTTTCTTTCTTTCTTTCTTTCCTTCTTTCCTTCTTTCTTTCTTTCTTTCTTTTATTCATTCCATTTTTCTTTTACTCCATCCACCTACGTCTTTTTGTTTTTCTCTCTTTAATAACTTGTATTCATTTATCTCCTTCGAAGTCTCTTTTTTTTAATTTTCTTTTCTCTTTGCAATTTTTCTCCACCATTTTCGTTGTCATCATTCCTCCATTTATTGTACATTTGTTTTCTATTCTCTTTGGTTTTATTCCATATAACTGTTCTTAATTTTTCTGGGCTTTTCTTAATTTCTCTATTTTCCCTCTTTTTGTAAGAGCTAACGATGAAAAAGAATATTCGACTGAAGAATACTTAGCTCGCTTTAGTAGGGGCAGTTGGATGAAGCAACGTTGAAATAGAAATATATGAAGAGACAAGAGGACTCCATCTTACGTGTGTAATACAAGAAAAAGATATATTGTCCTGTTCTTTTTAACTTTGCTCACTTATTGCAAGTCCTGTTTCCGTTGAGTCTGCGGTACGAGAACAATCTACCATGATAGATTAAATGAATGGTTCAAAATTCGCTGAATGTTACTCAGATTAACAGAAGGGCGCAACTGCTGAAGCATTGTAAGAATAAAAACAGAAATAAGGACATGAATAAATAATGTACATAATGGTAACTACACGTCTCAGTAGTTCAACAGAAATACTTGGCTCACTCTGTTGCAGAGCCTCAAATATGTGGCCCCCAAAAAGAATCTGCCAAGAAGATATATCCTTTGCTTGACTATTAAAGTGTAGTGAGGTTTTCTTAGATATTTATGATGCTTTAATTAATAAATTTCTATGAATGGGCACGCCATTATAAATTCAACATAGTCTGACACAAGACTACGCAGTGAATCCGGTAAATATCAAACTCTGTACAATAATAATCGATGACTTGTCTCGCCGTGCCTATCCCACGTGATCGACAATGATGATCTTGTGTTGTTTGATGCATTCAGCTGGGTTTGTGGACTCTCAGATTGTTATGAGACCGATTCTCGCTTGAAAAGTCCTTCGACATTGAGAACAGCTAATTACATATAGTAGACAACGCCTTGATTGTTGGCTTTCTTTTCGACGTCTTTGTTTTTTCATCTAGTTTGGCTGATTGTTTGAATTCGAAGATTGTTGTTCCGTCTCTGACAATAGATCTCTAGATTTTCTTATTCATTTCATTGGATTGCCAGCTGTTGATGTCGATGTTACATTTCTTCATTTTTTTTATGTTTAGAGCGTCCTTTTCTTTTGACCTCCTCTTTTCTGATTTCCTCCTTTGAGTTGTGTGTAAAAGATTTGTAATGATGGTTTCAATGCTGGCCATTTTTACTTGTTCCAGTCCCCTGACGTTGGCTCTTCTATCTTCCAAACTAATGTCCAAGATGCTTCGAAAGCAACTCTGACGAAATATCTCAAGGAATTTCAGATGTCCATAAGTTGTCCAGATTTCAGTGGCATACAAGAGATTTGGAATCTCCTTCACATTTGATGCGGTTCTGTATTTCATCTTGAATGTCAATGCAAGAAGATACATGCCTACCAAGATAAGGCAAGTGATCTACATTCTCCTTGCTCATTAATGCTCTAAGGACAGCCACTCGTATATATTTAATAAGCTTAGCTTATTCGAGAACAAAAATATGTGTAGAGCTCACTGTGCCGTCCTCAAGGTGTGTCGGCTTAACGTGGTAGGGTTGCGAGCTTCAACGACTCCCAGAGCTATGTGGGTGGAGGCCTCGGCTCTTAGCAGGTCCAACCAAGCTCAACAGGTCTGAGGAGCCAGTCGAAAGACACATTCTGGTCCTCCAGGTTAAAAAAAAATAGCTTGTTACAGAAACCTTAACGATATCTTCCAACAACGACATGGAGCGTATGTCGCGTTCTGGTGAAAATCCCCCGGAAAGGCCGCCGGCAGGACAAGGGGCCGATCTGAAGAGAATCGCCTGGAACCGCATCCGTTGGAGAGGTATTTTTGCGGCCCCATGTTACCCAGGGAATTAAGAAGGATAATGATGAGAACTCACGGTGGATCGTGATATTTAGAATAGAAATAATGTGTTTGCTAGTTTCCTAGCTGACACTTAAAAGTTAAACCCACACATCCAATCTGGAAAAGATAGATAAGCGTTAAGCGAAGGTATAAGTTAAAGATTTACGAAGATAGCTTTGGTTTGTTTTATTGCATATCATCGTCAATGGGTTATTTAATACCGACAAGATTTTGATTGCTGGTTATATTTTCTATCTATCTATCTATCTATCTATATATATATATATATATATATATATATATATATATATATATATATATGTCAGTATATATTGGTTTCGTTTGATTTGTGTTATGGCATATCAACCTTGATGGGTTATTTAATGCCGACAAGATTTTTATTGCTGGTTATATTTTTTCTATCTATCTATCTATCTATCTATCTATCTATCTATCTATCTATCTATCTCAGTTTATATTGGTTTGGCTCGTTTTACGGCATATCATCCTCAATGGGTTATTTAATGCCGACAAGATTTTTATTGCTGGTTATCTATCTATCTATCTATCTATCTATCTATCTATCTATGTCAGTATATATTGGTTTGTTTTGTTTTGTTTTATGTCATATCAATCTCAATGGGTTATTTAATGCTGACAAGATTTTTATTGCTGCTAATATTTTTCCCTTCAAAAAGGTATTGCTGGTAATATTATTTTTCTTCAATAATTTATTGCTGGTAAAAATGTATTGCTAGTAATATTTTTTTCCTCAAAAATTCATTGCTGGTAATAACATTTTACCTGAAATATTTCTGGTATTAAAAACTATGTTTACACTTTCATAGTGTTTTGACCCTAGTTTGGTGTTAACTATTTCCCCACACCTGGGAGCCCAAACAGGTGCAACCAGCCCGGGTCAAGGTGGACCTGGAAACACCATAAATTAAGAGATGGTTCCATGCTTCTCAAAAACTCCTGATCAGAGGCATTGCTGTTGGGTGTAGTCTATCGTCTTACTCAGGACGCATATGTAATTTATCATCTTGTCCAGGACGCGGATATATTTTATCGTCTACCCAGGACGCGGGTGTAGTTTATCGTCATATCCAGGACGCGATATAGTTTATCGTCTTACCCAGGACACGGATGTAGTTTATCGTCTTACCCAGGACGCGGATGTAGTTTATCGCCATATCCAGGACGCGGATATAGTTTATCGTCTTACCCAGGACGCGGATGTAGTTTATCGTCATACCCAGGACGCTGATGTAGTTTATTGTCATACGCAGAACGACGTAGATAGCTCTTTAACCCTTGCACTTCGGAAAAATTAAACTACGTGTCATTTTAATGCTGCCTTTCTGCTCAGAGTTAGTATTAAGCTGCTGTTTTTTTTCTTTTTCCTTGATTGTGGGGTAAATAACATGCAATGTTTAATAAATCTAATATCAAGTTTTCTATCATCAACGAACAGACACTGAACATTATCCAGTCAGTATTAACGTTTTTTCTCACAATGAGGTTCTTTGTTTGAGCGTCTTCTGCAACTCAGTTCCACCTCAACTTGAGTTCGTATATTCGATCCATCGCAAATGGTCTTGAAATGTGGTCAGATCCTTGTACCGTTCCAGAAATTAATTGGTCCCTTCTACCACGATCTATTTCGATGAGTCGGTTCAGAGTAAAAATGTAGCATTGTTACCATTTATAGAACAGAACGGTCAAAACATTTCATTTCAAGCTTAACAGAGTTCAAAAGTATTTCCGAAATATTGTGGACTTCCGGTCATATCATGTTGAAACATCGGTTCTCGGAAGATCACCGATGTTAAGCAACGTCGAGCCTGTTCAATACCTATATGGGTGACCATTTGAGAATACCAGGTCCTGTAAGCTTGGATGTGCGTATGGTGTAATGCACAACTGTTATTAATTGGAAATCGGAGAGCCGAGTTCCAATTCCAGTTAGGTTTTTCTTTATATTCATTTACGCGCAAATACCATTGGAAAAGGTATGAATCCACCTCTTTTCCGCCATTCATGGGTTAATTACTAAAACTTATATCAGTAAATTATTGTCTCCTAAAAAATTTTAGTCTAAAAATATTTTCAACCTGCAATCAATAAAAAGCAACTTTGTGAGCTATGAATTATTTTCATAGCTACAGTTACTTCTCCTTAAATGAAACCTTGCAAGCCTGTCACCATTCTATAGGATTCTTTGTGAGTAATGTTCACGCGAGCTATATTTATTATTTCCACTAGTTCGGACATTTAAAGCAAGGACACGCCATAACCTGTACACAAAGTCAAGTCACCTTTATTCCCTTCGCGATCCATTGGCAAGAAAGAATTTCCACTGAGACAATTTTTCCTATGGACCGCTATATTATGGAACAGGCTCCAGAGAGGGTGCTTTCCTAATCATTACAATCTTAGCCTCTTTAAGTCTAGAGTCAACCATTATCTTACGTATCGTCAGAATTTGTAATTAATTTCTCGTTTTACGTCCATGCAACAGTCTCGCTAGTTAACCTCTCTTATTGACTGGAGCTTGGGCTATGTATTGGGTGAACGTTTTGTAAAAAAATCCCTCATTTCTATATTTCTCTATGCCGAACTTTTTATGTGTGGCTACTTCTCTGTACTTTTAAATACCACTTTATGTAATATGACCCCTCCTCTACCGAATAATGAGAACAATAATTAGATCTCATATGAAAAACATTATATATTGTTCAGCGTTAATTGCCGTCGGCTGGTTAGTATGTGTGAGTCCCTTGGTCCTCTCCGGACGGGGCCTCTCGATACTTGAGTTTCTCCTTCTTGAGTGGGTATGTATAAATCTATCTACGACTCGATTTTTCCCACACGTGCATCTCAGGCGCAGTTTGGCTTTATCTGTCTGGGTCAGCGTCTCATCTCTCTCGACAGCACTGTACCTAGCTTTTCTGAATAAGACTGAGTGCAATGTCTATTTTGACAACATCTAAGGTCAGCGATATAAGACAGTTATCTTAATTTCGCTCTTCTCTGCCATAGTTCTTCATTGACTGGTTTACATTTTGAGGAGAAATGGATGCCTTTTTTATTTCTTTCTTTCTTTGTCTTTCTCCTCAGTTGTTGTTTTTATTTTTTTTCTTCTCTTCTTTCGTTTATTTTATTCCTGTAATTTAACTTGTACTTAAATTTTCATTTTTCGTACTTATATCTATTTTTTCCTCACTTCTATAAAACTTCAATTATTTTTTTTTCTTTCGTTCATTCTTTATTTCGTTCTTAACCCACTTTCCCTTCGTTAACTTCAAGAAATTGCTTACCCTTCTAATAGGAAATTGTATTCCTGCAATACCGGTCTGACAGCAGCATATGACCACATCGATAGAGACTTCCTCATTCCATCCATTAGAAAACGCCTCTACAAGCTTCGAATCCACTGAATGCATCGATCTAACACAGGAACTGTATCAGTCTACAAATTCTTACATGCCTGGCGAGGACACCAATACAGAAACATTTCAGACCTCATCACAGTTAGAACAAGGAGGAAATGAGGGCTCCATTTTAATCTTTTTCTTGTCTATGACCTGAGCATGTACAAAACGTGAAGTGACGAACACTGAATATTTAAGCATTCCATGGCACATCCTAAACGTATCTACCAATAAAAAACAGCGGCTCTGCTTTCCCTCCCGAGGCCAATGTAGTGATGATGTGGAGGTACACTAATGTTATAGGCATTCATAGTTGGGATGAAAATGATCTTGAACAGAAAAGCAACATCGTCTACCAAGTGTTCCAAGAAATATGATTCAAGATAAACCTTTCCAAAACAGAAATTATGATCTGGAATTTGAATGAAAGTCAGTTACGTGCCAAGCGTGATACACTCTTTGGAGATGATGTATCTTTCAATACATGACTGACGAGGCAGATTTTTTTTTCCTGCAGTAGATTGTCATTTCTTTCTGCGGTTGACCAGTTCTCCTCCAAAGCTATAGAACCCGGTCTGTTCTGCTATTTAACCATAGCTGGGATTGCGGAGAAGAAGAGAATGCCTACCTTTCCCAATGGGTATTAGCACGTCTGTCAGTCAGTTATGTGCCATGCGTTATACACGCTTTGGAGATCATGTATCTTTCGATACATGATTGCTCGATCAATAAATGTAAAAAGGTTTCCTTGTAGGGAAACTGCTAATATTGCCCAAAGAATTTGTTATTAAGATTTTTTCTTATTTTCTTTTTCTTCCCCATGTGATTTTACGTTTCACTTTCTTTCTTTTGTATATTATTTACATTATTCGGACTATTGTCCTCATATTTGTCGCCATACTTATTACAACGCTTCCACCGGTGTACGCTCCGGCCTTCTTCAGGTGGCTGGAATGTCGAACTGAACCCTTTATTTCACTCACTGGGGTAGACTGTTCTAGTTCTACGTTCCATGTTTAATGGATGTCAGTTATCAGTTATCTCCTGTTAATTTCCTCGTGAAAGTTCTCCACTGGCTTCGCCGGGTATTGAACTCACACTGTTTATGTTCTGTCACTGGATCTAAATAACGTCTTCATCTACTGTGCTATGTGTCCTTGAGGACATCTTGAGGACATCAGTCTATAAATTTCTGGGTATTATAAATCTAATGTCTTCAGCAAACATTTCTTACCAGAGCTCATATTGCAATTTTTGTGTTTTTTTTTCTTCTTCCGTCTTTCCTTAATTTTTCTCTTCGTTCGTTCGATTTTTTTGTTACTTTTCTTTTCTTTTTTTTTCACCATTTCTTTTGTCGTGTCTAGTTATTTTATTTCGTTGTTTCTTTCTTTGTTTCCTTTGTCGTATTTTCATATTCTGTTCAGTTCGCTTACAGTCAGTTTCTTTTGTTTCTTTGTTTATTTCTTTCTTTCTTTGTCAATCATTTCTTTTTGAAAGGTTCTTTCTTTTGCTTTCTTCATTAATTTCTTTCTGTTTTTGTCTTTATTCATCTTTTCTTTTTAATAAGGCTCTTTTTTTACTTTCATCTTTAGTGTTACATTGATTGATTCATTCTTTCTTTCTTACCTTTTCTTTCTTTTTTTCCTGGTATATATTTCTTTTTAAAAGGCTCTTTTTTGTACTTTCTTCATTAGTTTCTTTCTTTCATTTTTCTTTCTTTCTTACTGCTTTTGTCTTTATTCGTCATTTCTTTTTAATAAGGCTCTTTATTTAACTTTCTTCTTTTGTGTTACATGGATTGATTCATTGTTCTTTGTTACCTCTTCATTCATTCATTCATTCATTCATTCTTTCTTTCTTTCTTACTTTGTAAATCATTTCTTTTTAAAAGGCTCTTTCTTTTGCTTTTAGTTTCTTTCTTTCTATTTTTTTTCTTTATTCATCATTTCTTTTTAATAGAGCTCTTTTTTTTACATTCATCTTCAGTGTTACATTGATGGATTCATTCTTTCTTTCTTACCTTTTCTTTCTTTTTTCCTGGTGTATCATTTCTTTTTAAAAGAAATTTCTTTTACTTTATTCATTAGTTTCTTTCTTTCTTTCTTTCTTTCAGTTTTTGTATTTATTTATTCATCATTTCTTTTCAATAAGGAACTTTCTTTTACTTTCTTCTCTTGTGTTTACATTGATTGATTCTTTCTTTCTTACTTTTACTTAGTTTCTTTCTCTCTTTCTTTGTTTCTTTCATTCTTTGTACACCATTTCCTTTTAAAAGGGTCTTCTTTTAATTTCTTCTTTAGCTTCTTTCTTTCTTTTTTTTTCTTTCTTCATCATTTCTTTTTAACAAGACTCTTTCTTTTACTTTCTACTTTAGTGTTACATTGATTGATTCATTATTTCTTTCTTACCTTTTCTTTCTTTCTTTATTCATCATTATTAAAAGGCTCTTTCCTTTACTTTCTCCGTTATTTTTTTCATTGATTCACTTCATATTTTCTTTGTTTCTTTATTGACCATTTCTTTTTAAAATGCTCTTTCTTTAACTTTCTTCTTTACAGTTTCTTTCATGTTCTATATCCTATTTCTTTCGCTTATAATCATTTTCTTTCATCATTTATTTTCTCTTTCTGTTATTTTCTTCTTCAGAGTTTCTCTTTTACTTTCTTCACCTTTTCTTTTTATAAGACTCTGTTATTTTATTTCTTTCTTTCTTTCCTTCTTTTTTGTCCACCTTCATTCTTTTTCTCGTAAATCTTCTTCTTGTCACCATTAATCTTTAACGATCCTCCCGAGACTTTAACCCTCTTCTCTGCGTTTATTGAAAATATCCCCTAATTTCCTTTTTCTCCCCACCCCGACCGACATCGCTGTTCGCTTTTTCTGTCATCGGATTCTGGTGATAGGATCTAATATCAGGTTTCTGCTTGGAGCAAATACCAAAGACGGAATATATCAAATTGGATCCTTCCCATTGTCCTGCCTAGTTTCTTCGTATCGTCAATAACCAAATGCTTTTTATAGACCTTGATAAAGCCAGAGAATGGGCCCTGAAAATTGAATGAAAAGGAATAGAAAAAGCAAAGCAAAAAAAAAAAAAAAAAAGAAAATGAAGAAAGAAAAGAAAGACGAATGAAATACACGTAGAAGAAAAATAGTCTAAATCAGGGCGGGAATATATATCACTGAATAAATCCTTCTTTGTTGTTTTTTTTCTTGTTGTGATTAAAGACTCACAGAAACAAAAGAAGACCGAAAACGATTTAAAAAGATAATGCGTAGTGAGAAAAACGTTGCAGTTATAAACAGTAAGATAATAAGACAATTATAATAACAAATATGACTATAATATATAAAAGAAAGAAGGATACACTTATAATAAGAAGTAACTAGATCTGTGGAGAATACATGTGTGCCATTTATATCACATGGCCTTGCAATTCACTTACCAGTTACCAGTATCTTTTCAATTTCCCCTTATCCTTTTCAATAAAATAAGCTTATTTCATACCACTGATCTTCATTCGCAATTTACTTGTATCATCCGAATCTGCTCCTATCGTTTCCAATAAAGATTATTGTTGAAATTTGACTAATGCATGGAATAATAATACAACACAAAATGTACTTAGAACAAAATGTATTGAAACAAGAAAGTGTACACAATATTTACATATAGTCTTTTGTATATTCTTGGGAAGACCGTTCGTGAAGAATGTGTTGACTGAGTAGCAGTCGGGCAGAGTCTCTGGATTGAATCTCTTGATTCCTCCCCTCGTCTTCCCGGTACCAACCATATTTATATGGTCGGTACTCCACTATGCAAATTAGGTGGATCCTACCACAACAATTATCCATTATTTTATACCACTGATTGTATCTTTAACATCCTGCTACTATTTTCTATAAATGTCAAATTTTGTGCAAATCTGTGCAAAAAGTGGATCACAGAGAATTGATATTTTACTCACCGCTCATTGGTTAGTTAATATTAAAATCATGTTCTCGCCTACGTCCGTACAACGCCTACGCGTTATTCAAAACCATTTTTCAGCAAAAAATCAGAAATGCTTTCACGTGATTGCATTGATTCAAATTCGTTCTTCCTTGTTTTCGATTTGTCTCATTTACAAAAATGTAGATGTTTAAGAAATCGCGTTTCAACCCTTTACGGGTGGACGCTTTAAAAACATATTCACACACGCACACATACACGTACGTACGGAAACTTAATTATAAGCATTACAAACATTACAGAGCATTACAAGCACCAACATATTGCGAATATTCAACTACAAGTAACGCAATCTAATTAAACATTACGAAACATTCACTTCTACTCTTCTGAAGCTAAAAGTTTACTCCACATATTCTCAGCTGTACAGGATTCTTTCAACCTTCTCATTGCGAACATTTTGAGTGGAAAGTTCATTCAACTTTTCATTCGCATTGATAAAAATATTTCTTTAGTAAAGACTTTAATTCCAGTTAAAGGTATTGTGGGTTGTAGTTGAGTGAAAATGTATCAGAAGCTAATTTATGTAAAGGCAAAGGTTATGCTTGCTTATTATACATTATCCCACAACACGTAGATCAAATAAAGAATATAAGGACAATTTGTATTGCAAGAAATTACTAAAAACCCACAGTGGTTAGAGATCCAACAATAAAGAGATTTTTATATATGCAATAGATATACATACAAGGATAACAGAATGTTTGTTGATTGTTGCAATTGAGACAAGGTTATGAAGAATGTTCATGCAGAAATTTGGTCAATAAAAGTTAATGGTTTTGATTTGTTAGTGAAATTAAAATAATTTGCTTTCTGCAAGGAAAAATCTCAAATGTGTTCGTTCAAATATTAGTGTGTATGCATGTGTTACTTGTTAGTTAGAATTTAAGTTGTGAAGAGTTGTTTGCCTTTAACTGTTTGGTTAAATTGATGAATTGTACAATTACTGTTTGTGGAGTGAAAACGTTCACTTTTTAAGTCAATTGTAATTTCATTACCACGCGGACAATTGTCGATTGAGTGCTGTGTTGAGTTTGTTGAGAATTTTGAAGTGATGTTGAGTCAGTGAATTGACATGCGTGGAGTTTGGTAGCATTTCACGAAACTTGATGATTGACTGACTTGAATTGAGTCATGCGGCTGTTTATATAGACTTTGGTGTGTAAAAATCGGCTCCAGGGAGCTTCGGCGTGAAAAAGGATCTGATTCGACTTTGCTACAGTTTAGTGTTTCTTAACCAATAGAAGATTGAATTTACTGAAACGAAGTGGTGATTGGTTAAAGCTTTTTTTTAGGGAAAAATACATCTTTCCCGAAAGGGGTGGAAGGCTAATGTGGAAGATTCTACAAAAGGGAGTATCATTTATTAATTATGTTTGTATGTCATTACATACATAAATAAAAAATGAAGATTTTTCTGGTTATAAAAACAGTTTTTGTTCCTTCTTATTATGTCATATTTTGTGGTATTTTGCGTTAAATATAAATTCGAGAAGCCACACAAAGCAACAGGTCTCTACATATCTACAAATTTACAAGTATCTTCTCAAAATTTCCCTTATTCTTTTCAAGGAAATAAGGTTATCTCTTATCTCATACCGTTGCTCTTCCCACACAATTTCTCTGTAGCTTCTGAATTACTCTCTTATATGTTCCAATAAATTAAGCTAATCCGTTATCCCAATCCATTTCTTTCTCTAATCCTTTCTTAATCTTAATATTATAGTTTAATCCAAATTCTACCAGAACATGGTCGAAAGAAATAAAGGCAGCCCAAATAAATACTAGTGTAGACAGTATTTTCTTTTCATGTTCTTCCCAAACTCCATGGAATAATTTAAAATATTGCAATTCTTATTTGTTTTCATGCATTATCTATCCTATCAATTTTCACACATTTCTCTTTTCTATTATTTTCTACATATTCCATGGTCCAATTCTCTCTTCATATATATATATATATATATATATATATATATATATATATATATATATATATATTACATTTAAAAGTGAACACATATTTCATATAGTCCTCAATACAACATTGATAATATTATACACACACACACACACACATACATATATATATATATATATATATATATATATATATATACAAAAGAAAAGTGATAATTAAGTTATTATTTTATATATTTAAAATACAAGGGGAAATCTACAGTTAAGTAATTCTTCTGAATATATGCAAATAATAATAATAATAATAAATAATAATAATAATGATAATAATAATATTAATATATATATGCATATATATACAGAGGTTGGGTAAATTTGTAAATTTTCGCCATATTATATTTTTAATTTCCCGCATGCGCGTTGCTTGTTTTGATTTTATCGACTGCAATACATAGGAGGGTTAGTTGGTCCCCATCTGTAAGAAAAATAGCAACATGGCATAAGCGGCATGCTGTAATGCTTGGCATTTCCGCTGGAAGATCCATTACGAAGAATTCGGTGTGTTTGGTTGTCAATCTGCGATGAGTGCAGAGGATTGAGAAATAAATGGACGAGTCCAGTGGTGATTACGAAGGTACGTCAGCTTGGAAATCTCACCCTGCTCGTTCTGATAAGAATAGAAGTCCCGAATTCGTTGGTGAGGGCCTCAGAATCAACACGGATTCCTACATCAAGTGCCTGGACGAGGTAGAACTTCCACGGGTCAAGAGGGTGGTTTCTACAAGGACAACATGACCCTCCACCATGACACACAAACAGGAGAACCCAGTCACGTTTGTCAGACAATTTCGGCCATCATACCACTCCTTTACCGTAAAGAATAGATTCAGTAAGACGACTATTCTGTAATTCTTGGTATATGCTATTGACATTCACTGGATTTGTCCTCAGGTTTAACAGCAAAATTGTCCAAATCGTGTTACTCCATGGGATAATTGTCCATCCCGCAAAATGTTTAATATCTAAAAAAAAAAAGCAAAAAAAAAAAGAAAACACGAAGCTAATTAGGTTTCTTTTTTCTAGGTTTTCAGATGAGACGTTTTGCCATTTTGACGCCATTTGTCGTAAGAATCACTGGAAAACCCTATGATTTATTCAGCTAGAAATAGAACGGATTAAAATCCTTGCGTGAGAGTCCCACTATAACTTCCCAACTAAGCAATGGCGAGGGATAATTCAGGCTTTCAGTTATGGTACCAACATTCATACTCTGCATTCCGTCTTCAAAGTCCATTCAAGAATCATCAAGAGAATCATGAATGGGTTTAAAAAAGAGGGAACACTAGAGAATGAATCTGGATCAGGATGTCAGAAAAGCAAGAGGGATCATCATTTCAACTTAGAGCTAAATACATTTTTATTGTTCAAAGTAGAGTCCAATATTTTTATAAAAACTTCGGAGAATTCCAGAAAGATATCTTAATCATTTCTAAGATACAAAGGATCAAAGCTTAATCTCAATATTGCAGAGTTTAGCTGTTACACGATTTGGACAATTTCGGTGTTGTACCCGGTATATATATATATATATATATATATATATATATATGTATAATTAAAAGTTTGTTAATCCGTATGGATAATCCCAAGGAGGATGAAATCCGGAGAGCTTAATGTTAAATCAGAACGATTAATTTAATGAAAAGAGACAACTTTAAGGCTTCATTAGTTATAATTTATTTCCCTAGGGAATTTCTTTTCCTCTGGCACATCAGACCACACTTCCAAGGGTGAAAAAATGAATTTAAATTCCGATATACTTTTTACACTTTTGAGGGGTAGTATTAAGTCGATGCAAGGTGATACAGACAGTTTGAAGAAATTGGAGAAGGAAGGGAGAGATAAGGATTGATTTTAAATTCATTTTATTACAATAATTAATAGTGAAAGGGATATATATATATATATATATATATATATATATATATATATATATATATATTAAGCGTTTCACCACAAGCAAGGCGGGAAGCCACTAGCACGTAAGGGGTTACAGAGAGTTGGAGCGAGAGCAAATAGGAGTGATAGAGGAAAGGATGAAGAGAAGGATAGGGAATAGATCAGGGCATTGATATTACATTACAATAGTTGGAGATTATAGCTATCAGGGAAACAGGAAAAGGGAAGGGAGTTCCACAGGCGAGAGGTGCGAGACATGAAGCTATTGGCGTAGAAGAGTCGGCTACATTTAACAGTTTCGACAGTTAAAGGGTGAGAGCGAGATGCCAGCCTAGTAGAACGCTTAAATTCATGAAGTCTGGGAAACAGCGAAAGCAGCTCATCGGAGCAGTTACTATGAAAGTATTTGTAAAAAAGACAGAGGGAGCCGACGGCACGTCTGTGAGAGATCGACTGCAGACGAAATGCCAGATCAGGGCCAATGTATATATATATATGTGACGTTGGCAGAACGTTCTCTTTCCGACTATGAAATCTGGGTTCGAATGTTACCATGTCAGATGTATCAAATGATTTTCTGATACTATCGGAATGGGGAGGCGATCGGAATGGGGAGGCGATCTTATTGCGAGGCACAGTTGGAAAATGATCGAAACCAAGTAACGGCTTTGTGAGTTAAATTGCGTAGACGGAACTATTTCGCGATGATAGTCTTTGCACGAAAACGGAAGTCATCGCGATCGAGGGCATGTGTTTACTGGCCTGGTTCAAACCTTTAGTCACGCCAGGTTATACGCTCTGTCCCAGAAACTAAGTACGATCCGTTCAGCATATCTAGATTACAAATCACAGGTAGCCTCTGCGCAATTTGAGAAAACACAAAATTGCCTGGTCAAACGGCCGAAACAGGGAATGGTTTCTGGCCTTAGCAAACGAGTGTGCTCGAAAACTAATAGGCTTAAAATATTTAAAGTGTGTATATGTGTGTAGTGTGTGCATGTATGAGTGCGTCATCTGTGTGTGTTTATTCAAGGAATATCTTAAAAATATATACATCTATAAATATGTCTATAAGCCATATATATATATATATATATATATATATATATATATATATATATATATATATATATATATATAGACACATATACACACAGAAACAGACACACATATATACTTTTTAAATATAATTGACAATAGGAAGACTGTAGTAGTTGCTGACGCGTTTCGTCCAATGTGAACTTTCGCAAAGCAAAAAACGAAATGAATTTACTTAAACAAAATAACTAATAATAAAAAAATAAAAATGTCCTTAGTAACTGGAAGAATTTAGAGGACGCTATTTTATTGAATCTTACCCAAATATTAATCTACGCCCAGGCTTTTTCCCTATTTCACCT
This sequence comes from Acanthosepion pharaonis, assembly GCA_903632075.3. NCBI lineage: Eukaryota > Metazoa > Mollusca > Cephalopoda > Sepiida > Sepiidae > Acanthosepion > Acanthosepion pharaonis. The sequence continues at coordinate 2,442,696 of CAHIKZ030003885.1, forward strand.
TTCTTAACGATATTACTACTCTCTCAAACAAACGTACACAACAATATCGTAAAATCAAAAGAAAATGGTTGAATCCGTCAACACAGCAATAATAACAATATCTCCACACATGAGAATACTTGAGGTAATTTTCAGTTAACAGTATGAAAATAGTATCCTCTAACTTCTTCCAGTTGCTCAGGACATTTTGTTTTTGTTATTATTAGTTACATTGTTTAAATAAATTCATTTCGTTTTTTGCTTTGAGAAAGTCCACATTGGACAAAACGCGTCAGCAACTATTACAGTTTTCCTATTGTCAATTATATTCAAAAATATTGTTTTTCTACAGGTTAACTCTGAGAAATTTATATATATATATATATATATATATATATATATATATATATATATATATATATATTAATTCAAAAGACTTGATCCTTTCGCATTAAAAAAAAAATTACCTCGGAGCAATTGACTCATGAATAAGCTACGTTTATACTTGAGAACGCAGTTTTTAAAACGCTATGTTATTCCTGTCAGCGGCAAATAGAAATGTGAAAGAAAAGAGAAAAAACGTCATGAAGAAATGTTCTGAATATATATTCAACTAAAGCAAAATAAATAGACGACTGAGTGAATCCATAAATAAACGTTTCCAAGCTGACACGATGAATATTGCTGAAAATACTGACACATCGTTTTTCGACTCTTAGAGAGATTCTTTTTCTCAAATTATACGCAAAAAAAGCTATGAAAAATTAGACATCTAAATAAGAGAAGTTATAATTTAAATCTATTAAAGTATATATAGAACTATATTCAGAACAGATTTTATCTAAATCAGCCTGTTCGTCTCTATCTATCACTATATATATGGCAAATGCTATCTCTATCTCTATTTCTCTCACACACCCACACATACACACACACATACACACACACACACACATATATATATATATATGTGTGTGTGTGTGTGTGTGTGTGTGTGTAATTGTTAACGGAAATCATTCAGAAAAATTAGTCATCTCAAAATCATTAATGCATAAATATATTCAATTCAGATTTTATTTTAGACAAACTCAGCTTGTTTCGGATTAGACTATATTCCAACATACACACACACATACACACGTATATGTATATATATATATATATATATATATATATATATATATTTGTCTATCTCTCTGCATATATATATATATATATATATATATATATATATATAAGAATAATTAGGAAAATCTTAAAAATCCATAGACAGTAAAAAAATTAATTTCGATGAAAATAATAATCCTATTCAGCTCATTAGTCACATATTTCATGAAAAAAGTCAACATAAATATATATATATATATATATATATATATATATATACAAAATGAAACTTATCTTATCTGACGCGTTTCGTCCTCTGAGAGACTTTATCAAGGCAAATATAAGGATTTTTATTTTCTGACACTTATTTATACACAAGCTTTAATAAATGTAAGTAAATATATATATATATATATATATATATATATATATATGAAGAAATATAGTTTTATGATTGTCATATTTATGGGATAAAGTGCTCAATATCAGAGACAGAGCGTATGTAAATATAAATATAAAAGTGAACATTGAAGTTAACACTCAGAGGCGACACCCTGTTTCATATTAGAAACAGTCGTCATGCCGCCCATTATATATATATATATATATATATATATATATATATATAATTTCGTTAGTGACAACTGGTACTGTGATTACGCTTTTTAATTAATTTTTCTTTTGTTCGTGCAAGTGTTTTCGTTTGTGGACCCAAAATGTTCAAAGATCGTTCAAGAGTTCTGCATATCCGAGAGATTTTATCATTCTTTTAGCCATTATGATAAACGATTTTCATTTCTTACTTTTAACTATATGTGTGTTTTTTTTATGTATGTGCCTGAAGTTATAGGAATGTTTTATTTTCCAAAAGAGTCAGTACGTTCTGGCCGTGTTCATAGTTAATGTAATGGAGTGTTCAATACACATCGACAAGAGTTGAGCAGAGTAAATACTTAGGGTATTATATATGAAAACAAAATATGTCTTTCTGTCTATGTACAAATTTAACAAAAATGTCCAAAGCAAAAGTATTAGATGCCTATCAAAAACGTGGCATCTGTGCTCTGTATTTGCTAGGCCGCTGATCAGATTTTAGGCATAATTTCAAAACAAATTTACCTCAAAAATTGGTCTAATTTTGTTAACGTTATATTGACAAATCACGTTAAGATTATTCAAGCCTTTCTCTGATGAGCTTTAATATTGAACTCCTTCCTTGGATTTTCTATCAGATTTAGATCAGGTAACTGACTTTCCGAATGTTCGGCGAGTGATAGTTGGTCCTCGTAATCACGGATATCGAATTTAATATCTTCTTCAGTTCAATAAAATCTTGAAAATAAAGTAATATGGTCTGACAATAAATCTCCGCTGAACAGGGTATCCTCATAAATTTAGTAAGCTTGAAGGGAAATCCATTTGTCGGAAAGTAACTCGCCTCGGAAGGACATGCAAGCAGTTAGGACAGAAGTGAGCAAAGATACAACTTATCGAACACACCACCATATTGGACTGCAGTTACAGACTCCAGAAAAAAAGAACATTTCTGACAGACAGTCACTTTGGTCAAAATTATCTGAAGGATCTTTCCTTTTTTTAATTTTGGAACAAGATATTAAATGCTAACGAGAAAAAACTGAACTCCTCGGTCGGAAACTTTCATGACATGCATGAAGAAAAAAGTGCACATTTGTGTGTATATATATATATATATATATATATATATATATATATATATATATATATATATATATATATATATATGTGTGTGTGTGTGTGTGTGTGTGTTTTTATATATATATATCAGTAACATTCATCCATTACAAGGATCAAACGCCACTTAAGGTAGACAGCTACTGCGTGTATTTATATTAGCGTGAGTAAGGAGAAGCGTTTGGAGTATAGAGCTGAAGCAAATTTTAGAAGGAACTGGAAACCCAATCCTAATCTGAAACACTTTGCTCAAAATTATCTGAAAAAGTGATATTAGTATATATATATATATATATATATATATATATATATATATATATATATAGTTTATGAAAATTAGGTAATCCGTATGGGTAAACCTAAGGAGCATAAAATCCAGAGAGCTCAATATAAATTCAGAGCAAATAATTTAAATAAAAACAGACCACTTTAAGGTTCCATGTAATAAATTATTTCACCTCAGCTCTTTTAAAAGCACTGTTTTATCTATATGGTATATATATATATATATATATATATATATATATATATATATATATATATATATATATATATATTCATAACATTCATCCATTACAAGGACCAAACGCCACTCAAGGTAGACAGCTACTGCGTGTATTTATATTAGCGTGAGTAAGGACAAGCGTTTGGTGTATAGAGATAAAGCAAACTTTAGAAGGAACCAGAAACCCAATCCTAATCTGGGAACACGGGAATAAACTTCTACTTCTGTTTAAAACACTCGCAGGGCTGTTAACCAGACGATACGCGAACCTATCTATCTGTATATGATAGAAATATACTTTTAAAACCTGCTATAATTATGGGTTAAAGTGTTTAACATCAAGAAATCCAGTGTATGTAAATATAAAGTGGGCATTGAGGTCAACGTTCAGCAGCGACAGTCTGTTTCATGCTTAAATGTAATCTTCTTGATGTTTCGAAGTTTTAGTCAAAGATATGGCAATTTATGTTTCCTTTGGAATCTATTCAGGGTTAGAATAGAAGATTTTTAGTGAAATGAGTGCAGAACCCGACCTTTTATTTTTTTTTAGGCTTCCGCAGACCGCAACACCGTATTTGATTATTTTACAGCACATCCTCTTTCTTCAGCTGTGTTGTCTGTCTTGAAAATCATATTATTAACCCCTTCTTCTATTTGCTTTTCTCCATTTTTCCCTTCCCTATGAAAGGACATCTTTGTTTGATTCAAGTTAAAAAAAAAAAGTCTAAAACACAGTAGGCCTCTGTTCATAGATAGACAGAAAAGGATGCTTCAAGACCACATGCTTTTATTTATTTTTTTTTGCGTTTGCCCACTTCTTATCTTCATTCCTTGATACACACACACACACACACACATATATATATATATATATATATATATGTTTTGTGTGTATATATATATATATGTGTGTGTGTGTATGCATATATATATATATATATATATATGTGTGTGTGTGCATGCATATATATATATATATATATATATATATATATATATATATATATATATATATATATATATATAAATGAAACTTCTCTTATCCGACGTGTTTCGTCATCTGAGAGACTTTATCAAGGCAAATGTAACGATTTGTAACGATTTTATTTTCTGACAATTATTTAAACACAAAAAAAAAAATATAAATAATTGTTTTTTTTGTTCAGTTTAGTATCGGAGTGCTCATAATTATTCATCAAGTTAGCGGAACAGTCCGGCAAGTTCATGGACGTGACGTGCTACAGTTTAAGCCTTAATAAATGAAAAATATATATATATATATATATATATATATATATATATATATATATATATATATATAGAGAGAGAGAGAGAGAGAGAGAGAGAGAGAGAGAGAGAGAGAAAGAAATTCGTATTTAAATTATTTTGGATTGAGATTGGTTTATGCGTTATATGATTTGAATAATAATATGAGGCTATGGATTTAACCGTTTTCTTTTTAATTTTTTGTATTTTGTCATATAAGACGTCTTTTTGTCTTTATACATATTGTCATTTTACAAATATACTCTTTCTGAATTTTTTGCAATATAGATTGAATAGGAGCATCTTTGATTATGGGTGAAGTTTTCGAGCTGACTTTCCTGTTAATAGGTCAATTATATCTACAACGAAGGGTCTGAAATGGTGGTCCATGGAGCCTTGGCAGCTAACAATTGACCTGAGTGGAATACCGTCTTTGTGAATGGGATCAGACATACTTTGACAGGATGAATGCTTAGCAATGGGCTCGCCATTATTACCAGTAATGGGACGCATGTATGGAATACTTTGAAGAGATGGTATTAGAATCCAAATCGTCAAAGCCAACCTTATGGCTGAAATACGTAGATGGACCATGTTGAACTTAATAAGATCATCGAAGCTGTTCACAACGGAGAGAGAAAACAACAAACTAGCATTACTGAATGGACTAATATCTCGAACAGAGCATGGGTTCAAGGTATCCGTATACATCCAGCCAACATTCAAAGGATAATTCCTCAATTTCAACTCCAATCAACTTTAGGTACAGTGTAATGAAAGGAGTCGTCCGCCGCTTACTACATCGAGCAAAAAGCGCCGACCCAGAAACATGAACAAAAAAGGCTCAGTATAAGCAGTACCTTACGACGTAACAACTACCCTGGGTACATGGTGGCAGCTCCGAGAAAACTGAGATAGAAAGGTACAAGAGATAAATAATGACAACAACTCATTACAGAAATATAGACAGGTGCTCATGTTTTTCATTGACATCTTTTTGTACACTGATATGAAAATGACCAAAAACTAACTGATAGACGTATAAAGAGATATGATGCTGAACTTTCCACACACGCACAAACACAAATATATGATTAAATTTAGTTTTAAAATGTGCTATATTTATAGGTAAACGTGCTCAACATCAGGAATACAGTGTATGCAAATATAAAAGTAAACATTGAGATCAATAACCAAAGGAAACAGTCTGTTTCCTGCTTAAACGCAAGCTTTAGGCCATGTGTGTTGTGTTTTGTCTCGTCTATTTATATATGCTGTTCGTTGGTGCATTATGGGTATCAAGGTCTATTGTATTATCCAAGCGTTTATTGGATAGGCTGTAACAGTTATATTTCAAATTATTTTTAAGGCTACTGAGTAGGAATAATTGCAGACCCGAATGTGGTTGTTAAATTTCGTCTTATATCGTTCATTAGGTCTAGAGGGTCCGATAAATTGACTTTTCGAATCACCTGTAATTGATGAGCGAAATTACCCGAAATTCTGGAACATAACATAAGTTTCTTGCACATTTATGAATAGATTATATATGTTTTTTTACGTTATCTATATCTATAAAACAGATGTCTTTGTGTGTATGCTATTTATGCACGTCCATATTTCTCAACTGATTTTGATGAAATTATACACCGATATTGTAAATTTATTAAGATAGGTCAAGACTTACTTTTCGATCTCCAGTGCCCATCCACGGTTTGGGCAGAAAAATCGATAAAACTGAAGCTGGGTCCGACTGTTTACAAAAACCAAGGCAAAGTTACATGCAAACAACATTTTTACGGGATGAGCTAATGTTCCCTTTTAACGCTTCAATAATCCTTTTCAAACAATTTTTTGCATCAACGATTGGTCGAATGTCAATTTAGGATCGAATCATATGAAGAGAATATTGGCTAAATAGAAAAGCTGATTTAGGAAGTCGTAGATTTCGTCCACTTAACTGAATTAATCTAAACCAAACATCCACGCAAGACAATTTGTGTACCATGTAATTTACATGGCAAATTTGAAAAGCGCCGACCCAGAAACACGAACAAGAAAGGCTCAGTATAAGCAGTACCATACGACGTAACAACTACCCTGGGTACATGGTGGCAGCTCCGAGAAAACTGAGATAGAAAGGTACAAGAGATAAATAATGACAACAACTCATTACAGAAATATAGACAGATGCAGATGTTTTTCATTGACATCTTTTTGTACACTGATATGAGAATGGCCAAAAATTAACTGATAGACGTATAAAGAAAATAGCATAAAAAATGAGGATGTTGTTAAATTTTTATTTTAAGTAGTACGAAAAACCCGTTTTTTTCACATTTTTTTGAAATTTTTTGTGCGAAGGCAATGTCGCAAGAAAACTATTAACCACCCTACATAAACCTAGTAACTTTTATGCTATTTTCTTCAAACAAACGCAAAGAATTTGCCATCATGCATGAAATAATATAGTGTGCTTTTAGTCCTGCTCGCTACCCGGCGTATAACAAAAAGAAAACATGAAAAACTGTTAAAAACCCCGTTTTGCTCGATGTAGTAAGCGGCAGACAACTCCTTTCATGACACTATACCTAAAGTTGATTGGAGATGAAATTTCGGTCATATCTTCCTGGTTTTGCATAGGATGCTTTTCAAATTTGCCATGTAAATTACATGGTACACAAATTGTCTTGCGTGGATGTTTGGTTTAGATTATTTCAGTTAAGTGGACGAAATCTACGACTTCCTAAATCAGCTTTTCCATTTAGCCAATATTCTCTTCATATGATTCGATCCTAAATTGACATTCGACCAATCGTTGATGCAAAAAATTGTTTGAAAAGGATTATTGAAACGTTAAAAGGGAAAAATTCGCGAAGAATCTCTTATTAACCCCAGCTTTACAGTAAACGTGGGAAGAAGGTGAGGGCGATTATGGGTTTCCACTTGCAGTTGAATCAAGCTCTGACGCTTCATCCTTGTTTTGTTTGATTATTATAACTGTGAACAAGGCCACACTATTTGAAATTTATTAAGGCCATAGAAAATTTACTGAATATCTAAAACATTGAAACAACTTAATCCATAACAACGACCAGACAAGAAGGTTTTATCGATGGAATTCTTTTATTAAGTACAGTTAAACACTTTCGAATGACATACCTTAAAAACGATGAGGGTGGAGTAGCTTAGGATAACAACGGATGATGCATGCAAGCGGGAACGCAGGCAGACATTTCTAGGTTGGGGGTGCGGATATAGAGGGAGGGTACGGTTATACAATTTCAAACATTTACACCCGCTCAACGCCGGGTACCTTGGATAGACTAATATATATATATATATATATATATATATATATATATATATGGTGTTTATTTTGTCAACCGGCTTGTGCATTTGAGAAAACTTAAGAAGATGTGCCCATCGCCAGGTTTACAATACACATCCCCCTTTGTAGGAGAAACCGTCGTCATGCTTTAGACCATCCGATTATGGAGAGCCTCAAAGCCAAGATATATAGATTTTTTATATGGAATATGTCGGAAAACTTTTATAAACTTAACATTTCAATATTTAATTAGCTTCATCTGAAATGGGTGTGGGTGAAAGTGTGGAAATATTTCGATTTACAACTCCAACTCTAGATTATCCAACTTTGAAAATGTTCTGATAAAGCTAAAGAAACAGGGAAACCGTTATAAATTTTACCAATTTTTTAATCGGTATCATCCCATGAAAGACATTAAAGCCACTAAGACACAAGGGGGTTACAGGGTGTGGAAACATTAGGAACAGAAGCATTAATAATGAGCGAAAACATGAAAGAGTAATTAGGAGGACAGTAGATAGAGATTGAAATTGCATTTAAAGTTGGTTGAAAATCATGGAGCCGGAAGGGAGTCTCACAAGAAAGAAGTGTGAGAAAAGAAACTGTTAGCATAGAAGATACATCTACCTCTAGCTGGTTCACCTGTAAATTGATAAGCCAATCCAAGTGCTGAGGTTAAATTCAAAATATCTTGTATCATAATGAAGAGCGATATTTATTTCTGTTGAAATAGGCTAAAATAGATAATAGGGGGGATTCTAGTTGTCTTCTGTCTTAACATTAATCTTAGCTAGCCACAATCCTTGATCCAAACATACCACAATATTCCATAACGAAGAACTCATCCGAACAATTACCATGAAAGTATTTATGGATAAGGCACAAAAAGGCCATCTTATGGTGGTGGGAAACTGACTGAAGCCGAGCTGCCAGATCAGAACTAATAATATTACTAAATATTTAATATTTTCGTCGGATTAAACCCATATCTAACACACACGCGCACACACATACACACACACAAACACACACACACTATTTTTTATAGCGATTCTTTCCTGTTCTGAGGAAAACTACGACGATTTTCTTGATGAATTTCATGGTGAACATCAAGAAGCTGATTACACAATAGGAAAGGCTCAGTATCAAATAAATAGACATAATAGGTTTATATTCGTCAATGGAACATGTTTAAATGACAATATGCTGCCTTAATATCTATCTATCTATCTATCTATCTATCTATCTATCTATCTATCTATCTCGTCCCGTTCATCTATCTATCTATCTATCTATCTATCTATCTATCTATCTATCTATCTATCTATCACAGCCTGGTTATATCTATCTATCTATCTATCTATCTATCTATCTATCTATCTATCTATCTATCTATCACAGCCTGGTTATATCTATCTATCTATCTATCTATCTATCTATCTATCTATCTATCTATCTATCTATCACAGCCTGGTTATATCTATCTATCTATCTATCTATCTATCTATCTATCTATCTATCACAGCCCTGGTAATATCTATCTATCTATCTATCTATCTATATCTATCTATCTATCTATCACAGCCTGGTTATATCTATCTATATCTATCTATCTATCTATCTATCTATCTATCTATCTATCTATCACAGCCTAGTTATATCTATCTATCTATCTATCTATCTATCTATCTATCTATCTATCACAGCCTGGTTATATCTATCTATCTATCTATCTATCTATCTATCTATCTATCTATCACAGCCTGGTTATATCTATCTATCTATCTATCTATCTATCTATCTATCTATCTATCTATCTATCACAGCCTGGTAATATCTATCTATCTATCTATCTATCTATCTATCTATCTATCTATCTATCTATCTGGCATCACTTTAAACATTATTTCTAATGGATGTTCCTTTTTGAGTAAACGCTCCATTTGTTTATTAAACAGAATATTTATTTATTTTCGTCTATTGAATATTCGCAAAATCTTATTAAAAAAAAATGTGTTCTCTGGCAGTTTTTTTCCCTAATAAGATTTCTCGAATATTCAGGCCAAGAGACAAAAATAAATAAATATTCTATTTGATAAATAAACAGAGCTGCTATTCACATACGAGTATCCGTTAAAAATAACAGTGATAAAATATGTCGGACAAATAAAAAAAATTATTAGGGAATACATACATACATATATATATATATATATATATATATATATATATATATATATGTATATTATATACTAAAATGATGATGTTTTATTGTGTCTGGCTGAATAATTGCCTATTTAAAGAACTTATAGTCGGAAAGATTTAGAAGGATAATGTGTATTAATCGGTTCCGAAGATTACATAGGGAATATCTGACGACTTTAGTGTCATATTTTTACTGTTTTAATCCATGGAAAATATATTTGACCCCTTCTTAAGAATCTGATTCAGTCATTTGACCATTATCCAGAAAGTTTGTAACCATTACTTACATGAAGCGAAAGGGTGCAGTTAGCGAAGTCTATTTTTGGGGTTAAAAGTTAATTTTTTATTTGTTTCAATGTGTTAAGATTTTATTTAATTTCAAATTTCATGTATTAATGTTGGCGTTATTTTAAAGAAAGTTATTTGGTGCAATTTTAAAGAAGAAATACTGAACTTTATCTTAAAATAATATTTGGGTAATTAAAACAGTTTAAATTAAAACAATATTAATTTAGTTTACGTCAAAATTACGAATTTTCACTTTTCCAGTCATCAAACAATGCTATTTTCTGACACCTGGCGTCAAGTGATAAGAAACTTATTTAAACAATTTTTAAACATTAAAATAAAAATGTCAATGTCTCGTTAAAACAGAAACTATTAAGTTGAAGAATTGTGATCAAGATTAAACCAAAATTACTTACTTTTTACTTAAAATCAGTGAAAAAAAGCTGTTGAAGTAGCAAGTAGCTTGTAGAGTAGTTGACAGACAAACAGTAAGTGACAAAATATTACGGTAGACCGTATATGACAAAAGATTCGCGACTGCCTGCCCTCAATCCAAATCACGTTTCGCCACTGATACACACACACGCGCGCGCACACACACACACACACACAAATATATATATATATTGGTTATCATCTACTGTTTGTTTTTGTTAATCGGTTTCGTAACACGATGGGATTTATGCTAGGATCCAGCGTTATCAAAATGCTTAAGCTAAATCATTTTTCATCTTTCTTTATGTTATGCGAGATTCCCGTAAATCACCGGCGTGATAGATTCCAATACGTCCCTTGGCAAATAACGTCGACGACTTTATGAAATGCAATCGAATGAGAAATACTGGTCTCCCTTGCTGCTTATTGGACATCCGATTTTTATTACCGAAGGAATATTTTTCCATCAGTCGCATTTAATTTTATTTACTTACTTTGCTCTTTTCTTCTCAATCATTTTTCTTTGCCCTTTTTGCCATTTAATCATGTTTTTCTTTCCTTCAATTTTGCTTTTAGTGTTTACTCACTTTTTGATTTGTTTCTTATCGATACCCATTCTTTTCCAATCTTTTTATTTACTACAGATTCTTTCTGTAATTTTCACTTTCCACTTTTCAGTTTTTTTTGGTCAATTGAAGACATTGCTTTATCTTTACAAGACTGGTTTTAGTTTTTTCAATCGCCTCTTTGATTGATTTTTTCTTTCTTTCTTTCTTTCTTTCTTTATTAGTTGTCAAGTCTTTTTCTTTAATTCTTTCTGGCCTATATTTCTTCGTTTATTTAGTTCTTTCTTTCTTTCATTTTTTTTCTTTTGGTGTCTTTTTATTTAACACCTTTCTTTCTTTCTCTCTTTCTAAGTCTTTTTTCATACAGTCTATATTTCATTGCTTCTTTCTTTTTTCTTTCTTTGTTTTTTTCTTTCATTCTTTCTTCGCCATTTCTTTGTAAAATAGACTTTCTTGCATTTTATTCTGTAATATTTGTTTATTTCCTTGCTTCTTACTTTCTACAATGCATTTCTTTCTTTTTTCTTTCTTTCTTTCTTTCTATATTTCTTTCTTTCTTTTTTGACAACTTCTTTTCTTTGACGCCTTTCTTTCTTAATTTCTTTTCGAATCTTTTTTCCTTAATATCTTACTTTCTTTCTCTCTTTCTTTCTTTCTTTCTTTCTTTCCATTTTTCTGCACGATTTCTTTTTAAAAGTTTCTTTTATTTTTTCTTTAGGGTTTCTTTCTTTCCTTCTTTCTTTCTTTAATGCTATTGTTTCTTCCTTTCTTCACTATTTCTTTTAAGTCTCTTTCTTCTTTAGAGTTTGTTTGTTGTTCTTTCTTTCTTTCTTTCTTTCTTTCTTTCTTTCTTTCTTTTCTAACTCCCCGTTTCTTTTTAGAATTCTGTTGACATAAAAGATGAATGATTTGCTGTCTACAGTTCTTTTCTTTGAGCTTCCGACAGAAATTCTGGCTTTATGGTGAAATTGAAGTTTTAACTTGATATATGGCACCTAGCATTTTAAAAGAGAACTGCCCTTTTTATTGTGGGTATCTTACAGAAAAAGTCTTATTCTTTTCAGCATTTCCATGATGAACGCTTCTTAAGAAAAAATTCCCACTTCCTTTCCTCAAACCCCATACAAAGAAGAGGGCAATTAAGTGGACAATCCTTGGAATATTCCCAACTTCTGTTTTGTCTGTAAAAAAAAAGCAGTAAAAGGATTTAATAACAAAAAGTGGTACCATATATATATATCCATATATATATATATATATATATATATATATATATATATATATATATATATATATTTTGTATTTAGGTAGCAATCCTTCCTTCTTTCATGCACATTTCATTGAATACGACAGACAAGGTACTTTGCTTTAATTTATTTTTTTTCTTTTCGGGTGATAGATTGCATGAAAACTGTTCGAACGTTCTTTCTAGCCGAGCGCTTATTAATAATAAAAAAAGCAACACTCAATAATATCAACTATGAACATGGACACAATATTTTGACCATGTTTTGAAAATGAAAACATTATATAAATGCATACATGCAACAAACTATTTCTTATTTAACAGTTAAAATATTTCAACCTTAAAAATGGCTAAATGTATAGCAAAAAGGGCTCGGATAAAAATAATATTCGGACAGTTTTTATATAATTTATCATCTGAAAAAAATAACATTATTAGATCATATGAGAAATTGTATAAAAACTTAATCAAAGCATCTTATCTGTATTCAATATATATATATATATATATATATATATATATATATATATATATATATATATATATATATATACAGAGAGAGAGAGATAGACAAATATATATATATACAGAGAGAGATAGACAAATATATATATATATAGACAGAGATAGACAAATATATATATATATACAGAGAGAGATAGATAAATATATATATATATATATATAGAGAGAGAGAGAGACAAAATATATATATATATATATATACAAAGAGAGGTAGACAAATATATATATATATATATATACAGAGAGAGATAGACAAATATATATATATATATACAGAGAGATAGACAAAATATATATATATATACAGAGAGAGAGAGAGACAAATATATATATATATATATATATATATATATATACTAAGAGAGATAGACAAATATATATATATATATATATATATATATATATATATACAGAGAGAGATAGACAAATATATATATATATATAGAGAGAGATAGACAAATATATATATATATATATATATATATATATATATATATATACAGAGAGATAGAAAAAATATATATATATATAGAGAGAGATAGACAAATATATATATATATATATATATATATATATATATATATATATATATATATATATACAGAGATATAGACAAATATATATATATATATACAGAGAGAGATAGACAAATATATATATATACAGAGAGAGAGAGAGACAAAATATATATATATATATATATGCAGAGAGAGATAGACAAATATATAGACAGACAGATAGATAGATAGATAGATAGATAGATAGATAGATAGATAGATAGATAGATTACGTAAGGTCTCTGAAAAACTAAATGCTCTAAACGAGAAACACTGCATCAAGCATATCCAAATCATTGTAAAAGATGTTCGTTTTTAATTTTATAACTACATTATTAACAAGAGAGATATGAATCTATAGATATATGTAGGCTACTTCTTTATCTAAAACACGGTTGCCGTAAAAGTATTCTCCAACTGTCGTAATTCATTTGCGCCAACTTTGAAGAGACTTGTCAAAATCATTGCAGGAAATCTCTGAACCCGCCCCAAACTAAAACGTTTACCTTCAGCACTTATTTTACTTTCAATAAAGTCTTTCACGCATCTTGGTACATTAATTGTCCTCTCGCTATAAACATTTGTCAGACTTTTTTCGATAGAGGCAGGAGAAAGTTCCTCTTTGATTAAGGACTTTATGACGTCTTTTTTTCTTCCTCCATATTCAGCAACACCTGAATAAACAGAAAATATAATTTTTTATAATATACTATATATTAATTAGCGTTGTGTATTTATTTATTCATATCTTTCCTGTCACATTCAATATATAGAAGTGTTGATTGATTTTATCTATCAGTATATCGAACTTTATGTGTTATTTAATGCCGAAATCTAAATGTTTTGTACTGAATTTTATGGCTTCAACTAAATATATTTTGAACGGAAATGTATGACTTCAGCTACAGATAAAATGTATTGTTGGTCGTTTTTATATATTATTGGTAATTATACTATAAAATGTATTGCTGATCATTTTGCTTTAAAACTGGATTCTTGGTATTTGTACTTTAAATATGTATTGCTGGTAACTTTTTTACTAATAAAAACATTGTTTTTATACTTTCATAGTCTTTCTTTTGTTTGAAGGTTCACTATTTCATAATAGCTGGGACCCTAAAAAGGTGTACCACCTCGTGTTAGAGTAAGTCTGGGAACAGCAGGCATTAAGACGTTGTTTCACCCTCGTCAAAACCTCCAATATCCCGAACAGAAGATTTAATCCTGGATGTAGTTTATGGCAATACGACTAAATCTATTTGGAAGGGTATTAAATTAACTTAAGATTGTAAAATTTATTAGTGCCCTACTTCCCATGGTAATATTTTGGTGGAGCATGCGTAGTGTGTGCGCCCTATACCAACAGAATAAGGAGGTGCAATTCGAGAATGAGTTATTAACAGTGAATTCTGTCTATATTTCTAAGATGACGTATTATTATGCACACTATTTACATTATTCGGACTATTGTCCTCATCCTTGTCTCCATATTTATTACGTTTCGGCCGTTGTACGCTCCGGCCGTTGTACGCTCCGGCCTTCTTCAGGTGGTTGGAATGACGAACTGAACCCTTTATTTCATTCACATGGGTAGACTGTTCTAGGACACATGGATAAATGTGTTGGTTAGATCAAGTGACAGGACCCAAAGTGTGTGTGTTCAATACCCGGTTAAGGCAGTGAAGAACTTGGAGAGGGGAATTAACAGGAGATATCTGATAAGTAACATCCATTAAACATGGCACGTGAAACTACCCCAGTGAGCGAAATAAAGAGTCCACTTCGACATTCCAACCATATGAAGAAGGCCAGAGCGTACAACGGCCGAAACATTGTAATAAAGATAGCGACAAAGATAAGGACAGTAGTCCGAAGAATGTAAATAGTGTACATAATACCTCATCTCTGTAATATAGACAGATAATGAAGAAGGCCTGAGCGTACAATAGTGTTTCATAACAGTGAATTGCTTTCTAGTGAGTCTGAATGAGAGTGTTAATGTTAATGCGTATTAATACATACGACGCATATACAGTATGCATATATAAGAATGTTTTGCGTGTATGTACGTACATGTATAATTGGCATACTAGGTATTTCACGTCTCCCCACACACGCAACAAAGAAGAGGGCGTGATGCATTTCGCTGGAAGAGCCCATGTATTGTCGGCCAATCAGCGCGTGTGAGGATTCTGTGAGCATATAACAGGGCGCACCAGGATTTTAGAAATATCCAGCTGGGGTAAGGACACAAAAAGGTTGAGAACCACTGATTTAAACACAATAACACCCTAAGAAAAATGAACCTTTAAATTACTCCGGTTCCTTACGACTGTCTTTCTTAGACTGCAGTTTTATTTGTTCAAGCCTTTCTCAGTTACCTTTGTCTGAGAAAGACTTCAACATTAGAAAAGGTATAGCATGGACTGCTTGTAACAAAATGGATAAGATCTGGAAATCCAATCTTGCTCGACAATTCAAAATCCAACTTTTCCGCGTTGTGACGTCGCCCCCTTGTCGCAGGGCCAACTGTGACGTTCTATTCTGGTCTACCACGGCACCAACTGTGACGTCCCTAAACAGCACCAATTGTGACGTCTTCGCCGCCAGCTGTTCGCTCCTCGCTTCTCCGTTCGGGTGTCGCATGCTCCAAACGTGACGTCCGCCTGTCGCGTCAGTCGTGTTGTCTCGTCATGTGACGACCAACTGGCTTGGTATCGGTCGCGGCACCCAAATGACGTTCTAACCTTTTGGTGATTCGTTTGGGAATCTGGTTGAATTGATATCAACCCTCGTCGTTCCAACTCGCTTCCAACGCCTGGTTACCAAGGTAACTGCATTGATCCCCAGTCTGCCTACCCACGTTAGAATTGATCTTAGGCAGACGAGATCAAACGGGGTTGGGCCATAATACAAACCGAGTTCAACGGGGTGATACCACACAAATATGCATAAAATAAAATAAAATGAAAACTCAAAAGTTCAAAGTATCAAAAAAAAAAGGTAACAAACTTTTTATGTCTAGTTGTTCGATATATAGGACTGTGTCTATCTCCCGACCCGTTCTATGGATTGTGACACGTTTTCCGTTAGGCGAGTTTTAACGCTTCAAGTTGTTTGCTCTCTAACAAATTGGTTTTTCGGTGTGTCTTCAGACAAAAGTCGAAAAAAAAACTTATTTCGGTGGTATGGATCTAAGTCGCTCTTCAAAATAATTGTTCTTGGGTTGAAGAGGAGACCGGAATTTGCGTGAATCTTGGTCAGCTATCTGCGAGGCGGCTTAAACTGGAGACTGACTCTTCGCTGCAACTCCAACTCAAACTGAAATTGGAACTTGAACTCACTGGAACTGATTTCTGCTCGTTGTGACTTCGCTTATATGGACGCCGACCAAAACCGGGGTGGGTTTGTCGGCGTCGGGGTTTCCTCGATAATTCTAAATACATATCCACCTCTCTGGTTAGGAATATCCATTTTTGGGAAACTTTCCTCACTCTCACCTTCTCACCATACTTCAGAGGGCGTGAACTGCCCTCCCCACTTCTTCGTAGCAGCTTCTCATACCTACACTCTGGATGGGCGGCGACAGCCTCCTTCGTGCGTCACGTGATCACCAGTTGACCAATGGTGTCTTAGTCGGGCGTGGACGAATCCGCGGCTTTGTTTCAGGAAAAAAAATATCTTGCTTAACTAAAAAAAATTATCCCTTCTTTTCCTTTTCTTCCTCTTAATCGCCGTTATCATTTCTCTAGCCGCAAACGGGACAATATGAACAATGGCGGTCATAACCCTTGTTCTACACGTGGTTTTCGTCAGGTATTTTATCGTTAATTATCCGAATGCGTGGTCTTCTTAACACGGCCAACGTCGCCCCGAAAAGACATTTCTAAATTCCCATTCATTTCCCTTCGGTACATATTTCTGATAACATAATTTTATTATCGCAGGCCAAGGATGTTCCGTCGAAGGAAATCGGTCAGCGGACACTCGTGGGTGGCTTTTTAATTTTTTCATATCTGTCCAAAGTCCTTTTAGTTGCCTGTTTTTCGTCACTTATCGAAATAACATTTTCATTTGAATTTTTCTTTGGCCAGTCGGTCTGTAGTTGATAATAAGATGCCTTCCCGTACCAATAGTTTGTTTTCATATCCTTAGATAACACAGCCGTCGCCAAACATATCTGATTCTTTCTTTCTTTCCTTTCTTTTACTCAGAATGTCCCTGTCATTGTAATGACACCCTTTCGCCATTTGTTACTTATCAAAATATCCCTTATCCATTGTCTCTTAGCCGTGTGTGTGTTCTGCTTATCATCCACGATTCGGTCCTTAGCCTTTCCTTTTCTTTCTTTTCTTTTTCTGCTTATCATCCACGATTCGGTCCTTAGCCTTTCCTTTTCTTTCTTTTCTTTTTCTGCCTCGTTAAATGGTGCCACAGCGTACTTATTGAGCCAATCTTACTCTATGGCTCTGAAACTTGGACTCTCTCAGCAAAACAACAGCGCCGTTTAGATGGATGTTATACACGTCTTTTAAGAAGAGTGCTTAATCTCTCATGGCGAAACCACCCAACTCTAGAAATGATATATGATGACTTGCCAAGTGTATCAACTTTAGATTCTAAGAGACGTGTCCAGTTCGCCGGGCATTTGCACGTGCCACAGATGAACTTGTGTCATCATTTGTACACTGGAGGCACCCATCATCTGTCAATCGATCACGCAAGTTAACCTTTCCAGATAGGATAAAACGAGACACATTGATCCCTAAGGAAGATCTTTTAGGTGCTATGACAGATAGGGAATAATGGAGAGGTGTAGTGAGTTCAATCTCGGCTGAGGCCGCAAGATGATGATTGTCTATTAAATAATATTCTTCTTTCGGCTTGTTTCTTTGTCAGCGCCATATTTGTTGTTCTCTTTCTAACCCGTTTCTTTACAGTGGTGTTTCCATTTCGAGTCGCTGTTATATTGTGGCACCATGCATCCACGCGATTTGAAAGATATATTTATAGATATATGATTTGCTTTTTTACGGTTTATCAACCATTTGAGGATTATTTAAGGCCAAAATGTATTTTAGGTTTTAAGAATAATTCTTTCTTTTTTTTTCTGTGAGAGGATTGAACCGCCATGCATTCAGGCGATTTGGGAGAAAGAAAGAGAAAACGAAGAAGAAAGAAAGAAAAATAATACGAGACGGGTCATAGGCGAACACACACACACACGGCTTAAGAGACGGGAATAGGAAAGGGGTAATTATTGATAGGTATCAAATGTCGAAAATATCTAGGTCACCTACGAACAAGCGTTGACCAATTTCCGCTTATCCGCGAAAAATGGAATTGTGTTATCAATAGAGGTAACCAATTACGAAATCCATTTCGAAAACGTTAGATTTTGATAATGGACAAAACGGAGATGTAACTTGCAGTCTTGACTGGGTATGGAAAATTAAAATCCCACACAAGTAGTTTTCACTGGCTAAGTTTTTCTTTTGACAGAATAGACTTTTGCCCTGCGATAATAAAAATTTTGTTATCAACACATGAGTCGAAGGAAACTGACATATTTTTATTTCTGCTTTGGAGGCGCCAAATTGGCTGGAAACTTGGAGAAAATTCCTTTCTTAGACCATGTCAGATAATCCAGCTGTCCAGTGAATTGGCGATAAACTGCTTGACAAACGCCACGTGTTGAAACCGAGAGTTGTCACATCAACCACTCATGATAACGGCGATTAATTTTTTTTTAGTTAAGCAAGGTATTTCTTTTCCAAAACAAAGCCACGGGTTGTTCACGCCTGACTAAGACGTCATTGGCCAAGTGGATCACATGACGCACGAAGGAGGAGGAAAGATACCCGACCAGGACCTCATTGGCCGAGAGTGGTCACGTGACGCACGAAGAAAACAAGTCGACGCCCCTATCCAAAGTATAAGTATGAGAAGTCGATACGAAGAAGTGGGAAGGACAGTTCACGCCCCTCAGAAGCATGGTGAGAGAGTGGGAGTGAGAAAAGTGTTACCAAAAATGGAAAAGAGTGGAAAATCCCTAACCAGAAATAAGAAGGGTGGATACGTATTTAGAATTATCGAAGAACCCCTGGCGCCGACAGACCCACCCCAGTTTTGACGGCGTCAATAAAAACGAAGCCCCATCAGACAGAAATCAGTTCATCCCCGGACGGCAGGCAGAGATGAGTGCCCAGTGTTGAAACCGCCTCAAGATAGCTGACCAGATTCACGCAAAATTTTGGACTCTTCTGCAACCAAGAACAAGTAGTTTGAAGAGCGACTTAGAACCAGAACACAGAAATAAGTTTTTCGACTTTCGTCCAAAGACACACCGAAACACAAATTTCTTAGAGAGTAGACAACTTGAAGCGTTAAAATTCGCCTAGCGAAAGCGTCGTGCCACAATCCACAGAACGGGTCGGGAGGTAGACACAGTCCTATGTACCGAACAACTAGACATAAAAAGTTTGTTACCTTTTTCTTTGATACTTTGAACTTTGTGAGTTTTCATTTTATTTTCTTTTATACATATTTGTGTGTTATCATCCCCGTTGAACTCAGCTTGCATTACGGCCCCAACCCCTGTTTGATCTCGTCTGTCTAAGATCAATTCACAACGTGGGTAGGCAGACTGGAGATCAGTGCAGTTACCCTGGTAACCAGGCGTTGGAAGCAGGTTGGGAACGGCGAGGCTGGTATCAATCTAACCAGATTCCTACCCGAATCACCAAAGGGTTAGAACGTCACGTTTGGAGCAGCGACACCCGGACGGAGCAGCGAGGAGCGAACAGCTGACGCCGCGGCGAAGACGTCACAATTGTTGCTGTTTAGGGACGTCACAACTGGCGCCGTGGTAGATCAGGATAGAACGTCACAGTCGGCGCTGCGACCGGGGGATGACGTCACAATATGTAATACGTGAAATATTTAACAGAAATAGATATTGAACAAAAACGCCATTTATAAATGATAAGTGTAATCATTGAATAATAGATACTGTTGGGTGTCTCAAAATTATAAAAGGAAAGGATTATTGAGCGGTTCATTTGCTTCTATTTTAGTTATGAATTCTTGATCTCCGGTATATATATATATATATATATATATATATATATATATATATATATTTTTGGATACCAATTGTTTCAAATCTGTTGTTTCATTGCATCTCAGTATTAAAACCTTCTGAAAATTGTCGTCATTTTTGACGATGTAGATATATTAGTATATAATAATTATATTTCAATCAATAATTTCAGCAATAAGGGCAAATCTTTATAACTTACTGATTAAGTCCCGGATATATCTCTGACGTATCAAATTTCTCTAAGTTTGATTATTCCTTTTCAAATTATGTTAAAGTTATTACACGGTTCACAAAACTAATATACACGCTTATTCAAATTAATTGAAACAACCGCTCTAGTTTCCTTTCTTTCATCATACGGTCAGTTTTAGACCCACTGGAGTGACTTTGTGTAATCGATTTCTATTTTTTTACCTCAGCCATTTATAGTGGCATGGAGTAATATGAATCTATTTTCGGGGTGTATGTTGAAATCTGGCATTGAAAATATTGCGTCATCCCTGATTGCATCAGATTTGCATCACGCCCAGACACTAATGTCTCGACTGTCGATTAATCGTCCTACAGCCATTGTCTGTGATTGACGTTACTCCAAGGAAACTTACAAAAATTGTAAAGCGGCACGAACACACTGACAAGCCTTACTAGTGAGCAAATCAAAGTACTATAGACTGATCCAGAAACTCACCTGATTTAAATCCGATCGAGAATCTGTGCTCAATCTGCAAGGAAGGACTTCGTGGAATGGACATACGAAGTACTAACAGGTATACAGGACAAGTCTCATTGGAAAAATACGGAAAAAAGGAATTAGTAACGGAATTATTCGTTATGTTTTAATTAATTTGCACAAGTTTGTATAATTGTAAGAATTTTAAACTTATTTATTTTCGGCTTAATTCGATGTTTTTTTTTTCTTTATTCATTTTAAATATTTTCAGTTTTCCTCTCTCTCATAGAGTCCACGGTATGAGCATAAACTACATCTGGTAGCAAGCTCTCTGAATGGGAGATTAGAAATTTTGAGGACCGTGAACCCACCTCTAAATTGCTGTTGTTCTCACGTCCACCCTGAACCGGGGTAGCAGCGCCTGTTAGGGTCCCAGCTATGGGAAAATAGTAAACTAACAAACAAAATCAAAAGACTATGAAATTCAAAACATATATTATTATAGTACCATAAAAAGCCTATGTGAAAAGTAAAAAATGAGCAGGCATATTCTTGCTTAAATAAGTGACTATAGGCTCCAGATCGCTGCGCGGGAAGAATTATTCTTCACGTGCAGACAATCTGATTGGTTGGCATTGACCAATCAGCGAGCGAGATTTGGGAAGATTTAAGAAAGCTTCTGTGATCCGTTTCTCCCAAAAGTGCACAAAACTGACTACATGAAACTAGAGCGATTACAAAATTGTCGGATTGCTGCGATTTGTAAATTGTCTATAATAACGTAGTGGTGATTAATTGACCAATGAATGCTTGGCGTTGTATGTGATTTGTATTTTTGTATGTATGTACGTATGTTCGTGCGTAATAGATCCGCACTGTCTATCATAAAAAAATTAACGAATTAACATTTCGAATACGTCAGTGTATAGATCAGTTATGATATATTTAGTATAAAAGATGACGAAATCTAACGGAGAATAGACTCTACTCGGTGCCGTTTCAACATCAAATTATAAAGATACGAAGCACTAACCTGAAAACTTGAGTCAAATAAATAAATAATGTCGTTAGATTGAGACATCTATATGGATATCATGCAGAGCGTAAAGGTCTTTCAGAAAAAAAAACTCAACTAAACAGTCAAATGTATATAACCGTTTTCTTATTAGATCAATGGTTAAAGTTTAAACTTTCCCTTTCTGACTCTAAGTATAGTCCATCTTGAATATTTACAAATCAACCATTTGCCTGTATCGTGAATACTGCTGCTATATCTGGTCTGTTGCTCTTGCTATTCAACCCAATGTTCTTAACAAAATACAATGAATGATCTGTAATGAAATCTATCCTGACTTGGCATCTCGACTTCAGTCACTTTCTCACCGATGCGGCCTAGCTTCCCTCTGTCCTTTCTACAAATATCTTCATGATATATTCCGGAAAGGGATATATTTGATCGAAGTAGCTAAGTGGTTTTGGCTACTATAACCAAGTAGTACGCGGTAGCAGTAATCGACTGGTACTCGTCATAGTCACAGGTAATAGGTGTAGACCAATAGGATAGCCAATGGCGGAGTCCAATGGGCGTCGTCATAGACTTAAACTCTGTCGTACATACACGTCCGTCTGTATTTATGACGAACACTAGTCAATCATATTCCAGTGAGGGGGAACTCAGGTGTATGCATATTCCATTATATCACTTCATGACAACTGCGCTGAGGTTGTTCCCCTGCTGCTCGGGCTACATGAATCTAAGCGTGCCACTAGATTGGAATCGAGGTTAAAACGCTTTTAGTTTTGAAGTAATTAAATGCAACCGTGACTTCTATTCTAACAGTTTCTTTTCTTACACTTCTCGCCTGTGGAACTCCCTTCCGTTTATGCGCTTCTCCGAGAATTACAATCTTCAAATGATTAAATGCAATGTCTATCGCCATCTCCTGTCTTCTTGAATTCTCTTCATCTTTTGTCCTTTTACTCGGTCCTGCCTAAACCCGATCTTTTCTCTCACTTTTGCTCTCAGTAACGTCCCGCGTACTAGTATCATTCCAGTCTTGTTGGCGGTGAAATGATAAAAAAAAAAAACGAGGGATATTTCTTTTACCATTTTGCTTAAGACGTCATAGCTGCTTGCATGCTCCGTCCAGGATATTCTCAGCATACTTCTGTAGAACTACATATATATGTTCCTTAAAATCTCTTCTTCATTTGCGAGGAATTGTCCAATATCCACAGCCATATCGGAAGATTGATATTCTACAGCATTTCAGCATTATTGTCTTTGTATTTAATGAAATTTTCCCTTTTTTTATTTTTTTAAAAATACTTTTAACATTAGAAATGCGCTTTTTTCTATTAAAAAGCGCCTCCGGATTTCGGTGCCATATTTTCCGTCCTCTGTTAACATATTTCACTCGTCGAGAACATGCATATCATATGAACTTTCAGCTTTAAAAATCTTTAAAACTGATGGTAGTCCTCATTATATAAAAAAAAACAAGCAGTTGCATCTAGAACGTTGCACATATAATAAAAAAGCAGATCAAGAAAACAACCTGAACAAATTAAACCCACGTGTAACTAGAATATAAAGAACGAATGTCCCTTTAATGGCAATTGCTTGCATAACAATGTAATATACAAGACACTGTAAAATTAGACGCTTAACAAAGAAAAACATATACATTAGCTTAACTCATGGACCTGGACACAAAACATGCTTTACAAAGAGTAAATACACAAACAGCACAATGCTTTTTGAACATATGTAGGAGATTAAAAACAAAAACGAAATCACAGTAATAAATATAACGGAAATTACTGAAAGCAGCATTAGCGTAGAAGAATAAATCTACAAACTGTAAAATCTGCTTGGAGGAAAAAAATAGCAAT
This sequence comes from Acanthosepion pharaonis, assembly GCA_903632075.3. Taxonomy (NCBI): domain Eukaryota; kingdom Metazoa; phylum Mollusca; class Cephalopoda; order Sepiida; family Sepiidae; genus Acanthosepion; species Acanthosepion pharaonis. Next base: position 2,467,086 of record CAHIKZ030003885.1, read on the forward strand.
AATCACTTCCTCTGATGAACACAAACTACTAAATAAGCGATCAGAACTCATATAAAAATTAAGACATGTTACTTGAAAATGAACAAGAATCAAGAAACATAAATAAAAAATAGAATAAATAGACAAAAATAGGCAAAATAAATTCAGCCAAACGAATAAAAAAGTAAATGAAATCCGTAAATAATAAACAAAAAAAAATATGTACGTATGTATAAAAACAAGAAAAGGGGGTAATAACAACTGGCAATTAAACAATCAATAATAAATTTAAAAAAAGTTAACGCTACATTTTGCCGAAAACTGTATTGGGGATCACTATTATTCTCACACATTAGCCTCTAGATTAATTCCAAACACAACCATTACCACCCATCAAAATAATCGAATAATGCAATAGATTACTTACTAGTGAATGCAATAAACTACCCAAAATGCATCACTGACCTGTATATATAAATAGTCGAAGGAAGCACAACGCGCATGGGCTGACGATTGTATTTAGCATGAGAGACACTATCACATCTGGGAGTTGACTCCAATAATATCCAATTCATATATATATATATATATATATATATATATATATATATATATATATAAGAGAGAGAGAGAGAGAGAGAGAGAGAGAGAGGGGGTAGAGAGAGAATGCAAATAGGTTGTGATAAGGGACTGAAGGAATAAAATAGGCGGGATGAGATAGAAAAAGAAAAACACAGAAAGATAGACTGATATGCCGGGTGTAACAGCAACATTGTCCATAGCGTGTCCATCTCACATATGTTTAATATCTAAAAATAAAACATTAAACTGAGTTGCTTTTTTCTAGATTTTCAGATGAGACATTTAGCTATCTTGACACCATTTGTCATAAGAATCACTGAAAACCCATTTGAGTAATTCAGTTAGAAAGTGTTGTGGATTCCAGGATGAAATCCGGTCTCAAATGAATGACAAACGCAGGAATGAAATATAGCAAATAAATGTATTGACGTAATAATACAATTGGTAATACGGTTAGTAGATCCAGAAATGCGGTTAGTAGCAATAATAATATATATACAGTCTGGGAAATTCAGTATCGAAGTATGACTTCCTACTGAGTCTACGTGCTCGCAACTGTGACTCCTACAAAGCGGTTACCTCACACACTCACTCTCTCACTGTATCACTGTCACTCTCTGACTCCTGGGTATTCACCGGCATCAGTACAAGTACACACTAGGCGAGTCCACTTTTCTGAAAAAGGGTTCATTCAAGAACCAACAAGAGAACGGTGAATAAGTTTAAAATCGAGGGAACAGTAGAAAGGTAAACTGGATCAGGAGGTCACAACAGGAAGAGGTATCATCATTTCAAATTAGAAAGAGAATAATTAGAAAATATACAACTCAATCCTTAAGCCGTTTGGTATGTGAGAGAGGATTTTCAGCTATGACAGTTTAAAAAGTAATGAAAAAAGACTTGGAAATGAAATCATACGTAAAATCTGTGAGGAACATTGGAAACTTCAGAACAGAAAGTTATAAGGTTAGATAGAGGTAATAAGTTGGAAAGTGATCCTGGAAATATATATATATATATATATATATATATATAAACTTAATTTCAATCCTTCATGTGATTCCGATACTTAGGTATGATTAATTAAATGAACATGATATTTTCATTTATGATCGATTTTATCACAATTCTTCTGTGAAGCAAGTAGAGTGATTACACATTAGAGTAGAGTCGAATAGTGTTGTAAAATCCACGATTGGACAATCTTCCTTTTACACACGTTATATATATATATATATATATATATATATATATAAAGGTGGAGAGAAAGAGCAAGACTGAAGCACTTGAAGATGTTGATACATAGGTTACTGGTCAATCTTTCTGTTCGTTTCATCAATATTTAGCAAGACGAAATGATTTGTATCGCCTAAAAACAATTCCTGATCATCTATTTGAAGAACTACAATTCGAAGGTCCATCACAGACCTTCAGTAAACTGATTGGGAGACAACCGATCCCTGGCAATGACTGTCATTCTAATCGATCTGGTCGCTATGACGACTAACGCCCGAAAATTCTTAATAGTCAATTTTGAGGTTCTTCTAGGTGGGTGGGTGAGAAGGCGAAAAATAATCCAAAACCACAAACTGAACCATTCCTAGAGATAAAAGTCTTGGCAGCGTTCCATTTCCGCGATTAAATGGCCCGTTGCAGTTCAATAGAGATGATCAAGAGTAAATCATTTTCAAAGACAGACATTGGAAGGAGCTAATGAAAAATATGTACGATATATTATGCATACATGCATTTCTGTCATCTACAAGGGAGTGTCCATGTGTACGAGACATGCACACATCTACATTACACTATTGCTAACGTATTTACATACTGAAATATGTTTAACAATAAAACATATGAAAAGTATTTATATTTATTTATTCCATTTACTGGTAATATCTATCTATCTATCTAGCTAGCTAGCTAGCTAGCTAGCAGGCACGGTCTATTCAGATATATCAATCTATTTTTATGCTATTCGCACACATTGCCAGAATAAATCTGACACTATTATATCAATCTGATTTCATTTGCAACCCATTCAAAAAATCTGAGAATTTATTTAGTATTCTATGTCACACTGATAGCAATGTAGCAAGGGGTCTGATATATAGGTCCCTTGCTGGATTAATGAGTCACAAGAGACACCATCAGTGGCTGTACGCAGACACAAGTTGAATTTTTGCCATACATACATACATACATACATACACACACACACATATATATATATATATATATATATATATATATATATATATATATATATATATATATGTCCAAAGGAGGAGAAAGAACAGATGGAATAAAATTCTCCTGTTCGTAGCATTTACTTTTTAAAAAGTGCTCAATACTACTTAGAATGATATATTACTCTTACATTTATTATAAGAAATTATAAATAAAACTTTTTCAAATCGCCAAACAAAAGCTTTCATCTTTCAATATTTTGATTGTAGGCCATGGTGTGTAACTTGTGATTAAACAGATTTTAAGAAAATTTAAAAACAAAGTGTTACCTCTTTTCCGAAAATTAATGTTTGCGGGGACATATTATATTATGATTATATTTTGATTAGGCAATTAAATGTCAAATCTGCGCTAAATAATAAAAAGGTAAGCTTAAAGGGTGGAGGTGTGTTAGCATTTTTTTAGGGGGGTTTCATGCCATGATAAACCGGAATATAGCAAGGCGATAACTGACAATTGGAGAAAATATGTAAGAGACAAATGTATCGTTATTGTAGACAAATCTACTTGTTCAATTTTTGAAAGGGCGTTGGAAGCAGTGGTAGGATGATGAGACATAAATTTAACAGATATTTTGAATTTAAATTTTGAATTCAGGAAGCCTTTAAAGTGGCCTGTAGATAAAATTAAAACATGTAGCATATTTATATAAAATATTAATAATCCTATCTGGACGGCAATACATAGCAATATTAAACTGAATAAACAAAATACGGCAATTACCCATAGAGAGTGGACCATTATATACTAATAAATTCTGGCTATAAAAAAATGGTAATGCGCCATTTTTAAAATTTAACTTTATCTTAAGGTTAAATTAAACTGTCGCGGCAATTTACAGTTAATTCACTTTTTTCGTTTAATAGGGATTTTCTGTCAGCAAATTTGATAATTTCTAGTTTTTCATGTAAACACACACACATTTTCACCCTATATATATATCTGATGCGATGAGAGCGAAAGTAATATATAAATTCCAACGTTCACAACGTTAAACCAAAAGAGGTCTCGAGACCGATAGTAGAGCGATAATTATTTATTTATTATAATTTTATCATATAAACAAAACCATTTTACTCACTACAAAGATGCAACTTCGTTTCAGGGCATTTGAACTGCACTTCGACTTTGGCCTAGGGGTAAGATATCTGACTGATGTCAAATCAGTCGGGTCCGATCCCGGCTTGAAGTAATCGGGCGTCTAGCCATACCGAGGAGCTGTAATACAGCAAAACAGTCTGTCGGTGGATGACATATATATATATATATATATATATATATATATATATATATATATATATATATATATATATGTCTGTGTGTGTGAGTGTGTGAGTGTGTGAGTGTGAAGAAATATAGTTTTAAGGTGTGGTATATTTATGGTATAAAGTGATAGAGCGTATATAAATCTTCAGGCCGCAGTGTTGGATATTTTCTCGACTATTTATATATATATATTTATATATATACATACATACATATATATATATATATATATATATATATATATATATATATATATATATATATATATATATGAATGAAGGAGTGTATTGTGGGTAATCTGGCGGTTATTTTGGCGTGAGTGGCTTGTTTATGTATTTGTTTTTTTTTTTGTGGGTTAATCTATTTAATTTGTCTTCCATTTTCATTTTTGTATTACCCACAATACATTACTGACCAAAAATACATAAATAGTCAAGAAGAAATCCAACACTCGAGGCCTGATGATTGCGTCTAGCATGAAACAACCTGTCGCCTATGAGTTTTGATTTCAATGTTTACTTTTATATATATATATATATATATATATATATATATAATTATTTATCTAAAATATGATTCCAACTCGCGACATAAGAGGTCTCATTTTTCAAAACAAGAGCCAAAACCTCCAATATAATTATTTGAATTAAATTGAGTTAAAGTAAGCTCTGTTCCATCTTCAAGCGAAATTTTTTTGGGGATAACGTATTTCTGAAATTTACGTGTTTTAATAATTGAAATCGAAAATCAAAATTTCCATGGTAACAGCTAGGGCGAATTGTTTAAATTGGGTAGGCGTGTTTTGGGTGTATATATATATATATATATATATATATATATATATATATATATATATGTGTGTGTGTGTGTGTGTGTGTGTGTGTGTGTGTGTGCGTGTCAATTTTACAATGGGCGTAACAGCAAAATTGTCCAAATCATGTAAAAATTAAACTGTACAGTTGTTAAAGATTTAAATACTTGTATCTTAGACATGATTAAAGATATCTCACTGCAATTTCGCGAGGTTTTTATAACACTAATGGACTCTACTTTGAAAATATAATTATAACTGAAGCCATTGGTTTATGTGTGACGTCACGAGCTGCGATGGGATTTTCGCTTCCGCGTGTCGTATACAGGAGTTTGTCCCTGCTTTGAAAATTTTCATGCAACAAAAACAGATTATCATTATTGTTTCGTCCGTGTATTGTTTGACGTATTGAAATGTAATTGTCATCTTTGATAATGGCTTATGTAAGCCGAAAGCTTAGATCGGATTTAAACATGTATCAATATGGTGATTTCCTTTCGTCTTTCAATGATAATGTTATTAAGCTTATCAGACAATATGAAAGGAATTTACTTAAAATAAATAGACACAACTTGGCTATATTATTTAATGAAACATACATCAATATACATACATACATATATATATATATATATATATATATATATATATATATATATATATATATATATATATATATAATGTGTTCTAATAACTTGAAACGTTGTTAAATGAGAATTAAGTTTAAGCGTCTTATGATATTTTTTCTTTTTCTTTCATATTTAACAACTTAAGTCTTTGGTAATTTCAACCACAGAAAGGTTAACTATCAAACAACTTGTTAAAGTTATCGAAGCCTATTACGAAATTGGCTTTATTGAATGAGAATTTCCCAGGTCGCATCATCCAACAGTGGCCTAGCATATGTCTTAAGGAATCAGCACATATTCTAGGCCACAAAAATCTCCGACCAAGCATAGAAATAAATACAATATGGGAACCAGTAATAAGGAGTGCCAGAGAAAAGCAATGATAACAGTTGCAATATGAGCTCTGGTAAAAATGATAAAAGCAAAATTACAATATGAGCACTGGTAAAAATGGTTGCTGAAGACATTAGGTTTATAATATCCAGTAATTCATACCCAGATGTTCTCAAGGACACATGACGCAGTGGATAAAGGCGTTGGTTAGATCTAGTGACAGGACCCAAAGAGTGTGTGTTCAATACCCGCTTAACTTTCAGTGGGGAAATTAACAGGAGGTAACTGATAACTGACATCCATCAAACATGGCACATGGAACTAGAACAGTGAGCGAAATAAAGGGTTCAGTTAGAAAATCCAACCAAAGAAGGTCGGAGCGTACACCGGCCGAAACGTTGGGATAAATATGATAAGATGAGGACTAGTCCGAATAATGTAAATAACACACCGAATAATGTAAATAACACACACACAGACACAGACACACACACACATATATATATATATATATGTAAAACTAATGAGATCCGGGTGCGAATCGCAACATGATCGAATTTTTAAGGAACTGATTTTATTATGTCTTTCCTAATATTGAGCTAGAGAAAAAAGATCCTGGGGAAGCTTTGGAAGGTATCTAAGAACCTTCCCACTGGTTGACCCAAGCATTATAATCGAAATTGTCTCACCGAAACAGTTCAAAACTCGTCCGTGGTTGGGTGAGTGACAAACCATAGTGACCGAGCTTTCGACTCTAATTTAGCTGCTAATCACATCAGGTTATTTTCTCTTTTTCTGTCCCCCGCTCTCTCTCTGTGTCTGTCTTTTTCACGTTTTCTCTCTCAAGCTTTAACTGCATTTTAATTCATGTTAATTGTTCGGATGAGCCCTTGTCTATGGTACAAGAAATCTTTGAATTTAAGCGTTGTACTATATTGATGTCGATATATCATCAATTGATAGGTGAGCTGACTATATGTAGCCGAAAATTCTATGCTAAGAGTTTCTTTTCTCGCACTTCTCGCTTGTGGAACTCTAGTCCGGCTTCAGATTACTTTCATCTCCAAAATGTTACAATCAATGTCAGTTCCTGTATACTGTCCTCCTGATTACTCTTCCCGCCCATTATTGATGTGTCTGTCTTTTATTCTTCCACATCTGTAACCCCTAGTGTCTTAGTGACTTTATTGCCTAGCACTGGGTGATACCGATTAAAAACACCCCCCCCAAAAAATAAAACAGACTGAAGGCGATATTTCCTTGTAAATACAAAAATAGATTCCCTTATTTCAAAATTTATCAACGAAGATTTTGTCATGTAGTATGCAGATGATCTGAAAAGGCAAGGTAAGGAACATTGTCCATCATCGCCGAGTTGTGTGCAACATTTCCCTTCTGAAGGCAATAGAAAGGGCCAATATAGAACCCAGTGTGCTGTGTTGTTTATAATTACAAGGAAACTATTCACTTGGTGAAAAGATGGCTTTTGACATTCAACTAGAGATAGAGACACACATTTCTTTGTCTTTCTTTCCTGATGATTGCCATCCAGAATGAAACCTCGGTCCACTAAGTATAGTAACAGTGTAAGCCACATGTTGGCTCTATGGTTAGTGAAGAAATAAAAATGAGAGGAGTCTGCCTCAGGGATTAACTAATCTGCCGACGAAACTTATTTACTCGGAAACGAGTAGCCAGCCATTAATGTTTAGATATTAATTTCCCTTAGCACAGTTTAAGACATATGAGCACATCGTTTGGATCGAATTTCATACATCTGTAAATGTGGACAAGTCTAACTTCCCATAAGATTTGTGCATCTAAACATGAATATCTAAATCGCCCTGCATCTACAAGGGTAGAAACTCAGAAGACATCAATATGTATTCCAGGAAGGAGGGCAACCGATATATTAATTTATGGAAATAAGCAAATCGACATGAATATTAAAGTGTGCTTACTGAGACAATTTGTGTTGTGCTGTGTTACGCTTGTGTTTCGTGACCTATTTATAGAAATCGATTCGTTTCTCTCGGTCACTTGATTCTCCACAACCTTCCATCTTAGAATAAGTTTTAAGAAAAATGACAACAGGGCTGAAATATGGAGATACCAGCGAAAGAGTTACCTGTCCTAAATAATTAGATATTGGTATTCACTGGATTTAATTTCGTGCAAGTTCGCGGATATGGTTCACCAAATAAAACACGATTTTCATAGAAATTAAATTGGCATGTTAACTCTTGTCAAACAGGGAAGTGCTCTTCTGTCAAAACTCATAGTATGAGTACGATGCTAAGGATATCATGGACCGGGCATGTGAGCAACGATGATGTTTAGAGAGGATGCAAACAAGGAGGAGGCTTATACTTAACATAAGAAAGTGGCAGCTGAAGTTTCTGGGACACATAACGAGGAAGGAGAGCCTGGAGAATCTGATACTCACGGGTCGAATAGAGGGAAACAAATACAAAGGAAAACAACGCATGACATACCTAGCGGATTTGAGTGTTTGGATGACAGAACGTTGTCTGGAGGAAATGGTAGCGGGAAGGAACATAAAAGCTACAAGGGATAGAAGGAGGTAGAGAGCCATGATCGCCTACGCCCTGAAAGGATATGACATATAAAAGGCATTGAATACTGCCGCCATATCTGGTTTGGTGTTCTTGTTATTCATCTCGAGATACTTGACAAAATCTAAAGAGGGATCTGTAATTGTGGGTATATATCATACTCTTTCTCTCGCTCTCGCCATCTCTCTCTCTTTATATCTATCATTCTATCTATCTATCGATCTCTCTATTTCTCTCTCTCCCCCTCTCTCTCTCTCTCTCTCTATATATATATATATATATATATATATATATAAGTTTTTTGTGGTACAGAATTTAATAATAGATAGGAAAAGACAAAATTTATAAGGCATTTTTAAAAGAAAAAGGTGAAAAAAAAAGAAAAACGGTTTCGTCCCAGGACTTATCAAGTTTATTTTTCTGGGAATTTAAAAAAGCGTGTAAATTAAATTTAAATTAACGAATAGAATTGAATGGAAAGAGATAAAAAAAAATGAATTTCAAGAAAACTAGAGTCCAATAACATTCAGACCCAGTAAGGAGTCCCTCTGTTTACAAAGGGAAGGCTCACGTGATCTGATATACAAGGACTCTAGAACCTTGAGGTGATATGTGGAGTGGGACCTAGATAAAATCAAAAAAATGGTCCGCACTAAAATCAACCACAATTTTCTACTATTTATTATATGCTCAGCAAATAGCAGAGCCAGAACTATTGGGCAGTTGGCTCTTCCTGGCAGACAGACTCAAAATCCTGTGAGGTCATCTTTTTTCTCTTCCATTCCATTTCTTAATTTAAATTACAACCTTTTTTATATTTATTCTTGTGCAAACTAATTGAAGCAAAACGAATAATTCCGTTATTAATTACATTTTCGTATTTTTTTTTATGAAACATGATCCAATGCACTTTGTATGTCTATTCTACAAAGTCGTTCATTGCAGATTGATCACAGATTCTCGATTACATTTAAATCAGGAGGGTCTATAGTACTTTGATTTGCTCACTAGTAAGGCTAACCAGTGTGTTTGTGCAGCGTTACAATTTTCGTAAGCTTCGTTGGAGTAACGTCCATCGCAGGCAATGTCCGTAGGACAACTAATCGACAGTCAAGACACTAATGTCTAGGCTTGATGAAAATCTGATGTAATCACGGATGACGACAATATTCAAGGTCAAACAAATTTCATTATACACTCCAAAATTAGATTCATATTACTGCACGCCACTGTAAATGGCGTATTATGAGGAAAACATAGAACTCGATAACATCCTGTCATTCCAGTGGGTTTAAAACTGACCATATGATGAAAGAAAGGAAACTAAAGCTGTTGTTTCAATAAATTTCTACAAGGGTTTGACGCAGTCATCTTAAGTTACATTGGAATAGAGAACGATGCCTCCCAAAAGCTAAGCAAAGTAGTAATAAACTGCTACAGCCAAGATATATTAGCGGTATATTATTTGGGGGCTATTTAGATTTTTGTAAAGATAAATCATGCAATAATCAATATTAACAAATTGTGAAATGAAAGACTATTCTGATCTTTTTGCATTAACGCAGGCGTCCCTCAGGTCTCTATCCTTGAACCTACATTGTTTTTAAATTTCATTAGCGCCATTCACAATAACATCATTCGCTAACTAGACTGAGAGAACAGGTATCTACTCATGTCTTAATGATGAGGTCAAATTTGCAGCTGGTCTAAAAAATAACCTAAAATCCGTTGTTAACCGGTGCAAGAAATGACTTGTTAATTCTAACACATTCAAAACTAAACTGTACTCTTTTAATTGTCTAAGAGAAACATTTTGCCATCCATAATCATATGGCAGATGCTAACATCCTGGAGAATGATTCCTTGCGCTATATTTGGCTAATGTCGTTCGCTTACATGAAGCTGAATGATGATATTGAATCATTGCTAGATATGCTAGTAGGTAAGTTGGTTCAGTCTGTCGTAAAGCTATCTTACATATTTATATGTCTACTATTCATCCATGTCACATCTTGTCTGGTGCTTCTGCTATGTTTAATATGATTTTATATAAAAGTCAAAGAAGAATCCGCAATGTAATCGGTCTTGACCTAGCAGCTCGGCCTCAGTCACAGCCCACCGTCGTGCCTTTTCTATAAATATTTTCGTAGTAATTCTTCGGATGAGCCTTCATCTTTTGTACCTAGACTTTACGAATTTAAGCGCAGTACTAGATTGGCAGAAAGGTCTCATCCTATTTTTTTTCATTTGATTCAACCGTAAGTTCTATGCTAACAGTTTCTTCTCTTGCAATTCTCACACGTGAAACTTTCTTCCGACTTCGTTCTTTCCAGACAACATTGATTTTCAAAAATCAAATGCGGTGTCAATCATTATCTTCCCTCTTTTCCAGTTCTTTTATCATTTTCTTTCCTTAATGTTATAATTTATTTCACCAGAGTTTTTATTTTTCTCTGGATCTTCAGAATTCACTTTCAAGGGTGAAAAAATAAATTTAAAATTTTGAAGGACAGTATCAAGCTTGTCGAATTTAGAGAGGGAAGGGAGAGTTTTAAAATTTATTTTCATTTTATTATAATACTTAATATTTAGGAGGATGTAGGCTAAGGGTCAGACATTGACTTATTTAATTGGTCAAAACACCGGAAATGATATGGGATAAAAGGAGAAAAAAAGAAAAAGAAAAAAGAAGATTTCCTTAATGTTTTTGCTTTTCTCATACACTTTCACACTCTGTAACCCCCTTGCATCTTAGTGGCTTTATTACCTTGCTCGTGAAGAAATAATTAAAACAATTTCTCCTTGTTTTCATACAAAGAAAGACCTTTTTAATCATTTTTTTTTTCAAAAATTTATTCATTCAATTATTTTGAATTTTGCATTATCCGAAAATATTTTTTCATATCTTGTCCAAAGGCATTTTGATAATCGAGGAAATACAATATATATAGCGCAGATGTAATGGTTTTCGCATTTTATAAAAAAAAAACACTTGGCAAGCATAAGGGTAACTGTTTCACAGTGATAGAATCGATAATCAGAAACTTAAAACTAAAACAGATCCATTTTTGCCTGTTTTTAGACCAATGAGCGGTGACTACCAGAATCAATCCACACAAGAAGAGAAAAATTCCTTAACCACCACTGACGAATCATAAACCAGCAGTGGAATATTTATCGAATTAAATAGAATCAAATCAAATAAAATTACCACTGATACATTTTATTGTTTCATTCTTTCTTTTCACTCTCAGTCAGGAGCTAGCTGGCTCAACAAACACTTGTTCACATGTCTCCGTTTATTAATTGTCACCGATTTCTTGCTTTTGTTTTAAGAAGGTCGTCCTATTCGGGGAATGTTATAACGTTGAATTCCGCTTGCAAGCATCTTACTTATTATAAAACCCAGGTAGTGTGTGTGTGTGTGTGTGTGTGTGTGTGTGTGTGTTTATATATTTGATCGGATTTCCTACATTTTTCAACCGATTTCAACAAAACTTCACAGGACTACGTAAAATTACCTAGCGGTGGTTCTAACAGCGCCAAAAATTGGAAAAAACACAATTGTTTTTGCACAAAATCAATTTGAAAACACGATTAAGAGGCATCACGAGAATGAAAGGGGGACATCTCATATCGAGTTATACTTATTATAAAACCCAGGTTGTTTGTGTGTGTGTGTGTGTGTGTGTGTATGTGTGTGTGTGTGTGTTCGTTTATATATGGGATCGGATTTCCTACATTTTTCAACTGATTTCAACAAAACTTCACTTTTTTTTTTTGGCAGGTAGTGTTTCTTATTGTCTTGCACACTTTTTTCTTTATTTTTACATTCAGAATCCTTTAAAAAATCCATTTACAAGACAATTGTTTATAATAAAATTCTATTCAATCGGTAGACTCATAACGATTGAAAACAATGTTTTTGTTTGAGTAAAAAAAACAAAAAACAAAAAAAAATATTAAGACATGCGTGTCCGTCAACCTTAAACAATAATCTTTGTCAATTTTATTTTTCACTCTTTATGATGGTCGATACTTGATCTATCTGTTGCTGTTACATCCCCGGGCAACGCCGGGCTCTACTGCTAGTAATCAATAAGGTTCAAACGTTGTCTTCGAGCTTGTGGTATTTTTTAGAATCGTCACCTCGACGGCAGTGTATTAACCAGATGTATCATCCTTTTCCCAGAATTTGGACAGCCTAGTGCTGTTTACATAATATCTCGTATTGTTTACGTACTCTATAATAATAATGGATTCTCCCGTTGTTTTCGACGTATGATTGTCTTTCAGTACATTTCATTTTTTTTGTTTGTCTCGTATGAGACAACAATCCTGCACGGGATTTGCAAATAAATACACAGGAGGGACATGTTGAAGGTTTGATCGTCATATGGTCTGATGTATTGGCCCGAAATTTAGTGTTGGTTCTTAATTCTCTCAGATGGTTGAGATGATGCTTTTCAAAGTTAGTTATACCTCAGTGGCAGGTGTATATCCGGTTTGCTCGGTTTTCAGCAGCAAGTTCGAACTCCTTTATAGGGATGCTTGCAGCATTTAAATTGTGCTTGATTTTGTAACCAAAGACAGCCTACAATACGTTTACCAGGAAAAGGTGGCTATACATGAAGATTTTCGGCATCCGATCATCACTCATTTTGGTGACATAACAGGCCCATTTAAACTGTGATTGCATCAGAAAGGATTCGATACCACCGATGCCACATTCGATGAAAAGATCAGGGTTAGAGATTATGTCCTGCCATGAATAACCGCATATTGAAGGAAGACAGCGTCTATGAAAAGCATCAATTATGGCGTCCGCAATTCTGATACACAAAGCAGTGTATAATATATATATATGTATATATATATATATATATATATATATATATATAAGTAACGAAAATCTTGGTAATCCTTATGGATAATCCCAAGGATGATCAAATCCAGAGAGCTCAACGTTAAGTCAGAGCGAATAATTTAATTTAAAGAAAAAAAACAAAAAACTTTAAGGTTCCATTAGTTATAATTTATTTCACCAGAGATTTTATTTTTTCTGGATCTTCAGACTTCACTTTCAAGGGTGAAGAAATGAATTTAAAATTTACACTTTTGAAGGGCAGTGTTAAACTTATATAAGTTGAAATAGAGTGTGGTGAGGGAAAGTGTGAGGGATATGGTCGAATTTAGAGTGGGAAGGGAGAGTTTTAATATTTATTTTTGAAAACCCCTCTAAAATAAGATATACATTTCTGAAACGTTACTTTCGTGAAATTAGCAATTTTAATGTTAAATTAATCTGTTCTGAAACGAATATCACTTACTTATAGCATAAAATTTTCTAGACAAACATTTCTTGATGGCTGAAGGTGTAGTACGGTGCACCAAAATTGACATAACGGTTTTTTGTTTCTTAAAATAATTTAAAATGTCGAGTTACTTCTATTTCATTATTTAATAGCTAAGATAATGATAAATAACTTTATTAATTATTAATATTACATTAAGCTATTACATTTTTAATGTAATAACTGAGATAATAACTAATAAAATAATTAAAATATCTCAGTCAGTTATTAATTGTTTAAATTGATAAATGAGGTAATTTTATTATCTCAATTTAATTTTTAATTTAATAATTGAGAGTGAGATAAGTCCTTTATAAGTCAATGGACTTTCCCCAAGGAGGAGACAAGACTTGAAACACGTGACCTTTTAAACATAATGTCACTTATGAGATACCATACTAAAATAAATAACATTTTTTCTCACAAAAATATTTTTAATTATGGTAAAAATGTTTTGGTAGCATTATTTGTAGTAAGCTATCGCTTAGTAAATATAGTCTTCACTTAAAAATTTAATAACCTATTCTTTGGAAGAATTTTAAATCATTTTTTAAAATCAAAGAAAAATGAAAAAAAACTAAAAGAAAAATGAAAACAATCCTTGTAAAAATTCTTTATTCATCGAATTTTTTCTTCTGCAGATAATACTGTCCTTAATGTATATTATTAATAAAAGCAAATAAAAGCCTATCTAATTCGATAATTAAATACTTTTAATGCAGTTTTTATTTTACAATTTGGAGCAGATTTTTAAAAAGTTGGCAGATGATGTGAAAAAAAATTGATGATTTAATTTCTCCAAGGTGTCCTGCTTATAAGTAATATAAAACAATTTGCGAACTTCAAGAAAATTTCTTAAAATTAAGTTACAGTGCGATAACAGATGTAAAAAAAATATATATATTTTTTACCAAGATTTTCTAAAAATAAAAAATTCAAAATAGACTCATTCATTTTTAAATAAGTCCTGAGTGTTTCATTAAAATCAGAAAAGTATTTGATTTTTGCAAGAATTTCCAAATTAATGGGTTTTTTCCCGGGAATTGCTACAGTAAAATGCCCATTACCGCAAGTAGTACAAAGTTAGCAAAACAAAAACGAAATATTGACCCATATTTAGAACGTGTTAGAAAGAAGGAAATGTTTAAAAAATAATTAAAAAAATACTTTGTTATTTCCTCTTAATTATAACATTTTATTGATAAAACTTATTTTTTTATTAAATTTGGGACGTTTTATCATTATGGTATACTGATTTTTTTAGCCAATTATTGGAGGTACCTATATAAATATGTAAGAAGGATTGTGGCAAGAAACATTGCGTAAGTGACTGAAATCGAAATGTCAGTTCAAGACCGATAAACAGACAGACCCTTCTATTGATTTTGTCAAGTAATCCAAGATATACAAGCTGTCCATAAAGTTCGTGTGCACTTTAAAAAATTTAAAACTTTATTTGTATTTGCGATAGAAATAATCTGTAAAAAATGTTATAAAGTTTAATGTACCTAGTTTTAAGTATAGCTAAAATAACTAATGTGATTTCAGGCATTACTGTAAATCAGTTGGCAAATGTTTTCTGTGAACTGCAAAATCGTATTACCCTTTGTATTGTTAATGATGGAGGACATGTGGAAAGTGAATGAATTTCAACTGCACTTCGCCGCGTGAGAATCGAAATTTTTTTTCGATTCTCACCCGTCGAAGCGCAGTTGAAATTCACTGAAACCAAGTTGCATCTTTTAATGAGTAAAATGGTTTTGTCTATATGATAAAATTATAAATAAATAATATATATATATATATATTATATATGCGCGGTACTTATTGAAAAACGCTCGATATAAATGATAGAGCTAACATATTTAGTTGGATATTAGACGAATAATCTGTTAGTTGACACCGCCACTTGGAAAATAATTCGCTACACAATTCCACCATTGAATACAGCGACCAACTGCGTATGTCTGTCCGCAACGACGCATGGACACGTATATACACGCCCAGTCTCACACTGTTCATTTCATATATGTTTATATTTGTGTGAGCTGCAATGAGTGAACGTGCGTGTATGTGTGTCTGCATATGTATGAGTGGCGTTCCGACGATAATGAAATTCCGTATAAAATTGTTGCAACCATTACTTCTGAAGGATACCCTTGACGAGACAGTAGACGATATTCACAAACCTTAAATAGTAAATGAGGAAAGGGGAAGCTTTGGGACACGACCCAAAACAATTTATTAGTAAAATAATTCACTAATAAAAAGAATATAAATATTCCCAGTTGAGTATAAGAAAGAAAAGAATTTTTCTTTTTGTTTAGAGAACTGTGACAGAAGAGTGAAAGAAATGAAAAAGAACTCTTAGAGTTATTGAAAAAAAAGAATAGAAACAATTATTACACTTATACATTGAGAAAATTTTTCAACGAATGCCAAAAAAATTCCTGTAGTAATCAAAGCTAAAGAAGGATATTTTGACGAGAGCAAAATGTAATCATAAAATGCTTTTTTGTTTTTGTCATAATAACATTTCTAATTAAAAAATATATCCCACTATTTAAACATATATAATAATTTTTTTCTTATTTAAAGTACAAAACAACTACGTTTTTGGGACAATCAAAAAAAAATTACCAGGGGTGGATTTAAAGTTTTGAACTGTAGTGTATAAGGTAGGACTATGGCTTTTTAATTTTTGTAAATTAATTGATTTCCTGTATCATAATTAGATTTTTTTTGTTAAAAAGGAAGACGGGTTTAATTCAGTTTATATTAAAAAATAAACTCTGTACGTTTGGACGCCAAGAAATCTTTGACTGCTGTTTCTGATTTTTATTTGCCTCGGACTGTCTTTTGGCTTAAACATTGTCAAGAACCTTCAAAGAGTTGTAGTCAGTGGGTGACAAATCAAAGGAAATATGAGGTATATGGCGAATTTTCGTGTCAGAAATTGGTGAGCTTCAGCAGTGTCATCCTGCCAACATGTGTCCGAGGATTTTCATTAAGTAGAATTGAGCCTCGTCGATTCAGCAGTGTCGGTCTGATTTTGTTCAATTGAATGTGCATTTCTTCCATTTGCTGACAGTAAATTTTATCAGTGATACTCCGGTTATATTTTCGTAATGGAGTACTGCAATGGCGGACCATCAGGCAGTCACCATGATTTTCTGTTTAAGTAATTTCGGTTTTGTAAAGTATTTGTGTCCTCCGGCATGACCAAACCATTGAGCCAATTGCTTATAGAGGAAGTAATTTCTGAACATATTACTTTCCGATCAAGAAATGAATCATTCAAATTTCACAGATGTAGGATTTGAACGCACATTAAAAACATCGAATTCTTTGACTTTCTCTGAGTTGAATCTATTTATCACATTTCTTCACTTTGCCAAATTTCTTGAGATATTTTTGAAATGCTGACACCCATTTCTTTTTGACACTTTGACGTGCTTTCTTTTATATTAGCTCCATTTTTCACGTGTTACTTTCAATTGCAAATGAACAACCTCTACGACGTTCATCTTCAAGATTCATATCCCCACTGCGCAACTTCAGAAACCAGCGTTACACTTTCTGATCACAAGTGGATCCTTCACCCCCTACTCTGTAAATGTTGGCAGCAGTTTGAACAGAACTTTGAGCAAAATTGAACTCATTCAAGAAATGTAATCGCATCTCTACATTTTTCATGTCCAAGGTAAGGGGTTATGTAATTTTTACAATCTCTCTCTCTCTCTCTCTCTCTCTCTATATATATATATATATATATATATACATATATATATATATATATATATATATATATATATATATATATATATATATATATTTATATATGTGAAAATATATAGAAAATAGGAAGGAACTGGTTAGGTAAATAATCCAAAGTCCCTTAGTATTTTAGTTATTATTTTTTAAAAATAGTGCTCGATACAAAAGTAGAGCATAAATATAATTATTTATTTAAAAATATGATTCCAAATCGCTACATAAGAGGTCTCATGTTTCAAAACAAGAGCCGAAAACTTCAATATAATCCTTTAAATTAAATTGAGTTGAAAGAAAAATGGGCTCCGTTCCATCTTCAAGCGAAATTTTTGTTGGAATAACGTATATCTGAAATTTACTT
>CAHIKZ030003885.1:2490000-2602500 GCA_903632075.3 Acanthosepion pharaonis
AAATCATTACATGAGATAGCTAAAGATGTTTTTGAAAAGCTAAATAAAGTATTAAGATAAAAGAAAATCATTACATGGGATAGCGAAAGACGCCTTCGAAAAGTATTAAAAAATAAGAAAGTGTAGTTAGAAACAAAGAAAATACTGCTGAACGATTTAGCAGTTTTTTCTTTATTTTTAACGAAATTTTCTTGTGGGATGGCGGGTGAAAAGAACCGCTGAATCTATGGAATGTTGTTGTTCTGCAATCATTGCACGGAAATAGCGAAAGACTTGAATGTGTGTTGTGGGCGTTTCTATGTAAATTGTATGTGAAAATAAGTAGAAAAAAGAGAGAAGACATTGAAATGGTATATAATAAAAACAGTAAAGAGAAAACAGAAGAAGAAATTGCGGTCTGTGTATGAACTGAAAATAACAGAATATAAGAGGGCGCAAAGTTAGACCTCTAAATCCAAACACATATTGGGATAGGGAAAGATGCTTTAAAAAAGCTAAGTATAGTATTAAGAAAAAAGAAAATTTCATTAGAAACAAAGAAGAGGACTAGACTGTTACATTCCAAAAGTAAAATCAATGTATTAACAAAAAGGAACAAAATCTTTAGAATCAATGAAAAGAGTCCTGAACTGTTACATCATATGACTCGTCCTGTGTAGCAGTTAATGCTGGGCATTCTCAAAGATAAAAAGGTGACTTAAAGCAGCAGAAATGTGGTTCTACTGTAGAATGTTAAGAATACCATGGATTAAACATGTGAGCAACGATGAAGTTTTAGAGAAAATGGAAAAAAAACCCAGAAAACTGATACTTAAAATCAGGAAGGGATATTTGAAATGTGTAGGACACATAATGAGGAAAGATGGCTTGGAAAATCTGATACTCATAGGACAGATTTTTATCAAGACGGACAGAGAAAAACAACGCCTAACTTGAGCTTGAGTTGAGATTACCCAGTGTGACGCTTCTTTCAATCAATTTGTTTATCAAGGTTTCATGTATCAGGTCATCCAAGAAGTTCTGTCCAAATTTTAACTTTTTGTTAAAATGAACGAAATTTAAAGAGTATTTTATGTCTATTGGAGCTGAACATTATTTTTATGTTTATATGCATTTAAACTGATCAAATTTTATTTCAGAGAACAATAAAATTAAATTTTGTTTGATTAAAACCCTGCTAACATGGAAGTACCCAAGAATCATTTGAGGCACATAATGCTTTATGAGTTCAAGAAAGAAAACTCAGCAGCCGAAGCGGCTAGAAACATTCACTCAGTTTATGGAAAGGAATGTGTGAATGAAAGAACTTGCAGAAGATGGTTTGCAAAATTCAGAGGTGGAGATTTCACCCTTGAAGATGAAGATTGAACCGGACGTCCAGTTAAGTTTGATGAAAAGCTTCTTGAAGCAGCCCTTGAAGAAAACCCTGCTTTATCAGTTGAGAAATTGGCAGTGGTTCTCAGTTCAAACTATACAACTGTTCATCGTCATCTACATCAACTTGGAAAAGTTCCTAAACTTGGAAAATGAGTGCCTCATGAATTGTGTGAAAACAACGTCAAATCCCGAGTTGACATCTGCTCTTCTCTCCATTCTCGCCAACTTGTTTCATCTTTTTTGGATAGACTTGTGACTGTCGACGAAAAATGGATCTTTTATCAAAATGTTAAGTGTCGTGGACGGCTCCAGTCAAAGCTGAAAAGTGAACTTCCTGGGCAAAAGGTTCCTCTTTCAATCTGGTGGGATCGCCAAGGAATAATCCACTTTGAATTCTTACCACCTAATGCAACAATTAATGCTCAAATATACTATCAGCAATTAGAGCGTTTGAACCCAGGTTTGAGGAAAAAAAGACCTTCCCTAGTGAATCGAAAAGAGGTGATGTTTCACCAGGACAATGCGCGACCCCACACAGCAAGAATTACATCACAAAAGATCGAAGAACTTGGTTGGGAGAAAATTCCTCATCCTTCTTCTTCCGATCTTGGTCTCTCAGACTACCATTTGTTTCGTAGCTTACATAATCATTTGGAAGAAACAGCTTTTGTAACACAGGAAGAGGTTAAAACTGACATTTGTGAGTTCTTCGAATCAAAGCCAAAAGAATTTTACAGTAATGGAATTAGTAAGCTTGTTAATAGATGGAATAAAGTCATAGATAATCAGGGAAATACATTGTTGATTGAATCTGTAATTAAATGTAACATTTGGTCACTTGTTTTCTTTATTCAAAATTCGGACAGAACTTATGGGAAGACCTGGTATATTCAAAGCCGATAGAGGAAAGAAAATGAATACGCTTTTTAATAAATAAAACGGAGCGTCCACTTAAAATAACGTTTAAAGTGATAAAAATCTGTCGGATTAATAAATACATCCCATTCTTTTATAAATTGCTTTGTTTACTTTAGGATACGAAACTGGCCAGATATGTCTATTAAAAAGAGTCAGATAAAAGTCTATGTTTAAAGGCACTATTCAACTTTAGAAAATAAAAAGTAATATTTATTAGGTATAACCTTTGAGAAACTATTTAACGTTTTGAATCCTGATATAGTTTTCGCTAGTGGAGTAGGAATTTGTTTTCGTGTCGATATTTTTTTAATTGGTATTGAATATTCTATAGAAATATTCACTTTTTTTTGTTTTTTTGTTTTTAATATCTGGACTCTGGTAATATTCAATGTTTTTCTCAAATAATCCCTTTCGATTTTTGTCTACTCTTTATTTCTTTTTATGTACCGTGTCCTTTCAGGACGTAGGCGATCATGGCTCTCCACTTTCCTTGTAGGTCTCAATAAGTTTCGTCCCTTTGCCACCTCCCGAAGACCACGTTCTGTCATCTATTTGCTTAACCCCGTTAGGTATGTCATGCGTTGCTTTCCCTTGTCTTTCTTTCCGTCTATTCGACCTGTGAGTATCAGATTCTCCAGACCCATCTTTCTCATTACTTGTCCCAGAAACTTCAGCGGCGTTTTCTTTATGTTAAGTCTAAATCTTCTTCTTGTTTGCATCCTCTCCAATACTTCACCGTTGCTCACAAGCTCCGTCCATGACATCCTTAGCATCCTTCTGTAGAAATACACCTCCGTTGCCGCGAGTCCCTTCTTCATCTTTGAGGAAACCTTCCAACACTCGCTGCCATAAAGGAGGACAAATGTAACGTAACTGCTCAGTACTCTTTTCTTTGTTAACAAAGAAATCCTCCTGTCTCGCAATAGTCTGCCTCGCTTTTGGAGTGCGTTTGATTATACTGGTTTGTATTTATTTTAACATTCTGATCTATTTTTCCAGTTCAATTCACAATCTATTTTAATCTCTCCGTTATTCTTTTATTCCATTTTTCCTTCTCTTTTTGTTCTTCTCCAATCTTTTGTGAAATCTATTTCTCACAAAGATTCGCTTCGGAAACTTATCTAGGAGAAGGAAGACGTTGATTATCTCCCGAGACAGCGAACATTTCCTCCCTTTCAGCCAGACGTTCGCTTACGATGTCATTTAATGCTTTAAAGTATTTTACGGAATTCCCAGCGCGACTTTTAACATGGTTATGGTACTTCCTTTTCTATGAGGGATGGGAGCGAATACGGGGTCGGTGGTGCATGTAACGGGTTGTCGAGTTGCGAAAGTCCTGATGCAATGACCAGTCAGACTGGAACAGATCGTCGAAAGCTTAAAATTCGTAGACGTAAATGCAACGTCCTTCCAACCACCCGACGATTCCACGTCATGGATTAAGTAGTCAAAAGCAGGGATTAGTTTAGTGCACTTGCGTTCCTCCGGCGAACGAACGTTAAAAGAATGGAAACGCATAGACAAGAGTATAAACATGGCAGACTATTGATAATCGATGACGGAGGCTGTTTTCTGTATCAAATAATTTTTTGGTTGAAAACGCCTTGTGCTTTAGTAACTATAACATTTCTCATGTTACGGAGTTAATTTTCTTGAAGACATTGATTTCAATATAAATTTCGATTCATCATGATTTGTATAAGGAAATGTTCCTTCCAAAATCTACACAAAAATATTAAGAAACAACAAAATCTCAAGAGAAACAAAGAAAAAAGTAACTGGAATCCTGTGTAATAAAGTTCTGTAATTTTATGGGTCCTGACCTGGCATCTCGACTTAAGTCAATTTGCGACCGTCGTAACGTCGCTGCCTTGCGTCCTTTCTAAACATATTTTCACGGGAATTGTAAAGAGTATTTTCACAGCAATTGTAAAGAGGAGCTGGAATCCTGTGTAATAAAACTGGCAGGAAATGACGGAACATTTCCTCATAGAGGAAAAGGAAACTTAAGGTAAAACAGATATGGTACTATTGAAGAGACTCATCTTTTCGTTTTCACATTTACAACTGATTTGAAGCAGAATTATTATATCGAATCAATTGATAGATCAGCTTGCTCGGAAAGTTGGTTCACTGTGTTTTGGCAGACAATTTTTCTCGACAGAATTTTATCTTACACGTTTAAAAATCTACCATTCCTTCGTGCCTATTGCTGTCTTATCTAGTCTGGTTCCATTGCTATATATCTAGAGATGCTTGTCATCTCGATATAAATCAATTTGCCAAATTCGTAACGTGGCTACCCTGCGTACTTACTATAAATATTTTCACAGCAATTGTACCAATGGGATTTTCTCGTCGTTACGACGGCCGCATGCATTTAATTACAATACTAAGAACCGTAAGTTCTATTTTAATAGTTTCCTCTTTCGCACTTATCGCCTTTTGAACTCTCTTACAGTTTCTTGCTTTCCTGTCAATCTCAAAAATTTAAATGCATCATCAAATACCATCTTCTCTCTTCCGGATTTCTGTTCTTTTATTGTCCTTTTTCTTCACTAAAGTTTTCCCATTTTTCTTTTACTCTCAATAACCACTTAAGTCTTAGTGGCATTATAGGCTTGCTTGGGATGAAATAATTAAAAAAAAACTTTGCATTTTTCTAAATAACGCTTAGAAATATACAGGAGAGTTTGTAAAGTCAAAAAGAAAATAGAATCCCTTATATACAGAGTGCCTCATATCCGGAATCTCGCATATCCAGACATGATTTTTTTATGTGTATATTTGAATTATTTGGGTGATATCTAACTGATTTGAAATTTCTGATTTTCAAGAAATTTACTTTGGATAATTGCTTATGCTTATTTCACCCTAATGGCTTGTATTGGTGCAAAAGATGATGGGAATAAGAGGAAAGGATGACAACGAGACACATCTGCAACAAGATAGCGACGAGATGCATGATGGTGATAAAACTTGAGCTGAAATTGAAAAAGCTATTGGAAAGCTTATCAGTTTTATGGAAAGAAATCTAGCATTCAGCTATGACGATTGCAATAACGCACGCAGAGTTAAAAAGTGTCTTGGATTTTAAAATTTTCAAGAACAAAAGCAAAACGAAATGCGGGAAAATGACATTAGAAGAAAATGAATCATCATGCAACAGCGATTAAAAATCCTCGTTACATTAATTGTTTTGCATACGTGGCAAACTTAATTTAAGGAATTTTCATTAACATTACATAATGTATTTCTTTTTCGTTAAAATCAATTCCGTTATATTTCAATCACTATTAGCTTAGGTTTAACATTTATTTTCAATGTTTAAAATATTGAAGAAATTTTATTTTCAATGTTTAAAATATTGAAGAAATGTTAAACCTGATTTCACTTCTTTTATTTTAATTTAAACATAACCTCTCATATCCGGACTTTGTAACCAATTCCTCATATCCGGAATCCCTCATATCTGAAATCCATCGTATCCGGACTTTGAAACCATTTCCTCATATACGAAAGGTTTTCTTAGTAAGTTTGTCAGGGATTCTACTGTATATTCCTTTTTATATGCCATACACTTCAAGAAAATCATAGATGACACCTCTTTCTCTCTCTAATGTCTATTTACCATTCAGATTTGATTTTGTTCTACCCTCCACACATTCAAATTCCTTAAAAGCATTACTCTTTGTTGCCCTGTTGTTCTTGCGTTGAATATACCGAGTCAAACCTTTTGTCATTCCTAGTCTAAAAATTTAAATTTAAATTTGTTTATAATATTAGTGTATTCACATGTTTGAAACCCCTATGAATTATGTCTAGCAACTGAACCCTGATTGAATTATGTCTAGCAACATAACCATAATTGAATTATGTCTAGCAACAGAACCCTTAGTGAATTATGTCTAGCAACAGAACCCTGATTGGATTATGTCTAACAACAGGACCAAGATAGAATTATGTCTAGCAACTGAACCCTGATTGAATTATGTCTTGCAACAGAACCATGACTGAATTAAGTCTAGTAACAGAACCATGACGGAATTAAGTCTAGTAACAGAACCATGACTGAATTATGTCTAGCAACATAACCAAGATTGAATTATGTATAGAAACGGAATCATGATAGAATTATGTCTAGCAACAGAACCCTGATTGAATTATGTCTAGAAATAGAACCATGACTGAATTATGTCTAGCAATAGAACCATAATTGAATTATGTCCATTGGTAGAAGCCGACATCTAGAATTAGTTTGTTGTCTGTTCTATTTGAAAATATGTCAATATATATATTGTTTGAATAAAAACAGATCGCAGGTTAAGGATGAGGAATTGAAAATGGTACATCTAACTCACTCATATCTTCTCTCCCACCTCACTTCATCACTTCGCTAATTTCACATACGCTTGGTGCGGTCCGTCAAAAATGTGTAAGTTTCTTTTCATTTTTCATTTCCACTTTTGGAAGTAAAGTCTGATGATCCGCAGTCCTTTAAAAGCGCTGTGGTGAAATAATTTATTACATAGAACCTTAAAGTGGTCTGTTTTTATATATATATATATATATATATAGATAGATAGATAGAGAGAGAGAGAGAGAATGTTATCTCTCACCGAGAGAACGACAGTGTGCTAGGTATATACTGACCGTTACGTAATTTAAATTTTAAAGTTATTTTGTTATCCCAATATTGTCGAAGCTATATATTATACTCTGATTAATGTTTTTAATTAAAAAAAAATGGCATTTAAAATAAACGGATACATATGTAAAAAATATTTTAGATTTGTGGATATTATTATTTTATATTAAGCATAATAGGATTAATCTTTCAGTGCTGTAATTATGTAATTTCTTTCTATGTTGTAGCTATTTTTTATGAAGAAAACCTTTTTTTCTGTTATTGTATTGGTTTATTTCGCCTAAAATTTACAACATATGTTTGTGCAACAAATTGATTATATTTTTCATTTCAAAGTTTTGATTTAATATATATTGTAATGGAGATTATTTGTTATGTTATACCAACACTCTAATCCTTTTTGTACTGAGATGTGGAAACACCCAAGAGGATTATCCATTTTCGGAAATCCGAGGTGACTAACACAGGATTAAATAAATTGCAATTGTCAAGAAGGAAATACCAGGTTATTTACGTATCTCGAATTGATATATTATCAAGAGAAAAAATATTCAGTTTTAAACAAAATTTAGCAAGAAATGTGTTAGTTTTTCTGAAAAAGTTCTTATATATACCTCAAATCATATGGGAGGGTCGTGGGTTCTTCTTAGCAAGGAAATAAAAGACAGTAGGAATATAACAGAGATCTGAAATTGCACTGGATCAGGAAATGAAAATAACTAGTCTTATAACATAAGAATATTTCCAGAAAATCATATGGGACGGTCGTGAATTTTTCCTTAGCAATGCAGATTAATAAAAGACTGTGGGAAATCTAAAAGAGATCTGAAATTGCATTGGATCAGGAAATGAGGTTTTCCAGAAAATAAGTAAACTCTTATAACATAAGAATATTTTCGTTATAAACAAAGACTAGTGCCATGAAATAGCATATCATATTTCCAGGAACCGGTTCTATAAAAGCAGGTAATATTTAGGAACTTATTCTGCATTTTTACTTTTCAATCACATAACACATGATAGCATTAAAACGAATTAAACTATTTTGATAATTTAATAGAAAACATTTATTAAGATATTTCGTCTGCTGTATTATTGTTTCTTACCCGCATATGAACTAATTCGCTGCAGCCCAAAAAATCCAGTAGAAGACCTATCAAAATTATGACTTCTATATCTGTCAAATTTTTAACTTCAAGATAATTTCTTTTGTCATAAATTGTTAATCACAGAAATCTCTCTTTCAACCTCCGCAGAACTTACAAAAATGGTATTAATTATTGTTGTGGTAGGATCCACCTAATGTGCATAGTGGAGTACCGACCATATAAATATGGTTGGTACCGGGAAGAGAGGGAGGAATCAAGAGATTCGCTCTCAGTCGAACTCTCTGCATTTTGCAGTGAGGGACCCGGACGAGGCTTTGCCGAGAGGCAGGGTTTCGTCCGGGGTGGTAGACAGGCCTTGAACCCGTCTAGGCGGGTTCAGAAAGGCCATATTTTTGGCCGAGCCTACGGGCTCAGAGATACCCACTTTAAACCGGCCTTGTGCCACATTTTATCCTCGTGGGTGGATAGATAAATACAGGAGTCAAGAGATTCAACCAAAGCCTCTGCCCGACTGCGACTCAGTCAACACATTCTCCAGGAACGGTCTTACCAGGAATATACAAAAACTATATGTAAATATTGTGTACATTTTCTTGTTTCAATACATTTTGTTCCAAGTACATTTTGTGTTGCATTATTATTCCATGCATTAGTCAAGTTTCAACAATTAAATTTTTTGCTGTTATATATATATATATATATATATATATATATCGGCGATTAATATATAAGATTATTTTCGGATAATCCTAAACCGATTTGCTAAGCCTTTACAATTTTAAGAATTATAGGTCCGAAATGGTAGGACGCCATCACTGCGTGCAATTCTATGACATATCTATCGTCCTACATAGCAGGAATTACTGGACAATTTCCTTAGAGTTGAAGAGGATATTGGAAATGACAGAGATGTGGCTCGATATATAGATGCTGATACCATGGACAGAATAAAAGAGCAAGGTGTATGTTTCAAAGAAAATGCAAGCTAGAAAGGCACTCATACAGCTGAAACGTTTCTGACACATAATGAGGAAGAGCGGTTTAGAAAATTTGTTCCTCACGGGACGTATTGAGGGTAGTGAGTATAGAGAGAAATGCGATAAACTTAATAAGTTTGTGTGAATGGATGGCAAAACTGAAACAATAAGAAAACGTTCGACTTTCTAGGACGTATATTGAAGAAAGAAGACTTGGAAAATTCAGTACTCAATTGAAGTCAGGAAGGATATAGAGAAATATCGAGTAATATAAATAACAAGCTTGTGTAAATGGATATTAGAACAGACAATGGGTCAGATACTAAAAAGATAAACATTGCTTAGAGCTACAACGATAAGGAAATTGTGGAGAGCCACAATTTCCCATGTACTGCAAAATTGCCTAATGAGATTGTGTGAATGCATAGCAAAATTCGGACAAAAAGGAGTCCGTTTAACTTTCTAGGAAACAAGCTGTGCAAAGAAGACTTGGACAATTCGACACTCACTGAACATATTGGAGGCAAGAGTGATACATCGAGTAGGATGAGTGACAAGCTTATGAAAATGGATATCAGAATAGAGACTGTAAAGTATGCTAAAAAGACAAATATTGCTAAGTGTTACAAGGATAGAAAGTAGTGGGGATCCATAACTGCCCATGTCCTGAAAAAATGCTTGATGAGATTGTGTGAATGGAGAAAAATGCTGAGACATGAAAGAAAGAGTTTATATTTTTAGGACACATGATGAGGAAAGAATCTTGAAAAATTCGACACTCACGAAACACATTGAAAACAAGAGGGATACATCGATTCGCATAAGTAACACGCGTGTGAAAATTGATATCAGAACAGAGAATGGACGGGATACTACACTCTTTGCAAAATAATTGAAACAAAACGAATAATTCTGTTATTATTTACGTTTTTTTTCATTTTTCCAATGAAACATCACCCAATGCACATGTTAGAACATCGTATGTTCATTCCATGAAGTCGTTCCTTGCAGATTGACCACAAATTCTCGAGTGGAGAGAGTTTCCGGGACAGACTATAGTACTTTGATTTGCTCACTGGTAAGGCTTGCCAGTGTGTTCGTGCAGCGTTACACATTTTCGTACATTTCCTTGTAGTAACGTCCATCGCAGACAATGGCCATAGGACAACTAACCGACAGTAGGGATAATAGTGACTGGGCTTGATAAAAATCTGATGTAATCACGGATGACGCAATATTTTTCAAGGCCAAAACAGATTTCATCATACATCCCGAAATAGATTCATATTTGTTGTAGAGTAGCTAGAACCCCTTTAGCACTCTACCAGATGCACTGGCTCATAGCCTTAAATCGTCTACGATTAAGGACTTCAGTAGTGGATTAATAACTTGATTATTATTTTCATACTAAGCTGATTAATAGTCGGACTGATCTCACTTCGTTTGGCTCTACAGCATTTGACCCTCCTCTATTTCTCGTAAGTTGTCTTGTTAATTATCTTTTAACTTATTGTTCTGTGTTTGTTTGTATGTATCCGTTAGTAGCAGATACTGGTGCTGAATAAATATATTAAGCACTCATTCTTCTCTGTGTATCATTCACCTCGACGATACAACAATATTACTGAGGAAAAAAATAGAAATCAGTTACACCCTGGCTCTTAGTATGGTGAAGGAAAGGAAACTAAAGCGGTCATTTCAATTAATTTGCACAAGGATGTAAGAAGACAAACATGGCTAAGTACTACAAAGACAGGAAGATGTGAATAGCCATAACTGGCAATATTCTGAATACACGGCATAGAGAAATAGTTTTTTGTTTAAACCATATATGTAAAGTTATCGTGATTATTATACTGTTAATCCATCCCTGCGTAGAGTTATTTTGAAGTGGTTGGTATTTTTTTTTATCGATTGTTGTCAGGGGGACACACGTCTAATTTAAACCAGTTTCCTGATAAATATAAACTTTGCGTTCCATCAATCTTTCTTCTTAGTTTTCTTCATTCAAAATATAAAGTTTGAAAAAATAGCTAAAAAATAAAAAAAAAATAAAAATCTAACATGTCTCCGGTATTGAAAACCAGCAAATATATTTGAAAAATAGAATAAATAAAGGTAATAAAAAGAAAAACAAATCTTTAAGCATGAAGCCCTTAACAGACAAAAAGTAAAGAAAACCAAAATAATAAAAAAACAGACGAAAAATATTAAAAAAAAAAATGCTACAAGAAAAATGTTATTGAAAAATATAGAATAAACCTTAGAAGCTGATAAATATTGGCCACTCACTCGTATTTGACTATGCCTGTCTAAGATGCCGGTTAGGCGAACCCCGTCGCAGACATCTGCTCAGGCACATGCTATGCTTATTCTACCCACAGGGAGCCCACCTGTAGTTCTATACTACGACTATTCTCCGGTACTGAAAACCAGTAAAGATTATTGAAAAAAACAATAAAAGTAAGAAAAAGAAAAAAAATGTCTCAACATGAAGCTCTTAACAGACAAAAAGTAAAGAAAATAATAATAATAATAATAATAATAATAATAATAAAAACAGACGAAAAATATAAAAAAAAACAGCGTCCTGGGTATGACGATAAACTACATCCGCGTCCAGGGTAAGACGATAAACTACGCCCAACAGCAAGACCTTCGATCAGGAGGCTTTGAGGCGCGTGGAGCCACCTCTTAGTTGCTCGTGTTCCCAGGTCCACCCTGACCCGGGGTGGTAGTACCTGTTAGGGTCCCTGCTATGAGCAAATAGTTAACTCCGAAACTGAGGTAAAAAACATTATAAAAGTGTAAAAATTGGTTTTAATACCAGAAATAAAAGTTATTACCAGAAATAAATTTTTGAAAATGGCCCCCAGATCGTTCGGTTTAGTATATTTTGCTTAAACGGGTTGGGTCAACCGGTATTTTTTTTTTTGTTACATTCCAAAGGTGCAGCACGCATGGGTCGTCTTCCCAGGTAAATAACATTTACGTCATTTTCTTGGTAAATTGACGCTGGTGACGTTCGAACCCGGGTATAATGGTTGGAAAGCGAATATTCTAAGAATTCGACCACGTTATATTACTATCGTCAAGTTAAAAAACAAGGTAAAAGCGTCCATTCGAAGGTTTTATAACTGAACCCGTAAAAACAGACTAATTGATTTACAGCGTCTTACAACACATTTGATAAATCACCTGTTTTTTTTTTATTCTTTGTCTCCTCCGTACCTGGCGATTATTTATTTCTATTTGTTGAACATTGTATCACGTCTTCTGATAGCAAATAGTGTATATTCGTGCATTTTCACTGGTCACGTCTGTAATTCAAGGAATTAGAAAGACACTGTCCGATTCTGTTTGTCCAGCGAGATTTTTTATTTTTTTAACTTTTAACTTGTTTTATTGTTCGTTTTTTTTTCTATTTTTGTGGCCTTAGGGTGTTTTGTTTTGTTCTTTTTGGGACTTCAGCTCCGATGTCATTTTATATTAGAGTTGAATGAAAAGGTGGATATAATTGATTTTGGTGGTGGAAATGAAAGAAACGGAAAAAGCGGAGAAAAGGCTGGATGAATGGAAGGAAAAAAATGCAAAGAAGAGAAAAAGGGGAAAAAAAAAAAAACATTGAAGGAATGAAAGACCAAATGAAAGAATGGTTCAAAGAGACAATAACAAATTAAAGAAATGATTCGATGGCATAGAAAGGTGTTTGAATTCAAATAACTTACAGAAGTGAAAAAAATAGCGAGCATAACGAGGTAAATGAAACAAAAAGAGACTATTCATGACTGCAACGCTAAAACTTATAATTCTTCAAACAAAGTTTAAAAAAATCTAGTTAATCCCAAATTTAAGTTAATCCCAAATTTAAAACCAAAAATATAGCAAAAATAGAATAGATGAAATTTGTACAACGTAAACCAAGACAAATTATATTAATACGTCTCCTGTTTACGGAGGAAGGGCTGTAAAGACTTAATATATATGTATATCCGATACATTCAAATGAAAGTCTCAATTTGCTCGGGAATGAGTATAATTGATTATGATAGGACAGTACCCAGTTGTTTATATCATCTCTTCAGTTACTGCGGAGTGCTGACACACCTTTTTTTTTTTTAATTCACCCCAAGCAAGGAGGAGGTGTCACTAGCATACAAGAGGTTACAGAGGGTAGAGAACAAGATTAAAGAGGTATGTTTGAGGAAAGGATACAGAGAAGGACGGGGAACAAGCTCACGGTTTCATATGTCGATTGACATTACGCTTGAATATTTGAAGAATATAGCCACAGGGGAAGCAAATAAGGGCAAGTGAGTTCCACGGACGGGAAGTGCAACAGATGAAGAGAAGGTTACATTTAACCGTTTTGACAGTGAAAGGGTGGGACCGAGATGCCAACCTAGTAGCTCGCTTAAATTCATGCAGTCTGGGAACTAGCGGAAGTAGCTCGTCGGAACAGTTGCCATGAAAATACTTGTAGAAAAGACGGAGGGAAGCCACCGCACATCTGTAGGATAGCGATTGTGGACTAGATGCCAGATCAGAATCTATCACATTGCATATTCGTCTCTGAATTTTGTCGAGGACATATACACAATATTGAATTGGACTTTAGAAATACGAGCAGATATATTGACTTATACTCATATATAAAATGTGACTAAATTTTTTTAATCTGACTTGCTTATGATATACTAAATATTTACATTTATTTAATATTTTATATTTGATAAATTTTCTTTGTTTATATATTTGGTATATAGTTTTACAGATTTTTTTAAAAATAGATTTTAGGTTATCAATATTTTTTAGATAACCAACCTTACTATTTGGCAAATAACTTGGGGGTGGGGGAAGATGAATTTCTGCCTTTCGCTAGGATATTTGCGCTTAAGTAAATGTATCAAATCCCACTGGAATTAGAACTCGGCGCTCGGATTTCTCATCCAGAGACACTATCCATTCCACCATTCGCACACCTGAACTATAAAATAAAAACAAAACTTAAGGATGATCGGCAAAAATGCAATAAATAACGGAATATAATTTGCAATGTTATCGGTCATGAATTGGAATCTCAGCTTCAGTCTTTTCCTGACGCAGTAATCTATCTTCCCGAAGATTTTTCTGTAAATATTTTCATGGTAATTTTTCTGGTGAATTTTTCCTCATCCTCGTATGTTACCTAGACTTAATGAATTTAAGCACAGCATTAGATTGGCGACAAGGTATCATCATTGACTAGATATAACTGTAAGTTCTATGGTAATAATTTCTTCTTATACACTCTCTGTTATCAAACTTTCTTCCAGCTTCTTGCTTTTCAATCAATTCTAATCTTCAAAAATTTAAATGCAATGCTTATCATTTTCTTCTTTCTTTTTAATCTCTGTTCTTAATAATGTATTCTTTTTCCTCATATTATTTCACTATCAGTTATCCCTTGCGTCTTAGTGACTTTATTGCCTAGCGAAATGATTTAAAAAAATAGCGTAGGGCATTAAATCTTTGGTTCGTGAATTTATTACTAAGGCAATTATTTGTTAAGCCCTTGATCCTGGTCGTAAAGTCTATGACTCACTGGCAATAGAGATAGCAATAAGTGAGTAGCATTCAAAATTTACATGGCGCGATATTCATAAACTTAAAAAGCTAAACAAGAAAAATCTACCTCTGTAGATTAAATAAAGGTCGCAGTTTAAAATTTGTTCAAGGTAACTCTGCTTGAGAGGCATCTGAAGAAAAGCGGAGGGCAAAGCATCCGAAACGTGATAGTAAAAATAGTCTTTATTCTAATTGTCACTGTAGCCATATATGTTCTGTTGCCCCCGCTGTTCATCTCGATGTCCTCGACAAAATTCACAGGCGGATATGCAATGTGATAGGTCCTGATCTAGCATCTCGTCTACAGTCACTTTCTCACAGAAATGATGTGGCTTTCCTCTGTCTTTGCTACGAATATTTTCATGGCAACTGCTCTAACGAGCTACTTTCACTGGTGCCCCAACTGTATAAAGTTAAGCATGGTGTTAGGTTGGCATCTCGGTCCCACCCTTTCACTGTCGAAACGGTTAAATGTAGTCGTCTCTTCTACTCCAACAGCTTCTTCTCTGGAACTTCCCGACAGTCGAACTCCCTTCCTCTTATTTTCTTCCCTGATAGCTATTATCTTCAAATATTCAAGTGTAATGTCAATCGACATGTTCTAATGCCTGGATACCCGTCCATTCTATATCATTTACTCAAGGATCCCTCTTTACTCTTTGCTCTCACTCTCTGTAACCCATTGAGTGTTACTGGTACTCCCACCTTGCTTTGGGTGAAATGCTTAATAAAAAAAATATCTTGAACGCTGGAATCGACCATAGTCAGGATTATCGAGTCAATGCTAACGATCCTTTCCTTAGCTGCATAGTATGTACTTTGCCAGGGCTTCATACAGTTTCTACTTCGGAGGTGTTTTTTTGTCTAAGGAATTAACGGTTTTATGTTCAACCTGACTTCTTTTTATTATTCCAAACGTGAATTTTGTCCAACGAACACATTTTCTTTATTAAGATTTTTGGAGTGCGTGGGCCAAATTATGCAATACTTTCAGTTTAAAAATAAAAACGGGGCGTTTGTTTCGAATACGGGTATCCACTAATAATTCAAATTACATTCCAAGTAATAAAAGTGAAAAAAAGGAATTGTCTAATAGCTTCCAAATAATATATTCCAATTCTTTCTTTTGTATAGGTTTCGACCGTAATCAGGATCATCAAGTTAATGTAAACGATGCTTTCCTCAGCTATATAGCATGTGTTTCGCCAGAGGTACATACAGTTTTGAATTCAGAGTTTTCCTTGTCCTAGACTGGTTGCCACCCATGGCAATAAAAGTCAGTCTGTCCTGCTTTTTATCCATAGCTGCTGGGGGTAGGGTTATAGTTTGTAAGTGAATATAATAAACTCGATGGAATTTAAACAATAGGATGATTTTAATTAAGGTTAATAACTAAAAGTCCCCGTTCCTAGAAATTCAGACCCGATATTTTTGTTTTCATTTTGGTATGCGTCATGTGTTTCTGTTATTAGATCTTTTGTAATTAAAGAAGAAAGGCATTATTTTTTTTTTACCGGTTCTTGTAGATTGAAAGATAGGAAGGAAAGGGAAAATGATAAAATGGCACGAAACTGGGAAAAAAAAAATAATCAAGAAAAAACAAAACAAATACAAAAACAAATAGAAGGTTAAATGAAATATGGAATAAAACGTAACAAAGATGGTTTCAACTCTGTCTTGAGTTCTTTTGCGAAGCAATAAAAGTTCTCCCTTGAAGACAAAAAAGGAGACAGGAAACCTGTCTCTGTCGAAACGGGTTATGGAGGCTCGTTAAAAGTGAAAGTCGCCATCACTAAATTCGGCCGCAGACTGTCTGTCTGCTTGTCACACGCCATTAACTACCCCAGTCCGAATAACTTGAAGAAGAAACACTAAAACAATATATATATATATATATATATATATATATATATATATATATATATATATATATATGAAGCTGTAACTTGACGGCAAAACAGAGGTTTACAGTATAATGTAAAATGCTCCTCTGGGAACAATGATAGGTGATCTGTTGCCGGTATTGGATAATGTCACTTTGCCGGATCAAATTTCTGGTTTAGATGGCAAGGTATGGATGGATAGACGGTGAGAGGGATGATCAGGGTGCTCATTCTAAATCTACTTGTAATTTTCTCATATTTGTTGATGAGCAAACTTGAAATTGTGATTGACTCAATGATCTCAGTGATATCGTTTCATATATTATCTTTCTTTATTGTTATTAACACAATATTTCATACGGATTAGTTTCTCTTTAGCCGTCATACATTTGTAGAGTCAGCCATGTTGATTTTTCCACGTTTTTTAGAAAATCCATATTATATTCAATGTGATGGCTGGGGTTTGATGGATTAATTACTGACATCAAAAATTAGATTCATATCTTTTACCACTTTGCGAGTATCAAGTTTTAAATAAAAAATTGAAAAAAAATGTACGGAAGTATCTAATTTCTGCAGGTTTTTGCTTGAAAATTCACTCCAAAACCTTACTATTTAATGAATAAATCCAAATAATGTTAATATATTTTGTATTAAATACATTAATATCTGTCTATCCTCCATTCACTGTATTTACTTGTATTCACAAAGTTTCACCCGTTGTACAATCCGGCCTTCTTCAAGTGACTGGAATTTGTAACCGAACCCTAAAAGACACATGGCCCAGGGGATAAAGACCTTGGTTAGATTCAGTGACTAGACCCAAAGTGTTGTGAGTTCAATACCAAGCCACAGCAGCGGTGAACCAAAAACTGAGAATTCGTTAGAGGCATGGCATGTGGAACTAGGGCAATCTACCCCGGTGGCCGAAATAAAGTTTCCGGTTCCAAATTCCAATCACCTGAACAAGGTTGAGCGTGCAACGGCCGAAACGTTGTGAATATGGCAATGAAGATGAGGATAACAGTCCGAATAATGTAAATTATGCAAATACAGAGAATGGAAAATATATTTAAATCAGAATGCTAATTATGAGTCAACAGAAGCAAAATCTCTTATTTCTTACTCTATTCGATAAATGAAACTATGTAAAAAATTGTAAAAGATAAGAAAAAAGGAACTCAATTTAATAAGAGTAGTAAACTCTGGCCGTATAGAAATTGGAGAGGTACAATTTATAAGGTTTGATTAACAAACAGGGGTTGCGTATTATGCGTAAGTAGAAGCATTCTTCCACAATTTCAGCACAAGTTTTGGGGTGCATATTTTGGATGTAGGCGTATTAAACATGGAGAATTTCGGCACATAATAATATAATTAAATTGTTCAGTGTAATTTCTCTTTGAAATAAATGAAAATCTTTGACGGCACAAATGATTTAGTAGTAATGTAAATTATGAAGTATATAAGGCTGTGCTATAAGGCTTTCACTTATCACTGGAATAAAATTCCAACGATAAGATGTTGAACCTATATGGAACTTTTAAACAGGTTTCCTCAAAAAAAATATTAATTTTGTGTCGCTATTTATCATGTAAAACCCTAACTTTTAAGTTGAGTGTAATACCAAGATTCCAAAATCGACCTGTCTCATTGTAGATATGCGCGGGGCTTCAGTGACAAAACACATTTCAAACCTTTAGTAATATTTAGCATTTAATATTTAAATCTTAGTATGTCAATATTTCAGCTATGTAAATGTCCGGATCTTCGAAGTGTCCGGATCTTAGTAACGTTTGTCTTTTTGCTGTCTCCCTTAACCCCTGTTCTATCAAGGATTTGCACTTGGTCCTTAGCTTATTTGATGATTCCCCCCCATCTCTCTCTCTAGCCATTAGTATGCCCTGTGGGTGTTAAATTTTCTAAGCCCTCTTTCTTTATTATGTTTTCCAGATGTTGTAACTGTCTCTTTCAGGTTTTAAATATAAAGGACCGTTTGTTTTTTTTTTGTCTATTTTCTTTAAAACATCGTCGTTGGTCAGATGGCCAGGCCATGACATTCTCAGCGTCAATTGTTTCTTTTTATCCCAAGATTCCTCTTCCTCTGTGATGAGGTTTTAGTACCATGTAAGTGGACCGATATTACTTAACAATTCAGTAGACTTTTTGGCGTTTCAAATGAAGTTTTCCTTTATCTTAATACTTTGCTTAGCTTTTAGAAGACACTTCTCAATATCCTAGTTCGCCTTCATTTATTTTTTTTTATTTTGCATTTTTCATCCTCTGTTGAAACAAAATGCCTCAAAAAATTCCTGAAAAATTAGAATACCATGATGAAAAAATGCCCCAAACTTAATATCCCTTTATGTTATTATTTAGAAAAACCAAACGATTTTTTGTTTATTAGATTATATTTTTTGATCTTTTTAGAATTTTGGCTGAAAATTCTTTTTTTTTTTTCTTTTTAGTCAGCAAGGGGACCAAACATTAGTATAGGACATTTTGGCGTCCTGTTTGCGGTGAAAAACACATTGATTTGAAAATTCTCGTAAAAAATTAAATAATTGTTCGATTTTAATTAAACATCCGGGAATTATAAATTAAATTATCCTAAATTTATTCTTGCATAATAGGATAACCAGTTACCAAAAATCTGCTCTAAATTATAAAAAAAAAATAAAATAAATAAATAAAACTAAGGAATTTTTTCATTAGGAAACCTTTTAATTGTGTCTATGAATAAGATATATTATGGACACTATTGTCCGAAGAAACAATCTTTTTCGATGAATAATGAATTTTTACAATATTTTTTTCCATTTTTATAAAAATATTACTTAGAATAATTTTTGAAGTTTTAATCTTTTTTAAATTATGTATTGCTTTGTTCCGATTAGGTGATATTGTTATTAAATAAGACCTGTATTTACTAAAACAAAAAGCTTCGTAAAAAATATTTATAATACAATTAAAACATTTTTGTGTGTATAAACGTGCAGATTATTGAAAAGACGAACGTCTATACACGACATTATCAGAAAATAAGTGCGATAACTATAATAAATTAAAAACCAAAGTATCTATATTTGAATAAAACACTACATTATGGAGAATATTTCCTAACTTCTTAAGATTAGTTAAGAATTTATATAACGTTATATTCCCTAAGTAATTTTTACACATAGGTCTACTGTAGAAAAAAAAGACAGAGAAATTATTAACCTTTCAACAAATTAAATAAACACCTACCGCCTACTGAAAAATGCATTTCTGCAATACTTTAAACAAAAGTATTATTCGTTTCAAATCAGATTAATTAAACTTGAAATCAAGTAATATTTCTCAAGTAAAGTTTCAGTAAACTATATTAAATTTGTTGGCAACCATACATAGTCTTATCTTACAACTGATATTCAGTCCTTACTTCTCACTTTTCTTTACTAACTTCTGTAATAGATTTCGTGTGGTTTCCTTCCTGCATATGCAATCAATTCTGTCCTTTGCATATTTAATATTGTTAAAATTGTGGCCGCCAATAATGTAACCTGGTAGAACTTCTAATTCACTAAGGATTACTTCACTGTAAAGGTTGGATACCTCTGACGTGAAGACACATCCTTGCTTTTTTTTTATTGTTGTGTATTTACTGAATTCATTTTCTGTCCGTATGAAGGGGTTTTGCTTCCAGTATCGCTAGCCTGGACGCATTTATGCGTTTTTACAACATTTACTGTACCTACCTTCGATTTACTTGTGCAAGTCAATTGAAATAACCGTTTTAGTTTTCTTTCTTTCACCATACGGTCAGTTTTACACGCACTGGAGTGATAGGAAGTAATCGATTTTTATTTTTTCCTCAGATAAGGTCATTTGCAGTGGTGTGCAGTAATGCGAATTTATTTTCGTGGTGTATGATGAAATTTGTTTGGCCTTGGAAAATATTGCGTCATCCGTAATTTCATCAGATTTTTATCACGCCCAGTCACTGTTATCTCTACTGTTGATTAGTTGTCCTACCCTAAAGAAGCGTAAGAAAATTATAACGCTTTACAAAAACACTGGCAAGCCTTATCAGTGAGTAAATTAAATTACTATAGACTAACCCGAAAACTCTCCTGATTTAAATTCAATCAAGAATCTTTGATCACTCTGCAAGGAACAACTTCGTAGAATCGAGATACGAAGTACTAACATATTCACTGTGTCCTGTTTCATTGATAAAATACGAAAAAGAAAGTAAATAATAACGGAATTATTCGTGTTGCTTCAATTAATTTGCACAAGGATGTATATAGACATTTTCATGATACAGTGAAATGTTGGTCACTAGCGTTTGTATCATAAATCAAGTAGCAATTTGAGGTACTTTCCTAACCAACATAGACATCCTGTTGGTCTCGGCGATGATCACGCTTCACTGGATATTGTGAACTGGAGCTACTACAGAACACCAAACAAAGAACAGTATCAGATAAGAGAAATCCCAAAACTTGAGGATTTTCACCAGACACAACAGAAAAATTGAATATCACATGTAACTCGAAGAGGAAATAATGACATAAGATATTGACTTTCCACACTACTTCAAACAAAAGGTTAGGAAGGAATCCCACATAAATACTATAAAGGAAGATAAAAGTGACTGAACTTGAAAAACCTGATTTCCTGAAAAATTGTTTCAAGAGGAAGATTTTATAAATTTCAACCGGCAGTAACATTGACTGTTTGGGCAAAGAATGCCGAATGTTTCCTTTATAAGGAATCGGTTAACGTTACCATTGATTTTAGAGATGAGGAGAACAGATACTACACTTTGATCCCATCTCGATGTCCAGGGAATGAAGAAAAGCTTAACGCTAGTAGCACTGGCTGTTCGGTCAATGAATGCCGAAAGTTTCCTTATAAGGAAACGGTTAATATTACCATTACAATACTAACTGTTTTGTAATGTACGTATATTATATTGTATTTTGGTGTCATTTTGCTTTTCTGTGCTTAAGAGTGCCTGATCTTATGCAAAATTACGGACTCTATGTGAAATTGCCGTTAGTGTTTTTTAGTCATTTAATTCCAGTGAATATTAATTTCTTATTTTTCTTAAAATATTCCAGCACATCCATGTAATAATGCTATAACAATGTAGCAACGAAAATGTTTACTCTCATAATAAATAATTATTTTTTCCTAGAAGCAACGTCATTTTTTTTTTAAATGTAAAAGCAAGTTTAAAAACAAATAACTTTTTCTCTCCAGATCTTGAAAACCCCACGAACAACCTGAAGCCTAAAATTCCTGTCTGCAGATATTGCCCAGGGAAAGGCTTAAATATCCAAATCTGTAATTTGTCGAGTCAATACGGTTATTGTCTCATGAGAAGTACGTCATATTTAATTAATACCAACGATTCCTTCATGCCAAATTCTATTTTATTAATCCCCCCATCAGCTTTTGCTCCTGGCAAAGATTGAATCAGTTATTCGATGGCAGAAAGTGAAAATTTTCTTCTGGTTCGTCCGTTTTCACTGTCAATATATGCTGTAAAATCTTAGGTTTACAGAAGCGAAACAAAATTACATTTACGTATAATTTCCTTGGAAGATAAATTTGATCCATTCTCATTTTGAAGAACAATAAACAATTACACTGAATCATATTTATACATATATAACACCTCCCCAAAGAAACTAAACACTAACTGAAATGATATTGATCAATGTTTACTTATAGACTTAAGTATAAAGCCTACGTAAGTAAAAAGCCTATAATGCTTATGAATAGTCTCAAGTATAAACACAATCTATGTTTACATACATATGTATAAACCCCAAACGATACAAGTTTAAGCCCGATTAATGTACATCTAAGTATAAACTTGAAAAATATTGCCTGTTGACTCAAGAAAAAAAAACAGACATATAGTTACTTGTATACTCAAATTTAAACATATACACAAAGTAAGGTTCACCCTGTACTAGGCCCGGTGGCCAGCAAGGCAGACAATTCGTTAAGCAGTGGTTTATATGGATAGGAGGGAAAGATACCGGTTAACTCTAGAGTTTGATCAAAATTGTAGTCATCTTGGGAGTCTGTTCCATAAAGCAGTGGTTCGCAGAAAGAAGCTATTTGAATGGAACTTACTTCTTGACGATAGAATAAGGAAGGAATTTAGGGGGTTTGCTACAATGTAAGTGGCATGGAGGATCCTTACTGTAAAGGAAAGACAACGGAACAAAGGAGTAGTTATAGAGCAGTGTAGGCTCGCCATATCACGCCTGTGAGATTGGATGGTGGAAAATAATTATTTTATTAATTTGGAGACGCTTTTGAACTCTTTCAAAACTGGAATTAACGTTTAGCAGTAAACTAAAGTAATATAGAGTCCAAAAGTTACTTCTGGATTCAGATACAAAACCGACCACTATTTACCTAATTACTCAAGCATAAAGACGATCTGTGTCTACCTACAGACTCAAGTAAAAACTCAACCAATATTCATGTAAATGCTGCTCTATAAATCTGGTTAACGCTTGCCTATAAACTCAAGCACAGAAGAATCCCTTATATCCGAAAAATTGCATCTCCGGAATCCCGCATATCCGGACATGATTTTGATGTGCATATTTGAACTATTTGGCTAATATGTAACTGATTTGAAATTTCTATTTTTCAGGAAATTTACTTTGGATAATTACTCATGCTGATTTCACCGTAATGGCTTTTATTGGTGCAAATGATGATGGGAATAAGAGGAAAAGAAAGTCTTTGGAGTTATCGCAAAAAGTGGTAGTTTTTAACAGACAAGACGGTGGTGAATGCTCATTGTAAACAATGGCTGAGTTCAACATACGCAAGTCAATATTGTATGATATAAAATCTTCCAAAGAAACTATTCTCCAGTGATCACACTGTCACAATGAACTTGGAAATAAAAAAAAAACATGATTGAGATAAAACCTGAACTGAAATTGACAAAGGTATTGAAAAAGTTGTCAATTTTATGGAAAGAAAGCCAGCATTCAGCTCTGACGATTATAATAACGCACGCAGAGTTAAAAAAATGTCTTTCGTTTGGAAAATGTCAAGAACGCAAGCAAAATGAAATGTAGAAAAAGTTGAGAATGACATTAATAGTGAAAGAAACATCATGCAATATGTTACAATTATTTGTTTTACATACGTGGCAGTGTTCATTTAAATAATTTTTATTAACATTACATAATTTATTTCTTTTTCCTTAAAATCAATTCCGTTATATTTCAATCACCATTAGCTTATTTTCTTCACTATAAAACATCGAAAATAAATGTTGAACTTGATTTCAGTTCTTTTATTTTAATCTGAATATAACCCCTCATATCCCAACTTTGAAACCAGTTCCCCATATCCGGACTTTGTAACCAATTCCTCATATCCGGACTTTGTAACCAATTCCTCATATCCGGACTTTGTAACCAATTCCTCATATCCGGACTTTGTAACCAATTCCTCATATCCGGAAGGCCTTCTTAGTCCGGTTCTCAGGAATTCTACTGTATAATTAAAAAATAACACATTTCTACATAAGATAAACCAACAAGTTTAATTATGTTGTAAATTAAACCAGTCTAAATCAACACAGTCGAAATAACAAATAATATGAATTTTATGTCTTATTTGTGTCTTTACTTTTAAACTTATCTGAATATTTGAAAATTTATAGTAGAAATTTGGAAGGCAGGCTATATCTGTTATTCTAGATTTTGACAGTAGAATGCTTTTCACATCAACAAGAAGATGATTCACCAATCACCATAATCAGAAATCTTATTTGATGAAATCTGATGCATATCACATCTCACTGTTTTTATTATCCAGTCATTTGATTTTGAGTTGTGATACCTGTGTGGCTCCGCATCAGATATCAAGCAAAAGACGTTGTTATGGGATCTTACCCATAATAATAATAATGGACTATTCCATAGTTAATAAAACTGCGCCTCAGGAGTAGGCAAGGAGTCCGCCGCTCACTTTCTGAGCGAACGGTTCGGTTTAACTCTCTGCTTTCGGGCGGGAGGAACCCGAAGGAGGCTACGCCGAAGGGCGGAGTCTCCTTCGGGGAGGTAAAACCGGCCCTGAACCCGTTAATACGGGTTCAAATGGGCTATTTTTTGGCCGAGCCTAATGGCTCGGAAATGCCCACGTTAAAAAGGCCCTGTGCCACATGACGCCCTCGTGGGGGGACGACTAAATATAGTCCGCCGCTCACTTTCTGAGCGAACGGTTCGGTTCAACTCTCTGTCTACGGACGGAGAGGAACCCGAAAGGAGGCTACGCCGAAGGGGCGGAGTCTCCTTCGGGAGGTAAGCTCGGCCCAGAACCCGTTTATACGGGTTCAAATGGGCTAACCCGCAGCCGAGCCTAATGGCTCCGGAAATGCC
Organism: Acanthosepion pharaonis; assembly: GCA_903632075.3. Taxonomy (NCBI): domain Eukaryota; kingdom Metazoa; phylum Mollusca; class Cephalopoda; order Sepiida; family Sepiidae; genus Acanthosepion; species Acanthosepion pharaonis. Next base: position 2,514,937 of record CAHIKZ030003885.1, read on the forward strand.
CACGTTAAAAAAAGGCCTTGTGCCATATGACGCCCTCGTGGGGGACGACTAAATATAGTCCGTCGCCCACTTTCTGAGCGAACGGTTCGGTTTAACTCTCTGCTTTCGGGCGAGAGGAACCAGAAGGAGGCTACGCCGAAGGGCGGAGTCTCCTTCGGGGAGGTAAAACCGGCCTGAACCCGTTTATACGGGTTAAAATGGGCTATTTTTTGGCCGAGCCTAATGGCTCGGAAATGCCCACGTTAAAAAGGCCTTGTGCCAGATGACGCCCTCGTGGGGAGACGACTAAATATAGTCCGTCGCCCACTTTCTGAGCGAACGGTTCGGTGTAACTCTCTGCTTTCGGGCGAGAGGAACCCGAAGGAGGCTACGCCGAAGGGCGGAGTCTCCTTCAAATTAAAAAAAACTCGGCCCCTGAACCCGTTTATACGGGTTCAAATGGGCTATTTTGGCCGAGCCTAATGGCTCGGAAATGCCCACGTTAAAAAGGCCTTGTGCCCACGACGCCCTCGTTGGGGGACGACTAAATATAGTCCGCCGCTCACTTTCTGAGCGAACGGTTCGGTTTAACTCTCTGCTTTCGGGCGAGAGGAACCCGAAGGAGGCTACGCCGAAGGGCGGAGTCTCCTTCGGGGAGGTAAAACTCGGCCCCTGAACCTGTTTTATACGGGTTCAAATGGGCTATTTTTGGCCGAGCCTAATGGCTCGGAAAGCCCACGTTAAAAAGGCCTTGTGCCACATGACGCCCTCGTGGGGGACGACTAAATATAGTCCGCCGCTCACTTTCTGAGCGAACGGTTCGGTTTAACTCTCTGCTTTCGGGCGAGAGGAACCCGAAGGAGGCTACGCCGAAGGGCGGAGTCTCCTTCGGGGAGGTAAGCTCGGCCCTGAACCCGTTTATACGGTTTCAAATGGGCTATTTTTTCGCCGAGCCTAATGGCTCGGAAATGCCCACGTTAAAAAAGGCCTTGTGCCACATGACGCCCTCGTGGGGGACGACTAAATATAGTCCGCCGCTCACTTTCTGAGCGAACGGTTCAGTTTAACTCTCTGCTTTCGGGCGAGAGGAACCCGAAGGAGGCTACGCCGAAGGGCGGAGTCTCCTTCGGGGAGGGCGCTCGGCCCTGAACCCGTTTATACGGGTTCAAATGGGCTTTTTTTGGCCGAGCCTAATGGCTCGGAAAGCCCACGTAAAAAAGGCCTTGTGCCACATGACGCCCTCGTGGGGACGACTAAATATAGTCCGCCGCTCACTTTCTGAGCGAACGGTTCGGTTTAACTCTCTGCTTTCGGGCGAGAGGAACCCGAAGGAGGCTACGCCGAAGGGCGGAGTCTCCTTCGGGGAGGTAAACCGGCCCTGAACCCGTTTATACTGGTTCAAATGGGCTATTTTTTGGCCGAGCCTAATGGCTCGGAAAGCCCACGTTAAAAAGGCCTTGTGCCACATGACGCCCTCGGGGACGACTAAATATAGTCCGCCGCTCACTTTCTGAGCGAACGGTTCGGTTTAACTCTCTGCTTTCGGGCAGAGGAACCCGAAGGAGGCTACGCCGAAGGGCGGAGTCTCCTTCGGGAGGTAAAACTCAGCCCTGAACCCGTTTATACGGTTTCAAATGGGCTATTTTTGGCCGAGCCTAATGGCTCGGAAATGCCCACGTTAAAAAGGCCTTGTGCCACATGACGCCCTCGTGGGGGACGACTAAATATAGTCCGCCGCTCACTTTCTGAGCGACGGTTCGGTTTAACTCTCTGTCTACGGACGGAAGGAACCCGAAAGGAGGCTACGCCGAAGGGCGGAGTCTCCTTCGGGGAGGTAAAGCTCGGCCCTGAGCCCGTTTATACGGGTTCAAATGGGCTATTTTTGGCCGAGCCTAATGGCTCGGAAATGCCCCGTTAAAAAGGCCTTGTGCCACATGACGCCCTCGTGGGGGGACGACTAAATATAGTCCGCCGCTCACTTTCTGAGCGAACGGTTTGGTTTAACTCTCTGTCTACGGACGGAGAGGAACCCGAAGGAGGCTACGCCGAAGGGCGGAGTCTCCTTCGGGGAGGTAAAACCGGCCCTGAGCCCGTTTATACGGGTTCAAATTGGGCTATTTTTTGGCCGAGCCTAATGGCTCGGAAATGCCCACGTTAAAAAGGCCTTGTGCCACATGACGCCCTCGTGGGGGGACGACTAAATATAGTCCGCCGCTCACTTTCTGAGCGAACGATTCGGTTTAACTCTCTGCTTTCGGGCGGGAGGAACCCGAAGGAGGCTACGCCGAAGGGCGGAGTCTCCTACCGGGGAGGTAAAACCGGCCCTGAACCCGTTTATACGGTGTTCAAATGGGCTATTTTTTGGCCGAGCCTAATGGCTCTGAAATGCCCACGTTAAAAAGGCCTTTTGCCACATGACGCCCTCGTGGGGGACGATTAAATATAGTCCGTCGCTCACTTTCTTGAGCGACGGTTCGGTTTAACTCTCTGCTTTCGGGCGGGAGGAACCCGAAGGAGGCTACGCCGAAGGGCGGAGTCTCCTTCGGGAGGTAAACTCGGCCCTGAACCCGTTTATACGGGTTCAAATGGGCTATTTTTGGCCGAGCCTAATGGCTCGAAATGCCCCGTTAAAAAGGCCCTGTGCCACATGACGCCCTCGTGGGGGACGACTAAATATAGTCCGCCGCTCACTTTCTGAGCGAACGATTCGGTTTAACTCTCTGTCTTTCGGGCGGGAGGAACCCGAAGGAGGCTACGCCGAAGGGCGGAGTCTCCTACCGGGGAGGTAAAACCGGCCCAGAACCCGTTTATACGGGTTCAAATGGGCTATTTTTGGCCGAGCCTAATGGCTCGGAAAGCCCACGTTAAAAAAGGCCTTTTTGCCTCATGACGCCCTCGTGGGGGACGACTAAATATAGTCCGTCGCCCACTTTCTGAGCGAACGGTTCGGTTTAACTCTCTGCTTTCGGGCGGGAGGAACCAGAAGGGAGGCTACGCCGAAGGGCGGAGTCTCCTTCGGGGAGGTAAACTCCACCCTGAACCCGTTTATACGGGTTAAAATGGGCTATTTTTGGCCGAGCCTAATGGCTCGGAAATGCCCACGTTAAAAAAGGCCCTGTGCCAGATGACGCCCTCGTGGGGAGACGACTAAATATAGTCCGTCGCCCACTTTCTGAGCGAACGGTTCGGTTCAACTCTCTGTCTACGGACGGAGAGGAACCCCTACGCCGAAGGGCGGAGTCTCCTTCGGGGAGGTAAACCGGCCCTGAACCCGTTTATACGGGTTCGCCGGCCGAGCCTAATGGCTCTGAAATGCCCACGTTAAAAGGCCTTGTGCCACTGACGCCCTCGTGGGGACGACTAAATAAGTCCGCCGCTCACTTTCTGAGCGAACGGTTCGGTTTAACTCTCTGTTTCGGGCGGAGGAACCCGAAGGGAGGCTACGCCGAAGGGCGGAGTCTCCTTCAAATCGGCCCTGAACCCGTTTATACGGGTTATTTTTTTGGCCGAGCCTAATGGCTCGGAAAGCCCACGTTAAAAAAGGCCTTGTGCCATATGACGCCCTCGTGGGGGGACGACTAAATATAGTCCGTCGCCCACTTTCTGAGCGAACGGTTCGGTTTAACTCTCTGCTTTCGGGCGAGAGGAACCCGAAGGAGGCTACGCCGAAGGGCGGAGTCTCCTTCAGGGGAGGTAAAACCGGCCTGAACCCGTTTATACGGTTTAAAATGGGCTATTTTTGGCCGAGCCTAATGGCTCGGAAATGCCCACGTTAAAAAGGCCTTGTGCCAGATGACGCCCTCGTGGGGGACGACTAAATATAGTCCGCCGCCCACTTTCTGAGCGAACGGTTCGGTTTAACTCTCTGCTTTCGGGCGAGAGGAACCCGAAGGAGGCTACGCCGAAGGGCGGAGTCTCCTTCGGGGAGGTAAAATTGGCCCTGAACCCGTTTATACGGGTTCAAATGGGCTATTTTTGGCCGAGCCTAATGGCTCGGAAATGCCCACGTTAAAAAGGCCTTGTGCCACATGACGCCCTCGTGGGGGACGACTAAATATAGTCCGCCGCTCACTTTCTGAGCGAACGGTTCGGTTTAACTCTCTGCTTTCGGGCGAGAGGAACCCGAAGGAGGCTACGCCGAAGGGCGGAGTCTCCTTCGGGAAAATAAAACTCGGCCCTGAACCCGTTTATACGGGTTCAAATGGGCTATTTTGGCCGAGCCTAATGGCTCGGAAATGCCCACGTTAAAAAAGGCCTTGTGCCACATGACGCCCTCGTGGGGGACGACTAAATATAGTCCGCCGCTCACTTTCTGAGCGAACGGTTTGGTTTAACTCTCTGTCTTCGGACGAGAGGAACCCGAAGGAGGCTACGCCGAAGGGCGGAGTCTCCTTCGGGGAGGTAAAACTCGGCCCTGAACCCGTTTATACGGGTTCAAATTAGGCTATTTCTTGGCCGAGCCTAATGGCTCGGAAATGCCCACGTTAAAAAGGCCTTGTGCCACATGACGCCCTCGTGGGGGGACGACTAAATATAGTCCGCCGCTCACTTTCTGAGCGAACGGTTTGGTTTAAATCTCTGTCTACGGACGGAGAGGAACCAGAAGGAGGCTACGCCGAAGGGCGGAGTCTCCTTCGGGGAGGTAAAACCGGCCCTGAGCCCGTTTATACGGGTTCAAATTGGGCTATTTTTTGGCCGAGCCTAATGGCTCGGAAATGCCCACGTTAAAAAGGCCTTGTGCCACATGACGCCCTCGTGGGGGGACGACTAAATATAGTCCGCCGCTCACTTTCTGAGCGAACGGTTTGGTTTAACTCTCTGTCTACGGACGGAGAGGAACCCGAAGGAGGCTACGCCGAAGGGCGGAGTCTCCTTCGGGGAGGTAAAACCGGCCCTGAGCCCGTTTATACGGGTTCAAATTGGGCTATTTTTGGCCGAGCCTAATGGCTCGGAAATGCCCACGTTAAAAAGGCCTTGTGCCACATGACGCCCTCGTGGGGGGACGACTAAATATAGTCCGCTGCTCACTTTCTGAGCGAACGGTTCGGTTTAACTCTCTGCTTTCGGGCGGGAGGAACCCGAAGGAGGCTACGCCGAAGGGCGTAGTCTCCTTCGGGGAGGTAAAACCGGCCCTGAACCCGTTTATACGGTGTTCAAATGGGCTATTTTTTGGCCGAGCCTAATGGCTCGGAAATGCCCACGTTAAAAAGGCCTTGTGCCACATGACGCCCTCGTGGGGGGACGACTAAATATAGTCCGCCGCTCACTTTCTGAGCGAACGATTCGGTTTAACTCTCTGCTTTCGGGCGGGAGGAACCCGAAGGAGGCTACGCCGAAGGGCGGAGTCTCCTTCGGGGAGGTAAACTCGGCCCTGAACCCGTTTATACGGTGTTCAAATGGGCTATTTTTTGGCCGAGCCTAATGGCTCTGAAATGCCCACGTTAAAAAGGCCTTTTGCCTCATGACGCCCTCGTGGGGGGACGACTAAATATAGTCCGTCGCTCAAATCTTGAGCGACGGTTCGGTTCAACTCTGCTTTCGGGCGGGGAGGAACCCGAAGGAGGCTACGCCGAAGGGCGGAGTCTCCTTCGGGAGGTAAATCGGCCCTGAACCCGTTTATACGGGTTCAAATGGGCTATTTTTGGCCGAGCCTAATGGCTCGGAAATGCCCACGTTAAAAAGGCCCTGTGCCACATGACGCCCTCGTGGGGGACGACTAAATATAGTCCGTCCCTCACTTTCTGAGCGAACTGTTCGGTTTAACTCTCTGCTTTCGGGCGGGAGGAACCCGAAGGAGGCAACGCCGAAGAGCGGAGTCTCCTTCGGGAGGTAAAAACCGGCCCCTGAACCCGTTTATACGGGTTCAAATGGGCTATTTTATGGCCGAGCCTAATGGCTCGGAAATGCCCACGTTAAAAAAAGGCCTTGTGCCACGCGGCGCCCTCGTGGGGACGACTAAATATAGTCCGTCGCTCACTTTCTGAGCGAACGGTTCGGTTTAACTCTCTGCTTTCGGGCGGGAGGAACCCGAAGGAGGCTACGCCGAAGGGCGTAGTCTCCTTCGGGAAAAAAACTCGGCACTGAACCCGTTTATATGGGTTCAAATGGGCTATTTTTGGCCGAGCCTAATGGCTCGGAAATGCCCCCGTTAAAAAGGCCTTGTGCCACATGACGCCCTCGTGGGGGACGACTAAATATAGTCCGTCGCTCACTTTCTGAGCGAACGGTTCGGTTTAACTCTCTGCTTTCGGGCGGGAGGAACCCGAAGGAGGCTGCGCCGAAGGGCGGAGTCTCCTTCGGGGAGATAAAACTCGGCCCTGAACCCGTTTATACGGTGTTCAAATGGGCTATTTTTGGCCGAGCCTAATGGCTCGAAATGCCCAAATCAAAAAAGGCCTTGTGCCACATGACGCCCTCGTGGGACGACTAAATATAGTCCGCCGCTCACTTTCTGAGCGAACGGTTCGGTTTAACTCTCTGCTTTCGGGCGGGAGGAACCCGAAGGAGGCTACGCCGAAGGGCGTAGTCTCCTTCGGGAGGTAAAACCGGCCCTGAACCCGTTTATACGGTGTTCAAATGGGCTATTTTTGGCCGAGCCTAATGGCTCGGAAATGCCCCGTCAAAAAAAGGCCTTGTGCCACATGACGCCATCGTGGGGGACGACTAAATATAGTCCGCCGCTCACTTTCTGAGCGAACGGTTCGGTTTAACTCTCTGCTTTCGGGCGGGAGGAACCCGAAGGAGGCTACGCCGAAGGGCGTAGTCTCCTTCGGGAGGTAAACTCGGCCCTGAACCCGTTTATACGGGTTCAAATGGGCTATTTTTACGGCCGAGCCTAATGGCTCGGAAATGCCGACGTTAAAAGCCCTTGTGCCACATCACGCCCTCGTGGGGGGACGACTAAATATAGTCCGTCGCTCACTTTCTGAGCGAACGGTTCAGTTTAACTCTTTGCTTTCGGGCGGGAGGAACCCGAAGGAGGCTGCGCCGAAGGGCGGAGTCTCCTTCGGGGAGATAAAACCGGCCCTGAACCCGTTTATACGGTGTTCAAATGGGCTATTTTTTGGCCGAGCCTAATGGCTCGGAAATGCCCCGTCAAAAGGCCTTGTGCCACATGACGCCATCGTGGGGACGACTAAATATAGTCCGCCGCTCACTTTCTGAGCGAACGGTTCGGTTTAACTCTCTGCTTTCAGGCGGGAGGAACCCGAAGGAGGCTACGCCGAAGGGCGTAGTCTCCTTCGGGAGGTAAACTCGGCCCTGAGCCCGTTTATACGGGTTCAAATTAGGCTATTTCTTGGCCGAGCCTAATGGCTCGGAAATGCCCACGTTAAAAAGGCATTGTGCCACATCACGCCCTCGTGGGGGGACGACTAAATATAGTCCGTCGCTCAACTCTTGAGCGACGGTTCGGTTCAACTCTCTGCTTTCGGGCGGGAGGAACCAGAAGGAGGCTACGCCGAAGGGCGGAGTCTCCTTCGGGGAGGTAAAACCGGCCCTGAACCCGTTTATACGGTTTCAAAAGGGCTATTTTTTGGCCGAGACTAATTGCTCGGAAATGCCCACGTTAAAAAGGCCTTGTGCCACATGACGCCCTCGTGGGGGGACGACTAAATATAGTCCGTCGCTCAACTCTGAACCGACTGCTTGGTTGAACTCTCTTCCTACGGACGGGAGGAACCCGAAGGAGGCTCCGCCAAAGGGCGGAGTCTCCTTCGTGGAGGTAAACCAGCCCTGAACCCGTATATACGGGTTCAATGGGCATATTTTTGGCCGGGCGCACGGGGTCGGAAATGCCCACGTTAAAAAGGCCTTGTGCCACATGACACCCTCGTGGGGGTGTGTGACTGAATATCGTCAGTCGTTCCCCTCTGAACCGACTGTTCGGTTGAATACGGGTTCAATGGTCATATTTTTGGCCTTGTGTAACATGATGCCCACGTGGTGGGGGTGACTAAATATAGTCAGTAGTTCAAGTCGAGTCAGTAGTTCAAGTCGAGTCAGTAGTTCAAGTCGAGTCAGGAGTCGAGTCAGAGGCAGTCCGAAACAGAGTCTCGTTCAGACAATTACTGCAAGACATTGGAATAGTGATACTAGTCGAGACTACATTGTTCTCTCTACTAAACCTGATTGTTCATACTAACACTTCTACTTCTCTGTATATATTCCTGTTTGTAATATATCTGTGTTATTCCATATACGTGTTTGTGTTCTTCTTTATTGGTTCTACCTTGGACTATCACCGTGGTACAAGGAACCGGACCATAACAGATACATAAATAATTGGAGAAATCTTTGAGTACTTGTCACAGTAAAATAACTGAATTGACTAACTAAATATTTCACTGGAAATGTGAAAATCTACATTTAGGAAGCAACTAAATATGTGTTTTATAAATAGCTATTAAGATTTTTATCGACATGCACGCAAGCATCAAATTTTGTTAATTTATTTTAGAATTCAAATTGAATTTCAATGTCGAAAATAAGATTTGACTTCCGATGTGTTAGTTGATTTTAATTCCGGAAAATAACATATTGTACAATGTTATTGTTCCTGACCTGGCATCTCAGCTTTAGTCAGTTTCGCCCCGTCTTAACGTAGCTTCCTGTGTATTTTCTATAAATATTTTCAAGGTACATAGACTTTCATGAAATTAACCGCAATACGAGATTGGCGCCAATGGTTAGATGCAACCTTAATTCCTCTGCTAACAATTTCTTCTATTCTTTTTGGAAATCTCCTCCGGTTTCTGCCTTTTCAATCAACATCAATCTTTAAATCCAATGTTAATCGTTATCAACTGCCTTATAAATTCTCGTTCTTTTATTGTTATCTCTCATTTCTTTTTCTGATATTCCTTGCGTCTTAGAGGCTTTATAGCATTGCTTTGGGTGAAATGATTCAAATATATTTTTTAGTAAGATTTAATCAATTCAGGTTGATTCCAAAATTGCATGTCTATTTTGTAATGATTTCTTATTAGTAACGTCTATGATGTCTTTAGAATGAAACATTATTATTATTTGTGTATATTTCTGGGATGAGGTATTATGATTACTTGTTAAAGAGTGCTGATGTTTTTTTGTGAAAAAAAAATTAACATATCAGATGAATAATCCTAAAAAAACCCTTGAAAAGCTAATTATATAAATTTCAAGAGATGTTTAGAGATGTGTGTTCACAACCATTTCGCTTATTCAGTGGTCACTTGTAAATTAACTAAAAGTCGGGAACGAACTTTAAATTTCAATGAGGAAAATTAATCAAGGAATCTGAAAATAGAAAAATAAGAAAAAATCTCCTGACATAAAATTTTTTTAAGACATTGGATTTTATATTTAAGTATATTCTTGTATAAAACGTTTGCTTCAAGTTTGATAATTTTTAATGGTCTGCCTTATATGTGATAAACATACTGTCATTAGTATTTCAAAAGCAGATAAGCGGTAAAGTTTTCATTTAAAGAGATTGGTGAAAAATCTACTATTTTTGTTTAGAGAGACTGATAATAACGGATTTAAATGCCTTGAGGGAGGCGAAAAGGAAAGGATAATCCACTCCTTAAAGATTAAGGAATTTAGCATTTTGTTTAAAATATCAAATAACAAGAACTGACTTAGAGATGTAAGCCATGTACTTGATGCCTGTATCTTTTAAAAAATAGAGATTTTTCAGATACAGTGTAAACCGGATATAAGAGAAACCCGGATATAAGAGAGATTTTCATTGGTCCCAAATTAGAGCCTGTGTTACCTAAACAAAATAGACCAAGCCCGGATATAAGAGAAACCCGGGTATAAGAGACTTCTTCTCCGGTCCCGACAACTCTCTTATATCCGGGTTACACTGTATAAAAAAATTAATAAATTATTTCTCAGTTAACTTGGATCGAACTTGGTTAACTTCCAAGCCGCATTAGTGCGTCCGGGCACACCGGTTGAGTAACGCTGGTTTAGATGATTGAATCTTTAAGTACAGATATATACAAGGAAGCGAAAGTTTGAACATTATTCATAAAAATAAGGAAAATGTCACCTTTGTTCATAGTGGATTTGTCACTTGATGGATGTTCTGATGTTTAAACCGTCCTGGGTACGACTATAAGCTACAGCTGGCGTCATGGGTATGACGATAAACTACATCCGCGTCCCGGGTAAGACGATAAACTACATCTGACAGCTGGCCCCTGATCTGGAGGTATTGTGGAGCGTGGAACCACCTCCTAATTGCTGGTGTTCCCAGATCAACTCTGACCGGGGTGGTAGCACCTATCAGGGTCCCAGTTTTTGGCAAATAGGTAACCCCCAAACTGGGGTCAAAACACTATTGTAAAAATAGATTATAATACCAGCAATACATTTTTGTAATAATGATTACTAGCAATGAATTTTTGAGTGGAAATTATTACGAGCAAAACATTATTACCAGCAATACATTTTTTGAAGATAAAATATACCAGCAGTACATTTCTGGACAAAAATATTACCAGCAATAAAAACATTGTCGGCATTAAATAACCCATTGAAGTTCATATGCCGTATAACAAAACGAACTAAACCAAAACAAACTCTTTCGCTCTTTGGTGTTCGTCAGTTAAAAATGATGTTTAGATGTCAGATAGGTGCTTTGTTCGTTATAAAGACTGAGTATTCGTTTAATTTCCCTTTACTCTGTAATAACAAGAAAGAGAAAAGAAAAAGGAAAAAAAATAGAAATAGTAATGGCTTATCAGCCGGAGACGCGACCGATTATAATGAAAATAGATGCTCATAGATTATATAATTTGCAAGCTTTTATCTTATCTATATATTTTTATATTTATTTTTGTTTTTGGCGTTGGTACGTTTCGTCCATCGCAGCTCCAAAAATATTTATGCTTGGGGCGACTTGGAGTCGGTTGGGAATCTATAAGAACTTTAGCTAAATCGATTGGCGGCTGTGATGAAATGACTAAAAAAAAAAAAAATGGTGTGCGCATACACACACACACGCGCTCGTGCGCAAATGATTGTAACAATATTAGACGCTGCACAAATTCCATATACTACTACACAGACACACACATATATGTAAACCACTTTCTAATAACAGTCATAAATGTATTGGTATTGATATATATGATCGAGAGATTGTTGACAAAAATGGCTCGATCCACTTCCAAAATCGGTAGTAAACTTATATATATATATATTTGATCATTTCACCCTAAGTAAAGCGATAATGCCACCAAGAGTCTATGGCCTACTGGAAGTGAAAGAGAATGAGAAGAATTTTGAAGGAAGCGGAACCTCCTTAATAAACAGGAAACAGGGGATAGACCTCTACTCGTTCCGAGAAGACCGGAGTATGAACCGGCTGATGAGCGGATATATCTACTCTTAAATGTACAGATAACTAGGATAATAATGATATGAGAATCCCCATGTATCTTTATACGAATATATACATGTATTTATACAAATTATACACATCACTCTCTCTCTCTCTCTCTCTCTCTCTCTCTCTCTCTCTATATATATATATATATATATATATATATATATATATGTATATATATATATATATATATATAGATGTCAAACAACTCAGTTAAATATTTACACACGCTCTATATTGATATTGAGCACTTTATCCCTTAAATATAGTACACCTTAATAGTATATTTCTTCATATATATATATATATATATATATATATATATATATATATATATATATCAATCTTTCTGAAACCTGTTCTTTTCTTGTCCTTCCCCCTCAGTAACTCTTTTTATTCCTTTCACTTTCAGTACCCTCTTGCATTTTACCGAAATTATAGTTTTGATGCCGATGAAATTGTATATATATATATATATATATATATATATATATGTGTGTGTGTGTGTGTGTGTGTGTGTGTGTGTGTGTGTGTGTACGTTTGATGCACCATTTCATGAGAAGTTAACATACTTTTTGCAATTTTCAAAATGTTATCTATTTATCTATTAGCACTTGTCTGTTCATTCTATCTATCTATCTATCTATCTATCTATCTATCTATCTATCTATCTATCTATCTATTCTGATTCGTCCCCCATATGACTGCACACGCCACTGGTTATCCGCTACCAGATATTAGAATGTTTTTAATCTAAAAAAAAACTCAATCACTTACATTGTACGCTGTTTGTAATTTTTGTTTCGTATCGCACACATTTTTATTTCTTTCTCTGTCCGGAGGCTAATGTTTTTAAGATAGCTAATTCTTTCCATTTATCAATGTTCATTAGCATAACTCAAGAGACGGCATCTTCTAATTGGCAATTCTTCTATTTTAGACGCCCATCCCCCGGGCTGACTCGGTCGTGTTGGCCGTGGGGAGACACCGGGATCAAAATGGATATTCTATTATGGAGTTTTAATGTCCGTTCGCAGCGGAGTTTTTATCGTTAAAACTTCCCACCGTATCGAGATTCTGTGATTTGATTTTCGGCTAAACGCTTTTCGCTCTGTCTGTTAATCCATACAATTATAGTGCTGATCGTTTTCGGTGGTTGCACTGGGACATTCGAGGGGAGGTCGAGCGGAAGAATAGTAAAATAGGTTTCTGAGTTCGAATCTCTTGCGCTTATTAAGTATACTTACAATATATATATATATATATATATATATATATATATATATATATATATATATATATATATATATATATATATATATATATATATATATATATATATAAAAGAAGACATAAGGTTGAGTAATGGATAGCAGCTTGAAGAATCGGAGAGCCGAGTTCGAATTCCAGTTGAATCCATTACATTCAATTACATGCTAACATCCATAGCAAAGGAATGAATGCTCTTTTCCCTCCCAGTTTTGGGTAAATAGCATTACAGACTGGGATGGCAACTAGTCTTGGAGAAGAACAATTTTGAATTTATAACCTGTGGAGGTTCATTACGGTACCTTGTGGTACCAGGTCTCTGTATTCAGCTCTTCAAAAAGTGATGTTTCTGCACAAAGCCATCACCACTATAATCAAATCGTATGTGCAGGTGTCTAGCTGTTGGTTCCTAGGAACTGAGTTGTTTGGCACTAATTCGACGCGAGAATCTAATATACAGGGTGTTTCAAAAAATTTGATATCCTTTGAGATGTAAATATCACAGAAAGTACATGATTAAGGCAAATGAAATTAAAAAGTATTAATGTTGAAGATCATAAGATTTATTCTTCCAAATCTGATTGAGAAATTCAAAAGCATGTGGATTATGTGAACGATTTCACAAATGTGAAGTTTGTGGTCGCCCGGATCCTTTTGCTCTGCACAGACAGCCTTCCTCTTTGAACTTTTTAGGCCATCGCCAAATCTGCATTCCTGTTGGTGAAATTTCTCTCATAAATGCACGCTGCACAGTCTTGTTTGACTGTGTTCTAGCAAACTCCAACACACAAAACGCCTTTTCTCTTCTAGTAAATAGCATTTTTATACCTGTAAAGAAAAAGATTAAAGATTAAAGAACATAAAAATACAAATAAGAAAAACACAAAAACATAAAGACATAAAAACATAAAACAAACATTAAACATAAAGATGCTATTAAAATTTGAAGTCATTTGAAAGAGATCTAACAAAGTTATTAGATTGCGAAATGATATAAAATTTTTTGAAACACCCTATATATATATATATATATATATATATATATATATATATCTTAATGGACTTAAGAATTACAATTGCGTACGTATGTATGCCTGAACGCAAGGATATGTATTTGCGCCAAGCAAATGCATGTGTTTGAGCAAACCAAAATGCGTACACCTGCATGTATGTGTGCCTATGTGTATGAGAGTGTCACCCCTAAACATACACAGGAATAAACTGCACCTTTCCACTACCAACCATAGTTAAGCAAGCATAAATAGATCCAGTTTTAAAAAGTAAACCAGTGTGTCTGATGTTCACAAAAGAGTGAATCCCAGGTCCAAAAATTCATATCCATACTATATATATATATATATATATATATATATATATATATATATATATAACCAACATAAAGGCTCAGTATAAATCACAAGAAATTATAATTATCATGGGAGGCCTGACTGCCTTAGTAGGCAAGGAGAGGGAGAGTGAAATAGGTGGAAAATTCGGTCTAGGAAACGGAGATAAATGGGTCCAATGTTCACGGCGATTGACCAGGTAATAGCCAACACCTGGTTCCAAGAATACCTAAGACAATTATAGATATGGAGAAGCCAGTTGGAATAACTAAAACCAAATCGGTTACATGACTATGGACAAGAGAGCTATGAATACGGTTGTTTACTGCAAAACTTATCCAAGTGCCGACTGCGGGAGTGATCACCTCCCTGCTATATATAATCTAAAAATGAAACTACGAAACTTAAGAAGCCTAACGCATTACTCAAATTGCAATGCAAAAAACTCCTGGACGACTCGGACGTGAAGGAAAAACATATATGAAAAGATGATACCAGGGACAAAACGGAAATAGGAACTCGAAGGAGGACACACTAAAAGAATCTTTAGTGACATAAGCAAACGAGATCAACCCAAAGGAAAATCGACGAAGAAAAAAAAAACGAATGGATGACAAATGAGATTCTCGATATGATGCAAAAGAGAGAGAAAACAAAAGGAACGGAATTGTTGTAAACTAGAAAAGGTTAGTGAGTTAGGAATAACCAAAACGGAGGTTAGATATGAAATGATAATCTTTATAACTTGAACAAAATGCAATACTCGCCAGCGGCGTGAAATAGGTAAACAACTGCTAGTGGTGGACTACTTAGACAGCATATTGCTCCCACTTACATTAGTGCCCAACGTATTTATGAGGATTGGGATATATCCATTAGTGTTCATAGGTACATTATATAACAGATAGATAGGTATATAGATAGATAATTTGTTGTAATCTAGAAAAAGTTACTGAATTAGGAATAAGCAAAAGGTTACTGAATTAAGAATAACCAAAACGGAAGTTACATATGAAATGATAATCTTTATAACTTGAACAAAATGCAATACTCACCAGCGGCGTGAAGTAGGTAAACCACTAGTAATATTACCCACCCCTTTACAATAGTGTCCAACATATTTATGAAGATTAGGATATATGCGTTAATTTTCATACATACTATATATAACTGATAGATAGATAGATAGATAGATAGATAGATAGATAGATAATTTAATTGTTGTAACCTAGAAAGGGTTACTTAATTTTGAATGACCAAAACAGAGGTTAGAAATGAACTGGTAATCTTTATAAGATGAACAAAATACAATACTCGCCAACTGCGTGAAATAGGTAAACCACTGCTAGTGATGGACTCCTTAGACATATTACAACTGGTTGTAATAGTGTCCAACGTATTTTTGTGGATTAAGACATACCCATTACTGTTCATAGGTACGGTATATAACAGGAATACACAAATACACAAAGAAATAAGGAACAAATGCGGACAGGCTAAAGAAGAATGGCTAAATGAAAAATGTGAAGGATTATAAAGAATAAGAATCGCAGTTAAAGAAGATATGCATAAAATATAAAAGACGGCAATATACAGAAAATGCAACGGATCGGTAATATTAAAAAAATCGAAGTGGAAGCTGCACATGCCAAGTTGAACAGAAACAAAGCGGCAGGGCCAGACGGAATTGCAATACAGACGCTAGCAGCGTTAGATGATTTCAGAATTATGAAACTCTACAACAGTGGGGTCATACCTAAATACCTAAAGAGATATATTTTCATAGCATTGCACAAGAAACTAGACACAATGAATGTGAACTCCATCGGAGAATCAACCTAATGAGCCACATAACAAAACTCATCATCCGAATTCTGATAAGGAACGCTTATATTTACGCTTAGAATATTATCAGCAACATCAATACATGTAGTGTACCTGTGCTTTATAGACTACGCAAAGACATTCGACGAAGTACATCATAAAAATCTGTTAGAGCTGCCCAGTAAGCTTGTCATACTTGAGAAAGACATTAGAATAATTAAGAATCAATACTGTTAGCTGGCAGCAAACAGCCTGTATACGGCAGAATATAAGTTCAGCAGTTATACAATAATAGAAAGGGAATTATACAACATATATTCTGCAAGGCAATTCTGAGATAATTAGAAGTCTTGCCAGGATTCATTACTGGCGGTCACAATCTTAACAATATAAGATATGCAGTTGACGATAGCAGACACGGAAAAGAAGCTACAAAACCCACTACTGAAGGTAGCGAAGGAAAGCGAGAAGAAAGGAGTAACTATAAATAAAATGAAGACAGAATGCATGGCTATCAGCAAGAGGGTGAGCTCAAAATGTAAATTACAGGACGGTGATACGAAAATCAAGCAAGGACAGAAATTTGAATATCTGGGAAGTGTTCTAAAAGAGGAGGGAATGTGTGACACTGAGACTGGAAGAAGCACTGAGATGACCAAAGGTGCATCCCAAAAGCTAAGCAGAGTATTAAGAGAGAGGAAAATTTCGATAGAAACAAAGAAAAGAGTACTGAATTGTTACGTGATATCTGTTCTACTGTATGGCAGAGAATGCCGGACAATCTGATCAAAGATGAAGAAAAGACTTGAAGCAACAGAAATGTGGTTCTATAGAAAGATGCTGATGACGTCATCGAGCGATCATGTGAGCAACGACGAGGTTTTAGTGAGAATGGAAACAAAGAGGAAAATTATACGTAAGATCAGCAAGAGACAGTTGAAATGTCTGGGGCAGTTAATGAGGAAGGAGGGATTAGAAAATCTGATTCTGAGAGATAGAAGCCAAGTTAGACATGGGAAAGCTGCGCGTAACATTCTTGATAGGCTTGACCGGATGGCGGAACAAGGTTTATGAGAAATAACAAAAAGGCATAATTATTAAGAGTTACAAGGGGCAGTAAGATGTGGAGGGCCATGATCGCCAACGTCCTGAAGGGACACAGCACTTAAAAGATGAAGTTGCTGATGATTTCATGAAAGCGTATGAAATTGGCAGTCGTGGTCGACCAATGCTCACTGGAAATTGTATTTAAAATATATAGATATCTAAAAACATATATAATTACCAGACTATCCAAACCTTCATATTTTGCTCAATTTCGTATCTTTACGAAAATAAAGCAATTTCTAAAGAGAATTGATGCATGTAAGAATAATTTCGCTGAATATCTATATCTATATATATATATATAATATTAGTGGAAACCGTCGAATTTCTTTCTCTCCTCTTTTTAAATTCCACCCCCCACACATCTCCTAAAATTCTCTCTGTTAAGGTTTCATCTCCCTCCTCCTCATACTTACACTTTCTCTAAATTCTGTTTTGATTTCCGGAGTTGTTTTTTTTCTGTTTTCATTTTGAATTGGTAGGTCTGATGATTTGGATCGTATTTACGATTCCAAAGGAATAAATTATGACCATGGAATATTAGTGTTTAAGCCTTTTTATTATATATATATGTATATTATATGCGTGTGTGTGTGTGTGTGTGTGTGTGTGTGTGTGTGTGTAAGCAAATATATGGATATAGATCCGACAGTATGAAGAAAAATATACGGAAAAAAAACAAACAAAAATCCTTATATGCAATTATGCTGTTTTAATGTTAATATAATGTCAACGTCGGACGTTTCGGTCTAATAAACCATCTTCAGAACATATTCATAAAATATAATTAACATTATCAATTCAACATGACAAAGACGATGTACATAAGAACAAGACTTATCCAAAAAGATAACTGAAAGTTTTATAAGATCAGCGTTCCGTTTAAACATGGTCACGTTGTCGTCCATATATGTGTGTGTGTGTGCGTGTATGTGTGTGTGTATACTTTGGCAGTCGCCTTTTAATGAAACTTGAATATATATATATATATATATATATATATATATATATATATATTACAATGAATCATTAATCATTCATCCAAAAAGTAGATTAGTAAAGTTAATGATATAAAATGGCGAAATCCCTTCGCAAACAAAATTTTAAAGGTGCATTAATCCACAAATCACAAATGAATGTTATGATACTTGTTTTTAAAATTATAAACTATATAAGGTCCTTCTTTAATACGCAAGTACATTCAACTGTACATTCAGTCATCCTCAGATACGGAAATTATTTTGTTTTTGGTAAAATTCATGTAGCATCCGAGATGAAAGAATTAAATGCGAATCGGAATATTTTTTTAAATGTGTTATTGTTAACGGATACAAACTTTTGAAGTGTGCATTGGCAACACCAAGCTTGAATTTTTTTGAAAATTTAAAAGAATGCATTTTTGTTTACTAATATGGTAATTTGGAAAATTTTAGGTGTTGTAGGAGTTTATCAGTCATTGTGGCATGAACTAAATTGTTCAATAAATACAATAAATGCAATAAATGCACCTGTAAAAGGATTTCGCCATTATATATTATTAACTTTACTAATCTACTTTTTGGATGAATGATTCATTGTAATATAAATTGAACTGCACCACGGTGGAATAATGGATAGCGGCTTGGATTGCGGAATCGGAGGGCCGAGTTCGAATTCCTGTCGAATCCATTACATTCACTTACGTGCTAATACCCTTGGGAAAGGTGTTTATCCTCTTCTTCTCCCTCCAGCTATGGGTAAATAGCAGAAGAGACTGGGTTCTATATCCTTGGATGGCAACTAGTCTAGGAGAAGGACAACTCTGAATTCAAAACCTGCGGAGGGTCGTTTGTGGTACGTAGTGCACCGGGTCTCTGTATTCGGCCCTTCAAAAAGTGTGCATGGTCCTGCACGAAACCTTCACCAATATAATCAAATCTCATGTGCTGCTGTCGGGCTGCCTGTTCCTAGGAACTGATCTGCTTGACCCTAATACGTAGAATTCGACGGGAGAGTCGAGAGAATATATATATATATATACACACACACCAATGTATGTGTATATATATGTGTGTGTGTGTACAAGTTTCACTAAAAGCGACTGACAAAGTGTACACACACACACGCACACACACACATGTACAGGTTTCATTAAAGGCGACTGACAAGGTTCTCCCGTTAAATTTTTATTTAATTTTTAGTTTTTTTTCTTTTCTGAACATAAAGTCGTTAAAAATTCTTTACGTCCGATTGCTTTTGGTTATTCGCTTAAGCATTACCAATGGTAAATATATATATATATATATATATATATATATATATATATATATATATGTGTGTGTGTGTGTGTGTGTGTGTGTGTGTGTTCAGTGCTTACCGAGTTCAGTCTGAAGTCGGGCGACTGGCTGATCGGTTGAACTCTCTGCCTTCAGGGCGGGGTCTCTTTCGGGGAGGTGGACCGACCCTGGACCCGTTTATACGAGTTCAAAGGGCATATTTTTGGACGAGCCCGCGGGCTCGGAGATCCCACGTTAAACCGGCCTTGTGCCACATGATGCCCTCGTGGCGGGGGTGACTAAATACTTTTTTTTGTGTGCTTAAAATATATTACAGTTGGTGTTTGTATGTTACGTTTTCGCAATGAAAACGTATTTCCTTCTTGACAATGAGTGAAACATGAGACTCGCATCGAAATAAATGCCTCATATTTTATTATGTTGCGTCAGGAGCTCATGTTGGTGTTAAGGTATTCGAGGTTGAACGCTTCTCGTGTATGCTTATTGACATAGAATTACCATCTGAGACATACACCTCCATGAAAATTACCGAGAAATTGTCCAAATACAAGAACTTGGAGATCGAGATTAACAGGATGTGAGACATGAAAACTGAGACATTACCAATTGCAATCGGAGTTCTAGACCTAACTAGAAAAGGAATGGACAGTTTTACTGACATTGCCCCAGGTATCTTCAACATAAAAGTTGCCCATAAGGTTGCCGTACTAGGAACATCCCATATACTAAGAAAAAATGCTATCAATTAATTAACAATTTTCTTATAGGGCCTAAGGACAATAGTTTGGACCCGGCTCGCCAGGGCACAAAGCCGAAACATAACATACACAAGTAATAATAATAATAATAATAATAATAATAATAGTGATAACTGAAAAATACTAATAACAATCATAACAAAGATGATTAACATGGGATCATGCGTGTAAGAGAGATAGTATTTGTTGCTAGAGGAAAAGGATGGTAACGCTGATGATAATAAATATATATATATATATATATATATATATATATATATATATGTGTGTGTGTGTGTGTGTGTGTGTGTATGTAAAATATAAAATAACGTGTGTGATTGATTGGTTTACTTTTTCCGACTTATCAACCCTTTGCGGGTTATGGAAATTTACTTAGACATATTTTGGGTTATAAGAATAATTCTGTTTTGACGAGGAAATATTGCATTAACAATTTCTTCGGAATAACCATGATTTTTCCAGATAAAATCCCTACTATTTAACCTATAGATAAGGTGAGTGTTTTGAGCGTGTGAACATAGGAATTTGTTTCGCACCTCGAACGATCTTCAGATCGTCAAACATTAAAATGACCGTCGCCTTTAGCCTGATGAGTCCTATATCTACATCTATAAACACTTTATTTCTAACAGTGATAAATCCTCCTTCATAATACTGGGAGGTTTGTACTACTAAACTATTTGATTAGAGCTTACTAGAGTGGCACGTACTCACAAATTCGTTATTTAAATTTAGATATGTACAGAAAAATAGGAACAGGAAGAGAAAGATTCATACATTTCCCAAGGTTATTAGCACATAAATGAATGTAAGTGATTCGACTAGAATTCGAACTCGGATCACCGATTCCTCAATCCGAGCCATTACCCATTACCCCACCTTATAATATGCTTACATACCCGATTTGAGCATACTTCAAACTATCTCTTCAGAAAGAAAGTTTAAAATTACTTTATTCGTGTCAATTTTGCTTCCCTATGAAATGGAAGATTATAAGGTGCATTTTAGATTTCTGATGCTTTTTTTTTACCGTAAAGGCAAAAATGCCTGGCAAGCAACAACCAAGATATGTGCTGTGTACGATGAAGGTACTTTGGATGACAGAACTGTAGGGAAGTTGTTCACTATTTTAAAAGTTGGTATTTGTAGCCTTATTGAGGAAGAGGGTTCAGGCAAACCTCTCACTAAAGATGACGACTAAATCATAACATTGATTGAAAATAACCCGCATAGCACAACCCCAAATTTGGCAGAAGCACTAAATTTATCAAAATCTACCATCCGAGAGAACTCAGAGAAGATTGGGTACTCAAATGGCTATGATGTTTGGATACCACGTGATCTGAGTGAAAAGAATATTTTTGTTTGTTTTTTCATCTGTGATTTGCTGTATAAACGAAATGAAAATGCACCCTTTTTGAAGCAAATTGTGACGGGGGATAAGAAATGGATCATTTAAGACAATATTCAGCGACAAAGATCCTGGGGTAAACATGTGTCAACTTTACCCACTTCAAAAGCAGATCTTCATTCTAAGAAAGCCATGCTGCGTATTTGGTGCGATTGGAAAGGAATCCTGTACTATGAGGTTGCGCCAGTAAGCTCCATTTCATAAAAAATTCGTGTAATGAACAAACACTTCTATAAGCGAAATTAACAAATACAAAATAGTAACAACAAAAACGAATTATCGTTTTTGTTTTGTTATAATAATAATTATTATAATAATAATAAAAAAATACTTTTTTCTTTTATGTGACATGTTTTTCGGCGCATGACTCTCTGGAAATTCCTGTCTTTTGTTGCTCTTAGGATAGCGGCTTCGAATGAGAAATCGGGGGACAGTGATCGAATTCCATGCAGATTCCTTACATCAACTTAAGCACAAATTCCTTTGGGAAATATATAAAGCCATCACTTCTTCTCACAGCTATGGCTTAATAGTATCAAGAAAAAAAAAACATTGTTATTCTAAAAACATTCTTAATGCAAAACAAAGCAATCATTCTTACAATCAATCAAATTATTTGGTTTTAAATATCCCACAAATAGGTGATCAGCTGTAAAAACGATCTTATCAATCAATCAGTTGCTTCTCTTAGTAACTTTTGATTTTTACCAAACCTTATTATCCTTGTTTTGCCATTGGTTCCATCAAATCTGATGACCATTATTAGGTAATGTAAAATTAACCACGACTTCTTTCCTTATCAAGTATCACAGATAAATGTAGCTGCCTCTTTCTGTATCTTAATTCTGAATGGTATCTTAAATTAAGTCTGTGCGCATTCGAACTCCTTTTCTATCTTTTCGTTGTCTGTTCCAACACATCTTTCAGTAAAACACGCACCCTTTGCACGTTTAATACCCTCTTTGTATTCGTGTTCCTTGAACTTCACTACTCAAAATGATTAAGTAGGTTAGATGCTGGTTTTCTTTTGCTTCACTAAGAAGCATTTACTTTGTTTTTCTTGTTTTTCTTTAAAACTTTCTTTGCACTCCCATATTCTGCCATGCCGTTCCTTGCTCTCCACAGCTTCTGTAGAACCAATTCTATATGAGTATAAATCTCTTTTGCATTTGTGAGGTTTATTTTCCAATGTTTTTTTGTGGTTTGTTACAATGTTGTCCACCCTGTAGAAGTCACAAGAGCCACTCAAAGAATAGGGTTACAGAGTAAGATGCACAGTTTCTGGGGATACCATATTTTCCGGCTTACAAGACGCTTCAGCTTGGAAGAGTCACGCCAGAAATTTCTAAGAAAAAAAATTATCATTCTCATGCAACAACACATTCACCAGGCGTTCCTTACATACTGGCACCAGATATTGTTTACATTAATCATTCGTCCGATTTTGTTTGTATGGCAATGACATACTCGTCAACAGCAGAAAGTCTCCCTCCGTTTTTCGAAAACAGAGCATGTTTAAGCTTGTGGCTCGGCTCCAGCAAGTATAGTCTTAGAAATACTTATAACAGCTAAGTACTGAGGTCACATCATATAACAGGATGAATTATATAGATAGCTAACATTATAGTGTAATAACTCAACAGACAAACCCACGTCCCTATTAATCAAGCCATTTAGGCGACCGTCCAAGCTTACTTCAGCCTGGGTGTTGCCTTACATTCGTCTTGGAAGTCGCACGCTTATTTGTAGGGTATTGTTTAAGGCGAGTAGGGGATATAGCTTACTTGAACAGGCTAATATTGTAATGATCGGAGAAGCATCCGATTAGGTGTGGGTTCCACAAAGCTGCTTTTCGTGGGAAGAAGTTGCTCGCGTGGAACTTACACCTGACCAGTGCAATACTAAGAGAATAAGAGTGATTCGCTACGATGTGCGGGACAGGAAGAGTTTCATCGTGGAAGGGTAGAACTATTAAAACTAAAGAATGTAGTCCGTCTCAATACTTTCTATGGAAATAACGACTGAGCAGTGAGAGACTTGCAACGATTCGTCCGTAACAAAGGGACTGTAGGGTGGAAAATAATTCATCACCAACAAGAATGCTTAGACGCTTCTGAACTCTATCAAGAGTAGAACGTAAAGACAGGGCAGCTCCTGTTCATACATGGCAGCATTGCTCCATTGATCTGGCTTTTGAGTGGTTAAGAGAACAGACTATTTTTCCTGTATTTTTACTACCACATACAAAATCACGTCTTACACATCAGTTTAGTACTATTTTCTTTGTTTGTAATAACATTTTCTAATGTTTTAATACTTTTGGTTCGGTTCTGGAAGGCACTTTTCGTAATTCCTATGTGCTGAGAGATTGCTACCTTCTTGTCTTCTGTTGCTAAACTATCAAATGTTACATTTCTATACTTGATTGTCACGCCCCAACATATAGTTCGCTACTTGAGTTGTTTGTTTTGCGGAGAAAATGCATTTCCTCTTCTGGAAGTTCGTAGTTACTATTTCAGCTTGCTTTCTTTTACCAATTTTTCTTGCAGCTTAGCTGCGAAACTTGAGAGTTGTAAGATGATGTCAGCCAAGACAAATCCTAGTAAGTATGTTAATTCTCTAGTATCTGTCTATATTTCAGAGATGAGGTATTATGTACACTATTTACATTATTTGGACTATTGTCCTCATCTTTGTCGCCATATTTATCACAACGTTTCGGCCCTTCAGTATCTGTCTATATTTCTGAGATGAGGTATTATGTACATTCTTTACATTATTCGGACTATTGTCTTCATCTTTGTCGCCATATTTATTACAAAATTTCGGCCGTTGTACTCTCCTGCCTTCTTCAGTTGGTTAAAATGTCGAACTGAACCCTTTATTTCGCTTACTGGGGTAGACTTTTCTAGTTCCACGTGCCGTGTTTAATGGATGTCAGTTGTCAGTTATCTACTGTTAGCATATGTGCTGATTCCTTAAGTTTACGAACACCAGAAAGCTGTAACACGAGGGGAAGTGGAAAAATCAGGCGTGGCTGACCACATATGGAGAGAAAAGGGAGATCACCGCTCTCTGTGACATCAAATTGAGATCATAGACAAGGAACACCATTGGAAACTTCGTAAAATTAAGGAATCAGCACATATGCTAGGCCACAAAAATCACCTGAGCCAACCAAGCATAGAAATGAATACAATATAGGAACCAGTAATAAGGAGTGCCAGAGAAAAGCGATAATAACAAAAAATTGCAATATGAGCTCTGGTAAGAATACAATGATAAAGGCAAAAAAAAATGCAATATGAGCACTGGTAAAAAATGATTGCTGAAGGTTTATAATACCCAGAAATTCATACACAGATGTCCTCAAGGACACATGGCACAGTGGATAAAGTTGTTAGTTAGATCCAGTAACAGGACCCAGAGAGTGTGAGTTCTATACCAAGTTAAAGCAGTGGAGAACTTGGAGAGGGGAATTAACCGAAGATAACTGCTGACATCCATTAAACACGGCACGTGGAACTAGAACAGTCTACACCAGTGAGTGAAATAAAGGGTTCATTTCGACATTCCAACCACCTGAAGAAGGCTGGCGCATAAACCTTGTAATAAATATGGCGACGAAGATGAGGACAATAGTCCGAATAATGTAAATACTTCTAATTCTCTCTGAACGTTTTCACATTTTATTAATCGTTCTGGCTTTTTTGTATAGAAGAGGAAAGAATGCCATCAAGTTTGTATATTGCCTGCAGGTGATATAATGGACTGTTTCTAGGAATTAGAAAAGTCAGAGACTCGAATTCCATTTGAATTCGTTTCCTTCACTTAGGGGCAAATAAGCTTGGGAAGGGTATAAACTTATCTTTTTACCCTTAGCTATCGGTTAAATAGTAGAATATATTGTATTCTTCAGCTTTAGTTGGCAACCTGTTCATGATGTGAAAAGCCTATGTAACTTTGGTGAAGCACTTCCTCTATGGCACCTAGACTTTATTAATTTAAGGGCAGTCATAGATTAGCAGCAAGTTGTCATCATTTTAATTGAAATGTTTAGATGTAACCGTAAGTTCTATGCTAACAGTTTCTTCTATCGCACTTTACACTTCTTCCTTCCCAATCAACTTTGATCTTCAAAAATTTAAATACAATATCAATCTTTATCTTCTGGGTTCATAATTCTTGATTTTTTTATTGTTTTCTCTCCTTAATATAATTTTTAAATATATTCTTTAAACCTGTTGCGTCTTAGTGGCTTTATTGCCTTGTTTGGGATAAAATGTTTAAAAATATTCCTTATTATTTTCATACAAAGGTAAACTATTGTCTTCATCTTTTTCCAAAAATTTATTAATTCAGTTACTTAGAATTTGCATTAGCCGAACATATTGTCCAAAGTCATCTGGATAATCGAGGAAATTCAATATATATCGTGCAATATATCGGCTTTCGGATTTTATTGAAAATTTGACAAGAATAGGCATAGCTGTAAGTTTCCCAGTGATAGAATCGATCATCAGACACAAAAGATTAAGAGAGTTGCATTTTCACCCGTTTTTAGACCAATGAACGCGGACTAACACAATACATTCTCACAAGAAGAGGAGAAAGCAATAGGCACAAAGTGGAATATATATCGAAATAAATCAAATAGATTCGAATCAAACTAAATTACTATTCTCTTGACGGCGGCCATCAGCATTTATAACAGTTTGGATACCAATTGGTTTAGTCATAAGTAATTTCTGTTTTGATGAATTAATTATAATGACGAATATATAGGCATATCAAAGCCTTCCTTATATATCTGCTTGTATGAATCATCTTCAAGAAGCGAGAGCAAGAACTAAAAGGTGAGCCAATCTAACAGTGATCTCATCTCACAATCCTCACTTGCTCCATATGTGGCCTCCTTTGTAAATCACTGGCGAGTCTTAAATGCCACTTAAGATTATCGCACAAAATTTCATAACTGAATAAACTAAGCTGTCAGATCCTCATATTTTGAAACCGACGGGAGAGTCCATTATATATATATATATATATATATATATATATATATATATATATATATATATATATATAAGAGGTGATGAAAAATGAGCTACATACGACAATATCCAATACCAAATGGAGAACGAGATATCTCTCCATAACCACCCCTACCACAAAAAAGAGCACAATGGAAGAAAAGAAAATTTTTTAATCATTTCACCCCAAGCAAGGCGAGCATGCCATTATTAAGCAGGGGTTTACATCGCGTGAAATTGCGAGAAAAGACTGGATGATTGTGGAAAAGATAAAAGACGAAAAGGATTCAAAGAGATAGAAGATGACGATTGACGTTGCATTTAAAATTTTTTGAGATTGTAGTTATCAGGGAAGCAAGTAAATTAAAGGGAGTTCCACAGGCGGGAGGTGTGAGGAAAGAAATTTTGGAGTAGAAGTGGTCGTTGAATTTAGCTATTTCAACTGTAACCAGGTAGGACCAAGTTGTCAATCTAGTAGCACGCTTAAATTTATGTAATTAAGGTAAAAGATCTCCTCATAGAAGTTGCCATCAAAATATTAGTAGAAAATACAGTGGGAAGCCACGTCACGTCGCTGAGAAATTGACTGATGCCGAAATGCCAAGTCAGGACTGTTGCAGTTTTTTGTGTATACATATATGTACTAGTGAGTTAGCCCAGACGACTTGACTCACTTTATAGTCCACCAATAGAAGGTTAACCAATCAAATGACGTAGAATATTCAATCCGTCGTGTATAAAGGCGGCCATTTTGTCTACTCTACCCGAATGTCCAGTCCAGCTTGTCAGGCGAAGAGAAACAGAAGGACGAACTACGTTCTGCTACTTTTACTAAAATATCCACTGCTAACCTGAACAACGCTTCCCTACTGTCTTCGAAATATTCACTGCTAACCTCTGGATTCTATACTCGAAGACGACCGTCATCATGAACAACAAGGACCGATTTCATTGCAGATCAATCTTTGGATTTTATCATAAAGCTCGGGATGACCAGCAGGGGCACCGGATATGGCAGCAGTACTGAATGCACGGACGAATGGTAGATTTGTAAATGTGTAAGATTTTCGGGCACGACACAGTGACCCAAAATTCCTAGCAGTAGATACAGCTATTGATTCTGTGTAGTCACTCCGCTTAATGTCAGTTGATAACGTGTGACGAAGAAGGCGCAATATGTTGCTCTTCAGGAGTCTAGCATAAGCCATACTGAGGGCAGACAGAAAAGTTTAATGTTGTGCGAGTTCATAAATTTTATTCGAAAAGGCACTCTTCACTTGACAATAGGAAAAAAAATATTTTCCTCCATGGCAAGGTAATATCGTAGAGAACATGAATAACGTTGGACAAAATTTTGAACTCGCATGGGTGCGTTCTATCCAATCTGCCATCTTAATTTGCACCTACCGATTATTAATTATTTCGATTGCTATAAAATGCTTTGATATGGAAAACTTTCGCCAATTATTAAAGAGTTTATCGAAAACGTTTCACTGAATTTAACTCGAAACATGTATAAGTTCCACGTGATAAGTAGCAACAAGGCGTTACAAATATTGGTGAATATACACTATGTGTCAGAAATAACTCCAACATAAAGGGTGTTCATAGAGTTCGTGTGCACCTTAAAAAAATTATGACTTTATTTGTATTTGAGATAGAAATAAACTGTAATAAAGTTCAATGTACCTAATTTTAAGAACAGCTAAAATAACTAATGTGATTTCAGGCTTTACTGTAAATCAGTTGGCAATTTTTTTCCGTGAACTGCAAAATCGTATTACCCTTTGTATTGTTAATGATGGAGGACATGTGTAAATTTAATTAAAATTTCAATAAAACCTTAAAAAATATAGATTTACTTCTTTCTAATCCTTTTTTACAAATTATTTCTATCGCAAATAAAAATAAAGTTATAAATTTTTAAAGTGCACACGAACTTTATGGACACCCTATATATATATATATATATATTATCTGTCAGAAATAACTCCAAAATATAATCCTCACCCAGAAATACCTACCACATAATAGTAAGACATTTGTAGCGCTGATGTCTCCATCTATCTAATGTCTTGCAATCATATGGGAGCTATTTTTGCCTCATCCTGTATAATTGAATAGAATGTAATTGTACTTTCATTTTGAAGAAAAAATAGAAATTATGATTAGATTAAGATAATTTCCTCCAATAATTAATAGCCGATGGCCTTCTGCTTCTGCGTTTATCATGAAAAAGACTACCGCCTTTGGCTGTTGATGAGTATGTCAACATTTTCTATTTTAATAGGCGTAGCGTTCTTGAGATCGAAGGTTTGATTGGAAGTATTTTTGTGTATAATTAATTAGTTAATGCATATTTATAGTAAACTACAAACAATAACTCTCTGTATTAAAATGACCAACAATACATTTCATAGAAATACCAACAATACATTTAATGGTAACATCGCCAACAATAGTTATTATTTGTACATGAAGCTATAAAATTGGGTTCCAAGTATTTAGATTGGACCATTAAATATGGTAACCATGTTCACCACAGTCTATGAATATAAAATACAGCACAGTACGTAATCTGTTCAAAAAAACAACGTTAAAGCTTAATACTCACGAGTCAGACACTCTATTGAATCTGCCTATATCGCCAATACCACCAGCAGCAGTTCTGTAATTCTTCTGTCTTCGATATCAAAGGCTGCCAGTGTATATTCGGGAAAAAACATGGCCGCCTTTATACACGTTGATTTGAATATTTTGAGCCTTCTGATTGGTTAACCCTTCTATTGGTGAACGATGAACTACCACCCAAAAATTCCAAAAAAATAACCTTTACAGGTTGATATATCGCTAAAATATCAACCAATATCTATTTATAGTAAAATTACCAACAATATATGTCATCTGTAGTCGAAAGCATACAATTTCGTTCAAATATTTAGTTTTCAGCTTTAAATAACCCATAGAGGCATTCATATACCACTAAAAAAATCAAACAACCAATCTAGATATCTTATAAATTTTTATTTTGGCATCATCGTATGTTTAAATTATAGAAGCCATGAATTAATCTTCAAGGGTATTTTAGTTCTCTTAGAATTTTCACACCGCCTGTCCTTTATCAATCGTGCTCTTCTCTATGATAATTGTAAAGAAAATATTATCATCGTTCCTTTTGATATTAAATGCATCGTACGATTCAGCCGTTTAGATTTTTGATAGGAAAATTCCTATCAATGCAAAACTTAAAAACCACAGGGAAAAACTGACAGAAATCGCATTTGCTTTAATTAAATTATCTTTTAATAACTTGGACTTTTTAATCAAAACACAATAGGGAAAAAATATTAAAAAAATATCTAAGCTGCTTTTGTTATGTTCGTTTAAGGGAGATCAATAATATTTCTCTTTGCCGGATTATGTCTTACAGTTTTATGCCCGTATATGGCAACGTTATCTATGTTTGTGAATTTCCGTTCAAAACATTTATTTATTGTTTCTTCCAGCATTCCGAAAATTTGGCCTGAAACGAAGCAATCGCTTTTACGGATTTGATTTCCCTTATAAAATGCACAAGCCACATGACAAAAAAAAATGTGTTTAAAAAAATAACAAGTGATGATTTCTTTACCATTAATGTCATCTGCTCTCACAATTCCCATATGGAATACATTTGCACCGGGAACAGGGGTATGCATAAACCAACTCTCTAGAAAACAATCCAAAGCCAAAAAAAAAAAAAACAAAAAAACAAAAAAAAAAAAGATAAGAAAACAATCACAAAAAAAAAGAGTTGCCTACCCAATTCTTGTTTCAATAAATTCGTCATTTTGGCTTATAAGTTGTACGTGATCAATCTTCCCAGTTTAGGATTGAGCTGAAAATATAAATAAAACTATTATTATTATTATTATAGATTGCTAGATAGATATCAAGGGAGAGAGAGATAAAGAGAGACAAAGAAAGATAGATAAAGAAGGAGAAATTTAAAGAGAGAAACACAAAGAGAGAATAAAGAGAGTTAAAGAGAGAAAGAGTGATAAAAGAGACAAAGAAATAGATAAAAGAGAGAAAAAAGAGAGATGAAAGAAATAAAAGAGGGATAAATTAGAGAAAGAAAGAGTTAAAGAAAGAAAGAAAGAAAGAAAGAAATAGAGAAAAGGGAGAAAGAAGAAGATAAAAGAGAGAAAGGAGAAGATTTAAAAGAGCAAAAAATGGGATAAAAGAGGGAAAGAAAGTGAGATGTAAAAGAGAAAAAAAAGAGATATAAAAGAGAGAAAGAAAGAGAGAAAGAAATAGCGATAAAAGAGAAAAAGACAGAGAGAAAGAAATATCAATAAAAGAGAGAAAGAAAGAGAGAAAGAAATAGCGACAAAAGAGAGAAAGAAAGAGAGAAAGAAATAGCAACAAAAGAGAGAAAGAAAGAGAGAAAGAAATAGCAATAAAAGAGAGAAAGAAAGAGAGAAAGAAATAACGATAAAAGAGAGAAAGAAAGAGAGAAAGAAATAGCAATAAAAGAGAGAAAGAAAGAGAGAAAGAAATAACGATAAAAGAGAGAAAGAAAGAGAGAAAGAAATAGCAATAAAAGAGAGAAAGAAAGAGAGAAAGAAATAGCGATAAAAGAGAGAAAGAAAGAGAGATGAATCAAAGAGAGAGAAAAAAGAGAAAGAAAGACCTTCTAGTTCACAAACAAGTAACATATAAATATGCATTGTAAAAAAGATTAAAATAAGATAAAAAAAAATAATACACAAGAAAAAAAGATATATTAAATGTGAAAATTGGCATTTATATTTATAAATATTCTCTTTTCTACAGGTTAACTCTGAGAAATGTTCATATATATATATATATATATATATATATATATATATATATCAAGAAGTTCAAAATATAAAGCAGGTCAAAATTCTGTAAGCTATGTACAGAGGAAAAATTAACCATAGCTTCATATAAGGAACCTAAGGATTTATTAAATTCTAAAACAGAGATTTTAAACAAATGCAGACATAAAAGATCTTGGTTATTAGATTAGGCCCCTCCTCTCCTGATTATAGAGTTGTTTAACCGTTTTTGCCCGTGCTTGTCTCTAAATCACCGCCCCCTTTTAAACAGTTTCGGATAAATTTCTCCTCCACCTTCCCAATTTTTGTGGTGTTCTTTTTTTTCGGTTTTGTTTGGTCACGTGGTCTTGGTCTTTTGTTTTTGCCTATCGGTATGCAGTTTTCTTTATCTCTTTAGACAGCTTGGTAGGTTTGTCTGGCTCTCTAGGTTTGACTAGGTCTGCTCTACTTTTGTATTGAGCCCTTTTAATTTACATTATTTACATTATTCGGACTATTTTTTGGGTCCTGTCACTGGATCTAACCAACGCCTTTATCCACTGTGCAATGTGTCCTTGAGTGACAGGGCCCAAAGAGTGTGAGTTTAAGGTAGTGGAGAACTTTCAGAGTGAAATTCACAGGAGATAACTGATAACTGACATCCATTAAACATGGCACGTGGAACTAGAACAGTCTACCCCAGTGAGCGAAATAAAGGGTTCAGATCGACATTCCAACCACCTGAAGAAGGCTGGAGGGAACAACGGCCGAAGCGTTGTGATAAATATGGCGACAAAGATGAGGACAATAGTCCGAATAATGTAAATAATGTACATAAACCTCATCTCAGAAATATAGACAGACTTTTAATTTAGTTAATTACTCGCATCCGGTTTTTGTGTGTGTGTGTGTGTGTATGTGTGTGTGTGTGTGTGTGAGAGAGAGAGAGCAATAGACAGAGTAAGTTGTAAAACAGAAAGCACTCTCCGGATATATGCTTGAATTTCGAAAGCTGATTTGGAATGGTGAGAATCCCGCCATTTTCATTTGAAGCAATACAATCTTTCTACCCGTTTTTAGAGTAACATACACTTTCTTAACGTGAAGTGGGGTAGATTTTAGGTTAAAGAGATAAAAAGCCGGATATAAATATTAATTAATAGAAATTATGATTAAATTCGACATGATTTTTAGTATTGCAATCGTTATTCTTAGTGGATATTCGTATTTGAGTAGACTACCTGTTTATTTTAAGCAGTATCTTTTATTACTTATTTCGTCTACAGAAAATGGACCATCCATTGCAAGTTGGAATCCTGCCAGAGGGCACATTTTCTTCTTTATGCTTTCCCGAGGACGCAGTCCGAAATGATATATATATATATATATATATATATATATATATATATATATATATATGATAGATATAGATATATATGAAGAAATATAGTTGAAGGTATGCTATATTTAGTGGTGATCAGATATAATAACAGAAATATGCAACATTGTCGACTTACTGGAAAAACTAAGTAGTTCCATATTGATAGCCCCGAGTAAGACGCCAAGTACAAACAAATATGAACGTCGTCGGACAATTAACCTAATGAGCCATAGAACAAAACTTATCATCCGAATCCTGATGAATATCAGAGATAGATCGTATATAAATACAAATGTGAACATTGAAGTCAGTACTCAGAAGCGACAGGCTGTTTCATGCTAAATGCAATCATCAGGGCCTAATGATGGCGTTTAGCATGAAACAGTCTGTCACCTCTGAGTATGGACTTTAATGTTTACTTTTATATTATATATATATATATATATATATATATATATATATATATATATATATATATATATATATACACGCTCTATCTCTGATATTGAGCACTTTTATCCCATAAATATAGCACACCTTAAAACTATATTTTTCATATATATATATATGATAGAAATTATTAGTCGGTTTTGATAACTATATTTAAGTAATTCATCGAGTCTGAAACCTCAACAGAATGTAGAAAGCACTGGACGGCCGTTTCGTCCTATATTTGGGACTCATCAGCAGTGCGCACCCACTACGGAGAATTGAAACCCTGACAGTTAGGTTTTCAATCAACCATCATACCAACTGTTCCAACAGGTCTCGGTGATTAGATAGGTAAAGAGGTGCTTTTTCATATGCCAAGAAATTCATCTATGTGCCATGCCTCTTCAGAACGTGTGCGATCAAATCTCTGCAAAATTTCCTGTCCTTTTTAAAACTTTTTTACTATCTCTCCTAATGCCTGTTCATCCAATCATCCACACGGGCTCTTTACGTAGGTTATGGGATTTCTTTTCATCTTCTTAGCTTCTTTCCAATACATGCTGTGAGTGTTAAATTTATTCAGAATTCTTTCCTTATTATGTCCTAGTATTTTCAACTCTCACTTTTGATGCTTAATATGTGGCTTTTTGCTTCCATTTTCTATAAAACTTCGTCGTTGTTAACATGTTCAGTCAATTGTATTCTCAGTATCTTTCTGTAGAACAACATTTCAGATGGGTCAAGTTTCTAATCTCATATTGGATTGTCCAGATTTCGCTATTTATAAGTTCTGATATTACATAAGAATGCAGTACTCTTTTTGTGTTTGCTTCGTAATATTCCTTGTTATTTAATATTTTGTTCAGTTTTTGACTTAGAACTGTGTTGCATTACTCGTCCTCCTTTAAATCTGCTCTTCTCAGTATTGATGGGGGTTTCCTTCCTAACCTTTTATTCGAAGTCGTGTGGAATGTCAGAATATAGGTTATGTCATTATTTTCTCTCCGATTTACATGTGCAGTTTTATTTGATATTATTTTATTGCTGGTGATAGACTTCAATTGATGCGGTTTCTCTTATTTCGTACAATTTTTTGTTTGTGATTGTGTAGCGCCAGTGCACGAGTGTTGAAGATGCGCGGTCCTCGCTAAGACCTAAACGCTTCACTCGACTGAAAAAGGGAAATAAAGCAAAAAGAAAGAAAGAAGGTAGGTGATTAAGGGGTTAAAATAAATGTTAGTGGAGAAAGAAAGAAAGAAAGAAAGAAAATAAATAAACAGAAAGAAAGATACAAAAATGAATAGAAAAAGAAAAATAAATCGAATAAAAAAAATGAAACAGAAAAATCAACAGAAAGAAAGAAAAATAAAAAAAAAACTACAAAGAGAGAAAATAAATAGAAAGAAAGAGAATTAATTAGAAAGAAAGAAAAATAGAAATATAAATATTAAGGAAGAATGAAAGAAAGATAAAGAGAAAGAAAGAAAAATAAATAGAAAAAAAGAAAAAAAAAGAAAGAACGAAAAATGAATTTAAAGAAAGAAAAATAAATAGAAAGAAAGAAAAAAAGAAAGAACGAAAAATAAATAGAAAGAAAGAAAAATAAATAGAAAGAAAGAAAAAAAGAAAGAACGAAAAATAAATAGAAAGAAAGAAAAAAAGAAAGAAAGAAAAATAAATAGAAAGAAAGAAAAAAAGAAAGAACGAAAAATAAATAGAAAGAAAGAACGAAAAATAAAAAAATAGAAAGAATGGAAAATAAATAGACAAAAAGAAAGGAAAAAAGAAAGAAAGAAAAATAAAAAGAAAGAAAATAAAAATTAAAAAAATAAGAAAATAACGACGATATCAATAAGTATCACATAAGAGAAGGAAACGAGTAAAGAAAAACGAAAAGAAAAAAAGGAATAAATAAATAAATAAATTGGTACGTAATAATTAATAAAAGCTGAAAAGAAAAGAAAATGGCGAAGGATAGAAAAAAAGAATAAAAATGATACAGGAAATATAAAAGGTCTAAAAAGTTGGCCAGAAGAGAAGAAAGCCAATGTGGATAACATGAAGAAGAAATGAAATAAAATGAACAGGTTAAGGGATAAAAAATGAAGGAAACACAAAGTCAGGGATGAGTATCAGATTGTGAATATAAATTAACGGAAATAAAAATTAAGAATAAGAACTGAAAATAAATGTATGGGAAAGTAAAAAATAAGAAAAAATGCCTGAAAATGATTTTGATTTTCAACAAGTTTCTCTCTCTTCTGAACCTGAAAGAAAAACAAACGAGAGAAAAAAAAACAGGAACATTTTTACAATGAATGAAACGAAGAGAGAGAGAGAGAGAGAGAGAGAGAGAGAGAGAGAGAGAGAGAGAGAGAGAGAGCAGAAATAAAAGTTAAACAATGTCATGAGAAAGAAAAATAATGGGAAAGAAAGATATAAACACAAACATAAAAGCTTGGCTGAGTGAGAAATAATAAAGACGAAAGAATTAAAAAAAAAAGAGACGTAAAAAGAAAAGAGAAAACTATAATCGAAAAGGGGAGAATTACCAAGACACACACACATATAAAGAACGTCATTCGAAAAGCCAAGCAAAATGAAGAATTCCTCAAATAAGAAATAACAATTTTTAAGAAGATAAAAAAAAAGTAAAAAGGCAAATGCTAAAACAAGTGAACAAACCCGAGAAACGTCATCATCTGGGGCATTGTTTAGTTTGAATAGACTGACATGTTCCTCGTGACTTCTAGACCTCAATCTCCAAATCTAAACACGCCGATTCCAGAGAAAGTTCAAAAGCCAAATCGGGGAAACACTCATGAAAATGTCAACGCCCACAAATGAACAAACCAGGCGTGAATCAACAGTTTATACTGAGAAAAAAAACCCTCTCTTAAACGAAACGTATCTATCTTCACACAAAGCAGACACAAGTACGTAAGCATGTATGTACACACATTTAGAAAGTCATCATACATACATACATATATATATATCCATACACTTTTATAGAAAAGAATTTGACCCTGTATTCTTTCCATTACACGTTCTGATTAATCATTCCAAATTTAATTTGTTGGCATTTGCCAACCCAGTAAAATGTTAATAAAACATAAACTTATAACAAATAAATAATTAATATTATTAAATATTGTTCACAATTAACAATAATAACATGTATATAATTCCAATAACTATTTAATTTTATCTTATTGGTAAGTATAATCAGATAATGTCGACTTGGTAGCTGATTTAAAAAATGATCTAAAATCTGTTGTTTACTGGGGCAAGAAATAACTTGCTAATTTTGACGCCCCCAAAACGAAAGTGCTCTGGTTTAATCGTCTTAGAAAATATTTATTTTGACTTCCATCAGCATGGATAATTCTAACCACCAAGTCTCCTTCTTGGGCTAACTGTTTATTGAATTGAAGATGAAAAATTATATTGAATCATTTGTTATGTCTGTGTTCAGCAAAGTTTGTTCACTGTGTCATGCAAAACAATTTTTCACACCATTATCTATCTATAATTCTATATTTATATATGTATATTTATAGTGGCCTGACGATTGCGTCTAGCATGAAACAGACTGTCGTCTCTAAGTGTTGACTTCAATGTTCACTTTTATATTTACACACGCTCTATCTCTGATATTGAACACTTTATCCCATAAATATAGCACACCTTAAGAGTATATTTCTTCATAAATATTATAAATATATATTTATATATCTACCGTTCTAATTTAATATATATTTATAGTCTGATATGTATTTCTATAATCTAATATATATATTTATAAATTTACCATTCTCTCATGCATTCAATATTGCTGCCACATCTGGTTTGGTTGTAATGATTTGTATTGATAAAATCTAAAGAAGCGGAAAGAAATATAAAGGGGAGACAGGCCACCCCCTTAGGGTAAGGCTTCAAGGACACGAGGGGAAGTTGAAAAATCAGGCATGGCTGACCACATATGAAGAGAAAAGGGATATCACCGTCCTCTGTGGGATCAGAACATCATTGGAAAATTCGTAAACTTAAAGAATCAGCACATATGCTAGGCCACAAAAATCTCCTGAGTCGACCAAGTATAGAAATGAATACAATATAGGAACCAGTAATAAGGAGTTATAGAGAAAACCGATAATAACAAAAAAATTGCAATATGAGCGCTGGTAAAAACATGTATGATAATAACAAAAATCGCAATATGAGCACTGGTAACGAAATGATGCTGAAGACATTAGGTTTATATTACCCAGAAATTCATACACAGATGTCCCCAAGGGCACATGGCACAATGGATAAAGACGTTAGTTACATCCAGTTACAGTGAGTGTGAGTTCAATACTCGGTTAAGGCAGTGGAGAACTTTCAGAGGCGAATTAACAAGAGATAACTGATAACTGACACACATTAGACATGGCACGTAGAACTGGAACAGTCTACCCCAGTGAACGAAATAAAGTGTTCAGTTCGGCATTCCAACTACCTGAAAAGGTCCGGAGTGTACAACGGCCGAAACGTTGTAATAAATATGGCGACAAAGATAAGGACAATAGTCCGAATAATGTAAATAGTGTGTCTAAACAAGAATCTGCAACGTTATCGGTTTTAAGATGGCAACTCTGTTTTAGTCATTATCCCACCGCCGTATCCTATCTTCCCTGTGATTTTTCTTATAAATATTTTCATGGTAATTATTCTGATGAGCTGCCATCTTTGGTACATAGACTTCAAGTGCTGTATTATCATAGATTGGCGGCTACGTCTCAACCTTTCAACCTTTGAAATGACTAAATATAATCGTATTTTCTATGCTAACATTATCTTCTCTCACACTTCTGGTTTGTGGAAGTCTCTTCTGCCTTTTACTTACTAGTCAACTTTGATCTTTCATCCTGGGTAACGATAAACTACATCCGCGTCCTGGTTAAGATGATAAACTACGTCCGCGTCCTGGGTATGACGATAAACTACATCCGCGTCCTGGGTAAGACGATAAACTATGTCCAACAGCAAGGCCTCTGATCAGGGGGATTTTGAGAACCCTGGAACCACCTCTTAATTGCTGGTGTTCCCAGGTCCACCCAGACCCGGGATGATAGCACCTAATAGGCTCCCAGCTATACCCAAATAGTTAACACCCAAACTTTAATAAGTAAAATAAGTTTTAATACCAGAAGTACTTTGTAATAAAAAAAATTATTACTAGCAATAATTTTTTAAGGAAAATTTATTATCAGCAATACTTAAAAAAATACCAGTAATACAAACAGATATACATTCTTTGAAAAAAAAATAGAGAATGGAACTCAGAATACAAAATAGTTCGAACAAAATATTACCATGTGAGAAATTAAAAAAAAAAAAAAAACGTTTTATGAAAATAAAACTATCCAAGATTGTAAATTTCCCAAAAGAAATTGGATTGTACTAAAAAAATATGTGTAATTGAAAAATGTATATGTATAGATACACAGCTTTTTTTTTTTTACCAAACTATCGCTATGAATCTATTTCTAAAATTTTGTTGGCATTAAATGAGCCACTGAGGTTTTGATATGCCATAAAACAAAACCACCAACCAACCAACCATAGCAGGAAGTGCTATAAATACTTGTAGCAACTGAAATGTGGTTCAGGATGCTGACGATACCATGGACTGATTACGACGTTTTAGAGAAAATGTAAAAAAAAGATGAAACTAATATTTAAGATCAAAAATAGACAGTTAATGTTTCTGGAGTACATAATAACGAAGGAAGACTTGGAAGATCTGAAAATCAAGAGACAGAGTGAGAGCAAGAGGGTCAGAAAAAATTGCTAAATAAATGGATGGCGGAACAGAGTTAACGAGAAATAACAGAAAGAAAATGTTTATTAAGAGCTAGAAAGTGCAGGAAGTTGTGGAGAACCATTGTCGCCTACGTCCTGCGCAATTAAATGACAGGATAGATTGTGATCAGTGCAAAAAGGTATTTTCTTTTCTATGGAATGATTGTTAACGGAAAATAGTAAGTCAATGGACTCTTCATAAAAATATTTGACAATAACTGATGTCAGTTTTCAATCAATCTTGGATTATTACTGCTCAGGAGAGTGTCAATTTTAACAGAAAACAATAATAAACATTGCTGTATACACTCATAACAACTATTTCATAATATCTTTAGTGTTTTATATCCTCGAAGCAATTTCATATGTACAGAAAATTCGGGGAATACAATTGCATTCATAGACATCTATTTTATTCGGTATGTGCAAAGGTTTCCGGCGAAAAAGAAATTCAAAGATGTATGCAATCGATGTAAATTTCCATTTATATCCTTAGGAAAGAACACAACTTTCCATAATGATCATATCTCTCTCTCTCTCTCTCTCTCTCTCTCTCTCTCCTTCTGGTAGGATTCGAACCTGCGCCCCCACTTTGTTGTAGGAACCAGCGACTGAATGTCGTATTAAAAATTGAAATCCTCCGATTGTTTAGATCTATCTTTCAATCGGTTGATTGTTTCTTTCTTTCTTTCTTTCTATCTATCTATCTATCGTAAAAACTCTATTTAAGTAACTAATTAGTGAGAGGCTCTTCCTTAAATTCTTCATTTGGCAAAGAAACAAATTCTATAGATCATTGTACTTAATTAACTTCCTCTTGTTAAGTCCAAAACATTCAGCAGGCAAATGATTGATGCCACGTAAAACCACATAAAATATCCAATACCACGCAAAACCTTACAAAATATCCAATACCAAGCAAAATCTTACAAAATATCCAATACCACGCAAAATCGTGAAAAATATCCACTACCACGCAAAATCATATAAAATATACAATACCACGCAAAACCTTACAAAATATCCAATACAACGCAAAAGCTTACAAAATATCCAATACCACGAAAAACCATATAAAATATACAATACCATGCAAAATCGTGCAAAATATCTAATATCACGCAAAACCTTACAAAATATCTAATACTACGGAAAATCGGGCAAAATATCCAGTACAACGAAAATACCTTACAAAATATCCAATACCACACAAAGCCATATAAAATATCCAAACCACGCAAAATCGTGCAAAATATACAATACAACGCAAAACCTTACAAAATATCCAATACCACGCAAAACCATAATGTCCAATAAAACAATCGTACATTACTCATATTGAGATGATTTTTATAAGTTTTGCTCCAGGTTTAATCTGCACTGATTTTTCTTTGCACTCATAACCAAGAACATTTCCAAAACATCATACATAAATCAGTTTTCACTCGTAAAATTTTAACAGCCCAAACATTACTGGCTTTTAAAATTCAGTTGATGTTTTCGATACCTGACTTGGTTGTGTTTGTCTTTTCGTTTTTTTTTCTGAAAAATCAATTAAATAGGAGTTATCCAATATAATTTAGAATTTCTTTTTTCATACATTCATAGTTGCTAACTTGAAACAAACTGTTTTTAAATGTATCTTTTGATCTTCTGAAAGCCATGATTTCCGCAAGTTTGTCTTTGAATGATAGATACAATGCGAAAAAAGTATGGGACTTCCAGGGTTGCCAAATAGTTTCTGAAAATAGCTGAAATCGGCAGGATTAGACACGCCAACCAAACGTTAGTATAATTTATGGCTTTCCAAAATCAAGGAGAGGCGACACATCCCTTTGAAGTTCCAAATACGTAACAGATACCAAACCCACTGGAAAAACCGTAAATATTTCTTTTAGTATGTAAGGATATAATAAATCAATATGTCTATGTGGGATTCAGATGATAATTTATATACGTAAGGCTGTTTGTACATCTAACATACATGTTTGTTCGTTTTTCACATGTTGATTTGAGAAAGTTTTTTTTAAGAATATACCGTTTGTTTTAGATAAACATACGTTAGATTCTTTAAGAATGGATTCAATAATGTGGAGAATGTAATATAATGATGTTGGCGTATGTTTATAGGTGGTAATATATTTATTAGTAATCCCTCTAAGTACTTTCGGGGTAAAAAATATGTTCTTTTTTTGATAAATGGTGGCATTTGTAAAATCAAAATTATGGCCAGTTTTGTCCTTGTGTATTACGAGCGGTTTTAAATGATTGTCTAAACGTAAATCTGTTTTATGTTTGTAGATACGGGCTTTTAGATTTCGTGATGTCTCTCCGATATAAGTGCCTTTACATTGTGAGTAATTTTATTTGATAAATATCGACATCTGAATTGGTGTTGGATTCATTTTTATTTCTAAATCGTATCTCCTATTGTCTTCCACATGACGGTAAAGATCCTAATATTATGGATAATTGATGTATTTACAGGTTTTATGGATAGGGTGTTAGAGTGTAGGCTTATGAATTTTGTGTTGTTGTTCGAAGTGTTATCGTTGGTGTCTATATTGACTTTTGAATTTTTGGACTTTGTAAGCTCTTTTCTGGTATTGACGATGAAATAATTTATAATCTAATGAGCATTGGTCAACCATCTTTTTACTTCATTTTTTTAAATATTTACTTGAGATGTCTCCTTCTTACCTCCATTTAAGCGGCTTAATCATCGGCTTTAGATAATTGAGTGGCTTAGATGGATAACCA
Source organism: Acanthosepion pharaonis (assembly GCA_903632075.3). Lineage (NCBI taxonomy): Eukaryota > Metazoa > Mollusca > Cephalopoda > Sepiida > Sepiidae > Acanthosepion > Acanthosepion pharaonis. Next base: position 2,556,566 of record CAHIKZ030003885.1, read on the forward strand.
TTAATGGACGCGATACAAACTCCGTCGCTAAAAAAAAAATCTAGGTATAACAAGCCAACCAAATAAACTGTACAAGTCTTGCCGTTTTCATTGTGCTTTTTTTTTTAGTGTAACCTTTATCAACACCCTTTCCAAGTATCTTTTAGTAAATCTGTTAGTTTGTTTTTTTCTCTTCTCCTAGTGTCCTAGCGAGGAAACAGACATTTATTACCCGCTTCACATTTCAAACATATTGGCAAGTCTGTCTCTATTTTGTTAAGTACTTTTAAGCCATTCATTTCATATACTTGTCATAATCTTACGTAAATTACGTAAAATAAAAGAGCATGGGTTCATGCAGAAAAGCATTTACCCTTAAGTAAGTAAATAAGAAAGAAAGCTAGAAAGAAATAGAAAAAGAAAGAACGAGAAAAAGAAAGAGAGAGAAAAAAGAGGGTCACCAAGGACAAAACGGGTTCGCTAAATACAGACAAATGTAAGCACTCGGTGAACTCTAATCTTATATGGAGATAAAGATACGAAAAGAAAATACGAAAACAAGATAAAAGTGAGAAGAATATGGCCTAACATGTAAAGTTCGTTTAGAGCCTACATACAAGATCTTATCAAAAAGTATCGGGACTGTTGCTATAAATGAAAACTATAACAAATATCACTCGGGCATCTAAACACCTTGGAAATAGCCACCTTATGAAGCTGCACAATTTATCCCGCATCTTTTCTGTTGTTAGAAGCATTAATGGAACTCTTGTTTTGGGATAGCGATCAATTGTCTCATTCAATTGGATTTCGTCGACATTTTGAAATCTTTCAAGTGGCATTTGATTAGTGAAAAGATGAAAAACTCCAAACGGGAGAGAACTGTGTAATATATTAGTTGGTGGACCTGGAGAATGTCTTGCTTGTTTAAAAACTGTTGCACAAGCCAAGGTCACTGACGAAAGCTCTGTGGTGTAGTTAGCCGACCACATTTTCCTTCCAATCACAGCTATAAACAACGGAAGTGATCTAGAACATTATAACTTAGTGTGCATGCGCGACTGAGTTCAAGGTTAGTGGCTTCACTTCACTGTACTTTAGTTCCGTTTCCATAAAAGCAACTGATACTTTTTGATTAGATTCCATATGAACTGACCGGGATAGATAGATATATCAACGGACTGGTATATATGTATATATTTTGGTAAGATTTTTATCTCTAGATCGGTAGATATTAATTTCATTGTGACCCCAACCCCCCAAAAAACATGTTTGTCTAGCCAAACACGTGTCCCCACAAAAAATAATGACGGATTAAAAATGAACTACATAGGAATATATATATATATATATATATATATATATATATATATATATATATATATATATATATATATGAGAGAGAGAGAGAGAGAGAGAGGGGGATGTACAGACGGAGATGGATGTACAAACAGACATATAATCGGACACGGAACTGATTTCAAGATATAATAATAGGCAAAAGAAGAAAAAAAACGGAAAAATAAAGAATAAAGAACAAACACATCAAGTTATAACTTATATGTGAAAGAGAATAGACACACACATATATATATATATATATATATATATATATATATATATATATATATATATTAGGTTGGTGCAAAAATAATGACGTAAGAATGTCGTTTTTGACATAGAAAAGTACGTCAAAAACGACATTATTGCGTCATTATTTTGCACCAACCTAATATATATATATATATATATATATATATATATATATATATATATATATATATATGTTCAAACACTAATATTCCATGGTTATAATTTATTACATTGGGATCGTAATCACAATCCAATTCATCAGACTTACAAAATCAGAAAATATAACTCCGGGTACAAAAAACAAAATTTCAGAGAGTTTTGTGTGGGAGTGGGAAAGAAGACTCAGAAGGGAAATTTATGAAAGCTCTAGAGAGAAGTGTAACGGAAGAAAGAAGAACAGGAAATACCTTAAGATAAAGGTGGGGGATTAAAATTTAAAAGAGAGAAGTTTTAAAGAGAGAAGTTAAATAACGGTTTAAATAAGTGAGATAGAGATAAATATAAATTATGCTAAGATGCTTAAATCCCTACCGTTTCGCTATATATGATGGATTCTGCTGTCGATTTCGTCGTATGATGATCCATGTGTGGGATGAGATACTTCTGTACCTCTAGTGACCCGCATATAAGTCCACATGTTGTGCAACAGGGAGGATCTCTTGACATAGTCATAGGGATATTTGCTGACACTTTTTGCCGTTGTCTTTCGTCTCTTAGCCAGCCAGATTCCGACACTTCTGCTACCACTCTGGCACAAATATCTCCAGTTATTTCTATCCAGGGCAACTCGCCTGATCTTAGTTTTAGGTACATTCACGACGTTGAGACTACTATTTATATATAGTCAGACTTTATATATACACAAACTGATATATAAAAAATGTGTGGTTGTGCCGGTAACAATTTATACACTTATAGGGAAAGTTGTACTCGCTATCGGCGATAAAGCGTTGATAGATACAACTGTGGACAGATTATTCAACACTGGATAACGACTGTGAGTTTATTCAATGCGATCATTCAGGCCATGGGTATCAGAACATCGGAACGTAGTGTAAAGCTGGCAGTGAACGTGCAGTTTTGATTCCTAATTCCCCATCTCTCTGTCTCTCTGCCTCTCTCAATCTCTGAAAGCGATTTTTAACCAAAGCGTGCAGCTACCAGTTTGGCCACGAATTTTGAATTAACTTTTCAAGGAATGCGCATCTCTCTTTGGAACTCCTATGAATCTATATCTGCAAGTTGCAGTTGTGTACCCGAAACGCAAACAAACGTATTTTTTAATGGATTTTTCCATTATTAAATCCTATTTTCATAACATGGTTTGTATTATTCATTCATCGGCTTTAAAAGCGGTTTCATTGAAAGAAACGTGGACACAAGCTTTATTTAGTAGGACTTTTTAATCGAGTTGAGTTCTTTTTTAACTTCTCCGTCTAAGATAAGATATTCAGGGATAGCAACTCAAACACACTGAAAATAACCTTTCTCGTATTAACAATCAGCATGGCTGATGCTCAACTCCAAGAGAGCGTCTCTCTGCGATATCTTGGTCTCACGTTTTCCACTGACCTAAGTTGGAACAGCTATATTGAATCAATAGCTTCATCTAGTGCAAGGAAAGTTGTTTCTCTGTGTCATGCCAGCATGTTTTTCTCGTCTGAATCAATCTTTTAAATCTACAAATCTACCATTCGTCCTTGCATTGAATACTCTTGCCATATATGGTCTGGTGCCCTAATTGTTCATCTCGAGGTTCTCGACAAAATCCAAAGACGGATATGCAATGTGATAGGTGCTGACCTGGCATCTTGACTACAATCACTTTCTCACAGACGTGATGTGGCTTCCCTCTGTCTTTTCTACAAATACTTTCATGGCAACTGCTCTGACGAGCTACTTTCACTGGTACCCCGACTGCATGAATTCAAGTGTCATAATCAGTTGGCGTCTCGTTCCCAGCCTTTCACTGCCGAAACTGTTAAATATAACCGCCACTTCTGCTCTAATAGCAACTTCTCTCACGCTTCCCGACAGTGGAATTCCCTTCCTTTTAGTTGCTTCCCTGATAACGATAATCTTCAAATATTCAAATGTAATGTCAATCGACATCTTCTGTTGCCTTGATCTTGATCCCCGTTCTTCTCTTTATAATTTCTTCAAAAACCCCTCTTTACTCTTGCTCTAATTCTCTGTAACCCCTTGCGTGCTAGTGAAATAACCGCCTTGCTTAGGGTGATACGCTTAAAAATAATTAAATAAAATAAACAAGGGTTTAAATGTAAAATCTCGAATAAATATAAAGTACCACTATCTTAGTATCTTTTGGCAATCGTTAGCTATTTTAAAATAAACAACGTTTTCGTCATTTTCTTTTATCACTTGCGTAACAATTCGTGTATGAGTCGTTTATTTCTGATTACATTTTTTGATGTCGATTTTTGTTAATATTTGCTTAATGCTTCTAATAGTTTATATTGATAGCGTACTTTCATTTTATTATTAAGGATTTTTGCCTGATATCGTGGCGTGTTTTTCCTTTAAGATGGTTGGTGATATAAGAATCTTTATCTATAAATACGTATCTGCTAGCAAAGTTGGTTTACTGTATCCTGCCACAGAACCTTTCTGTCCAGATTCTATTCTTAAATATTTATAAATTTACCATTCGTCCATAACTTTATTATTGCCGCCACATATAGAATGAACCTCTTCCGATATATATTTAAAGATATCTCGAAGAATACGCAATGTTATTAGTCCTGACCTGGCATCTCGACTTCAGTCACTTTCCTACTGCCGTGGCAGGGAACAAAAAAAACCACTGTTCATCTCCTTTGTTGATCTGACGAAAAAAATTGACACTGTGGACAGGAAATCTCTCTGTAAGGTTCCTATTTTCATAAGTTTTATTTGTATAATGCATTTCGGCTTTAAAAGCGATTTCACTAATGGAAAGTTTGACACAAGCTTTATTTAGTATAACTTTACCATTGAGGAAGGTTATTTCTTAATTTCTCCGTTCAAGAAAAAAAATATTTAAGGATAGCAACTCAAATACTTGAACCCACTAAAAATAACCTTTTTCGTATTAATAAACAAATATTTAAATGTAATATCCAATATCTGAGTACCTTTTGGCAATCGTTAGCCATTATCAAAAACAACAACGTTTTCGTCATTTCCAGATATCACTTGTATAACAATTAGTGGATGCCACGTTTATTTTTAACTATATCTACTTTATTGATGTCGATTATTGTTAATATCTGCTTAATGATTCTGGTACTTTATGGTATAACGTAATTTCTTGGTATTAAGGATTACTTAATAAAACGTTATTTTACTAGGAAGGTTGAGTCCAATTTTTATTGATATCAATGTTAAAGAAAATATAAAAAAAGCTCTAACTCAAACACGTATACCCACTAGAAATAATGTTTATAGGAATAAGAAATAGAAATATACAGCCGGATATAGATACCGTATTTGACGGCATATAATGGGCTCTTTTCTTACTAAGAATATCTTTTAAAATTCCCCTGCGACTAATATGACATATGTAGGTTTAAAATACGCGATATTCGGCCGAAATTAGCTACCTGACAACTCCTGATAGCTTAGACTTAAACATAAAGGAGAAATGAAACACATGGGTGGCAATGCCTGATCACGACCTTACACTTACAGAAAGAATAAAAAGACCAAGAATTGCAATCGACCAATCGACCTTGCCTACCGAATACTCCTTTGTGGCCGAATGGTAAAGCACGTCAGCGTAAATGACGGTACCGCATAGGATGCAGGTTCGAATCCTGTCAAAGGACGAATATTTTCTATGAAAATGTCTCGGACATTCAGGCCGGTAAATGTTATTTAAACTTTTATGTTGGTAGCATTTTTTATGTCAAAATTGTGGCCAATTTCATTACGCCGGGCAAATGCATTGGTTTCCCTCTGTAATGAGACTGGCCACAATGTTAGCATAAAAAATAGTATTTTGATCAAAGAAGAAAACAATTCACTACGACGTAAATGTCTAGAGAGTGCCTTGATCTACACCCTGGCTCAGACTACGTTTCTTCATTCCTGGCAGATCTTCTATTATCACAGTGTGGGATACTTACTTAGAAAAGTGATAGAAAGAAAAAGAAAAGAAAAAGCTTTAAATGAATTCGGCTAGATATAAAAATAAATTAATTAAAAAAAAATGCTGAAATCCTCACCACACTTCGTTCACGAGCATGTGTAGTCATAGCAACACACACACACGCGCGAGCGCGCGCACACACACACACACACACACATATATATATATATATATATATATATATATATAACCTACGAAAAACTTGGTAATCCGTTTGGGTAGTCCCAAGGTGGATGAAATCCTGAGAGCTCAATGTAAATTCAGAGCTAATAATCTTAAGTAAAACGGACCAATTTATGGCTTCATTGTAATAGTTTATTTCACCAGAGACCTTTTAAAGTACCCTGGATCATCAAACATCACTTCCAAAAGGGGACACGAAAAAAACCTTTTTTTCATTTTTCACAGAGTTCAACTGAAATAAAATTTTCAGGGCCACACACACACACACACACACACACACACACACATATATATATATATATATATAGAGAGAGAGAGAGAGGGAGAGAGAGACAGAGACAGAGAGACAGAAAGAGAGATCGATAGATAGATAGATAGATAGATAGATAGATATGATGGGGATTAATATATATATATATATAGAGAGAGAGAGAGAGACAGACAGACAGACAGACAGACAGAGAGAGAGAGAGAGAGAGAGCAAACAGAGACAGAGTGAGACAGAAACAGAGATAGATAGATAGATATGCACAATGTGAAATAGATAGATAGATAGATAGATAGATAGATAGATAGATAGATAGATAGATAGATAGATACGAGCAAAGGGCAAGAGATATGACCAATATCTGGCCGTATAAGAAATAGATATATAGATCAGTGTTCTAAATCGGTTTTTCTTTGGCGCCCTCTAGCGATCGAGAATCTGTTGGCATGTTGAGCTCTCATTATTGGACGCAGCTGCGAGTTCCGGCAGAACGCTAATGCTTTTATATTGTTGATGTATAGGATACTCAGAGAATTTAGCAAGAGCATCAATCTTTCCATCAGTGAACTGTATCGGTCAAGATGGCCCATTAGAGAGCTGGGGATGCCGCAACAAACCCCGTGTCAGAGAGACTGTTATGGGGGTCTCGGAAGAAGGCAATTTTATCAAGTGGCCCTCGGTAAAAGGGATGGCACTTGTCAATTTCGTAATATTTGCCCTAAATGGATCAGTCTTCTTATTGGCTGTTGCAAGGCTTTTGTGCTGTTAAGTGGCCACCTGAGTAGGAAGAGAAGACTAGTCGGTCGACACACTCAAAGCATAAGCACGTTAATTCACTAATGTGTCTATACATGTGGCCATTTACATAAATATGTATAAATATTTGCAGCTGTTCAGTGACATATATGTAAATTATACAGTAGATACCTCGATAGCATATATATATATATATATATATATATATATATATATATATATATATATATCTGAATCAATTTCAGCAATAGCAAAAAACTCAAATGGATAGTACATATAAGTCGAAAGGAATATAATGATATGGCGATGTTGACGCGCCATAGTACTTCGAACAAATGATTTGGATGGAAACCTCCATCAATACTTGAAAGTGCGATAATGGTTACTGGACTGGGGTCACAAATTTTCCTGTAATTTTTTTAGCCGAATAGTTTTACAAATTTTGAACGAAAGTCACTCTTACTGTGCCCAAAATGAATAATGAATGTTTCCTCAAAAGGAAACTACTAATATTTCTATCTATCGATGTTGTATAATTCAATGCGTTATATCAAGTTTTATTATAAAGTCAATGATTTCATAATTAAATCACTAACAGATCTGACTAACATTTTCAGCTTTTATTTATACAGTCCCCGATTTACTTAATATTTTCAGCTTTTATTCATACAGTGCACGATTTGCTTATTATTTTCAGGTTTTTATTTACACAGTCCCGATTTACTAAGATTCGTGGCCACGATGCATTCCCATTAATCTCGTTTCGTCATATACAATTTACCTTGCACATAAGATGGCATGGGTCAGTCTCTTGTTGTACGCCATATTGGGTTGTTGTGCATTCGCTCTCCTCCTTTTATGTTGTGTTTGTGGAAACTTATTGTTCTTTATTATGATTCCCAAGGACATAGTGTAACCTCTTCTGATGGCGCTGACCTGAAGAAAAAGAAAGCCGATCACCATGGAAATGAATGTAGACATCGTTAAACGCCCTGAAAATGGAGAAACAGTGACGAATATTGACCGCTTGCTTGGCTTGAGTCGTTCCTCCTTTCTTTTAAAACATGTACATTTGTGCATACACCCTTGTGCGAATTGATTTAAACAACCACTTCATTTTCCTTTCTTTCAAAATGCAGTCACTTTTAGAACCACTGGGTTGCCAGTGTCGAATCAATTTCTATTTTTCCCCGGATTAGGTCATTAGGTGTGCAGTAATATGAATCTATTTTTGGGATGTGTGATGAAATTTGGCCTTGCAAAGTATTGCGTCATCTGTGATTGCATCAGATCTTCATTCTGCCCGGACATTATTGTTTCGATTGTCGATTAGTTGTCCTACGGTCATTGTCTGAGATGGACGCTACTCCGAGAAAGCGTACGAAAATTGTAATGCTGCACGAACACACAGGCAAGCCTTACCAGTGAGCAAATCAAAGTACTATAGACTGGCACTGAAACCCTTCTGATTTTAATCTAATCGAGAATACGTGGTCAATTTGCAAGGAACGACTTCGTGGAGTGGAAATACGAAGTACTAATATGTGCACTCGGGCATGTTTCACTGGAAAATACAAAAAAAAAACGTAAATAATAACAGAATTATTTGTTTTGTTTCAATTATTTTGAAAAATGGTGTAGTATTCCTTTCACTCTCTGTTCTGATATCAATTTTCACACGCGTGTTACTTATGCGAATCGATGTAACCCTCTTGTCTTCAATGTGTTTCGTAAGTGTCGAATTTTTCAAGATTCTTTCCTCTTCATGTGTCCTAAAAATATAAACTCTTTCTTTCATGTCTCAGCATTTTTCTCCATTCACACAATCTCATCAAGCAATTTTTCAGGACATGGGCAGTTATGGATCTCCACTACTTTCTATCCTTGTAACAATATTTGTCTTTTTCGCATACTTTACAGTCTCTATTCTGATATCCATTTTCACAAGCTTGTCACTCATCCTACTCAATGTATCACTCTTGCCTCCAATATGTTCAGTGAGTGTCGAATTGTCCAAGTCTTCTTTGCACAGTTTGTTTCTTAGAAAGTTAAACGGCCTCCTTTTTGTCCGAATTTTGCTATGCATTCACACAATCTCATTAGGCAAGTTTGCAGGACATGGGAAATTATGGCTCTCCGCAATTTCCTTATCCTTGTAGCTGTAAGCAATTTTTATCTTTTTAGTATCTGAGCCATTGTCTGTTCTGATAAAAAAAAATAAATAATAACGGAATTATTCGTTTTGTTTCAATTACTTGCGCAAGGGCGTACATATTGAGTTTATCTGTAATAGATTAGGGCCTTTTCTTTTTTAAGCTATTACTTAATAAAAAACCCCGATAAAAATGAAATATCGTCTCTCATATGACTTTCTTTCTTCTTCAGTTTTCTGCTTCTTTCAAGTATTGTAAGAGAGACAAGACCTTACGCTTCGCCATCGCATCTACCCACAGCCAATGACATCACTAGCAATAAATATACAAGTAGGTTAATATAATTTAATTTCATTATATGATAAGTATCATATTTATGTCTTCCATGTACTTTTTCTTCCTAATTATTTTAGCATACGTCATAGAAATATGTCGTTATGTCCTAGATTATTACTTTACTAATGCGTTAGTGACCGAAGTGCTTATTCACGTGAAATCACGTATACGTTCCGGCTTAAACGGAAAATACCATCAAGACGCCTCGTAGAACCGGAACTTGGTCGCCAGTCGAGGCTCCCTTGTATGTGTATACGCAATATATCATGTGTATTTTGAATTTTATCTGTTTTTATTCAAAAGAAAATATTCGTGGTATTTTCTTTGGGTAATGTCCGGATTTATTACTCAAGCAAATTGCAACATAAATAAATAATTTCCACTGCTAATGTATTTCATTAATTTCGTAATAATTTAAACCTTATATTTTACCGGATGCAATTGTTATTTTAAAAAAAAATCTAATTTTACTCTTTAAACAGTGTAAATAACATCTACTGGTCTGTGCATTCGAGAGTCTTAATAAAGAGAATAAGCCCTCCGGCATAGTTCGAACCTGCGTCCGCTTTGTAATGGAAAATTTTGTCTGATATGGTGTGCTTTAGAACACTCCGCCACAGCAGATTCAAACCCCTTCAGGTTTCAATTCGCCTTTTTTACGAATGCATAATCCTCTGTTTCAAATATTCTCCAAACCCCATATCTGTTCGAAAGTCCATAGAGATGAGGTATCATGTACACTATTTACATTATTAAGACTATTGTGCTCATCATTGTTGTCGTATTTATCACAACGTTTCGGCCGTTTTACGCTTCGGCATTCTTCAGGTGGTTGGAATGTCGAACTTATCCCTTTATTTCGCTCGCTGGGGTAGACTGTTCTAGTTCCACGTGTCAGGTCTAATGCCATGTGTCCTTAAAGCACAGTGGATAAGTACGTTGGTTAGATCCAGTGACAGGACCCAAAAGAGTTGTATTCAATACCTGGTTAAGGCAGTGGAGAACTTTCAGAGGGGAATTAACACGAGATAACTGATAACAGACATCAATTTGTTAGGGTACGTAGAACTCGAACAGTCTAAGCCTTCGAGCGAAATAAAGGGTTCAGTTCGACATTCCCACCATCTGAATAAGGCTGGAGCGTATAACGGCCAAAACGTTGTGATAAATATGGCAACAAAGATGAGGATATTAGTCCGAATAATGTAAATAAAGTCCATAGATGTTAATTTTATTTCCGTACGGAAAGTTGAAAAAAAATTAATGTCAGAGGAAATAATGGATTTTATTTTGAATCTAACCTTATTTCTCCTTACTTAAAACGTTATATTGTAGGGTGTCACGTGTTTGGGTAGATGCTCTGCTTTTTTTACTTTTTACATATACATACATAAGCTCTTCAGTGAAATGAATTGAGCACTTTGTCTACTTGACGTTTGTTTACATTTGTAAAAACAATAGGCTAGATTAGGCTGATTCGTTATGTCGAGTGAAGATGTCTCATTGACTGATCCCAAATCACTTGGGTTTCGATCCGGGCTTGGGTCATTCGGTTTTCTAGTCGCACTGAGGAGCTGTGATACAGCGAAACAGTACTGTCTATGAATGGTATATATATATATATATGTGTGTGTGTGTGTGTGTTTGTGTATATATATATATATATATATATATATATATATATATATATATATATATATATATATATAGGGGTTGACAATAAAGTCACTATACAGTTACTTATAATAAAAAAGGAAAGCATTGAAGAAGGTGGCTTCTAGTTCGAACAGTATCGATGGGAATTACATCTACCGGTTTGTGCATTCTCAATAAAGATAGAGTATCTTCCGGTAGTATATAAAACCGCGTCCCGATTTGTTGCGGAAACCAACTTCTGACCCTGCTAGTTTTGTACCGTTTGGCAACGGAGGCCATCACAGTCGCGCGGGGTTCGATATTTCATATTATCAAAATATGTCAGAGATCAAAAGTAAATTATTTTGACATTTTACATGTTAATGTGGGCACGTGATCGAGTGGTTAAAATATTTCGTTTCCCGTCTTGAAACACCAGTTCGAATCTCAGCATCGTCGCTTTTTCACGTGCGTGAGTTTTTAATTTTGTCGGGGAGTCAATCCCGGCCCCGGGGTCGTCTTCCACATCCTCCTTGAACATCTTGGGAGAGTAACATTGACCCAGTTCATTTGCGTCAGTAGTCCGAGTGCTTCTAAAGGAATTTTCGACAGCCAGACCAGTTCGTTGCTCTGTGACCGTCGAATGACTACCTAAAATTGAGTAGCTCTTAATAAAAGCACGTGAAAACACATAGAATGGCTGCAGAGAGCTGAAGTTTTATAATTCCCGGATATTACGTCACATGGTGACCCAACCTACGTCATTCAAAGCTCAAATCAACCGTCGTGAGATTCGAACCGGGGTCTTACCGTCAGAAAGTGAATGCCCTAACCACTCGATCACGCCCCCATGAATTAATTAATACACGTTTCCCTTTGTTATATTTGGTTAGGTTGACCTATTCTTATTATTCTATTCTATTTATGTCCAAAACAAATAGTCTTAATATTTTACCTGTTTTTATCTCTGTTTATACAGGATGTGATGGATAAATCTCAGACGTGCCGTCGCTTTCCTCTGTCTTTTCTACAAATGCTTTCATGGCAAGTGTTCTGACGAGCTACTTTCCTTAGTTCTCAAAATGCATGAATTTAAACGTGCTACTAGGTCGGCATTTCGGTTCCACCCTTTCACTGTAGAAACGGTTTAATGTAGCCGTCTCCAATAGCTTCATGTCTCGCACTTCCCTTACTTGCTTCCATGATAGCTATAATTTTCAAATATTCAAATGAAATGTCAATCGATATCTTCTGATGCCTTGATCATGAACTCTTGATTATAATATTTTTATTATAATAAATTATAATAAAAATATTTTACAAATTGTTTCATGTTTCAATACTATGATTGTACTTCATCAGGCGATGGTAGATAACTTGTAATAAAAATGATTTATTTGGGAAATTTTAAAATAAACCGTTGCTTCTTTTCGGAATTTAAAGATGTGGTATAAAGTTAGAATTAAAAATATACTTGTGGTATGTCTAGATTGACCAATTAAAAGTCAGATCTATGCTAAAAATGAAAAATAAGGTCAGAGGTTGGAGGTGGATGGGTAATTTTTTCATGTTAGTATAAACTGTTTTCCAGATATGGTACCCAAAGATTGTATATAACATGTCAACGACAAATGTATTATATGGATGTAGCCAAGTATGTTCTGATTTGTTGAAGTAGACATAAAGTTATCAGAACAAAATTTAAAAATAATTATATTTAGAAAGCTTCTTAAAGGAGCCAATAGATAAAATTAAGACTACGGAACTATTTGCTATGCTAATTATATTGAATAGAGGGCAAAACATGGCAATAGTAAAGTTGAATAAATTAAATAAATAAAATAACCTGTTGGGTGCACCGTTATATACTAATAAAATAATAGCTATAAACTTGTAAAAGGTAATTATTTATGAATGTTTTAAACTATATTTTAAGACAAAAGATAGACAATACCGGCAAACCACAGTTAATTCATTTCTTTGGTTTAACAGAACTTTTTGTTAGCAAAATTTATAAACAGAGTAAACATAAATTATATAAGGAATTAGAACTTCTAGTTATTTTTAATGTTTTTCATTTTACTGTAGCGGTTTTGTTAACTCCTTTTATACCAAAAAAAGTTAGAAATAGACGTCCTTTTGCGGTACGCATTGTTCTTGAAAGGAAACATTGTTGATACCATCTAGTTTTAAAGGAATTTTTGTTATTGCCGCCATGAAAATGTTTATCTTTTGGATTTTTTTCTCGATGAAATAGTTCTTAGGTAAACAAGGAATTCCTTTTGATATCTATTTTTGTTATGGGAACTTAACCATAATAATAGTGGACTATTCCTGACATTATAAATACTGCGCCTCTCAAGAGGTATAAGGAGATTGTAACACGAGGAGAGATAATTGAGGGCATATTGTAAGGACATTGGAATAGTGATACTTGTTGAGACCACATAGTTCACTCTAACCAAATCTGATAGTCATTACTAATACTTCTACTTCTTTGTATTATATTTCTGTTGTGATATATCTTTGTATTCCATACCTGTGTTCGTGTTATTCTTTCATTGGTTCTAACCTTGGACCATCAACGTGGTACAAGGAACTTGGGCCATAACAATTTTGTAATGGACAGTCAAGAGGATTTCTTTAATTAAGCAAGTTGGTATGATTATTGTTTGTTGCTTTAGAATAGCAATTATTGCTTAGGTTTGAATGTTGATTTAAAATTTTATTATTGTGTTTTTTAATATTTTTTTCAAGATTATCCGTACAACTACGGCTTAATTTAAGAGTATTTTTATTAAAGATCTTACTAAGTGGATTATTTCTGCCCTCACTTAGTATTAACCATTCGGTTAAAAGGAGGTGTGTACCAAATGATTTCTGCCCTCACTTAGTATTGACCATTCGGTTAAAAGGAGGTGTGTACCAAATGATTATTCTGTTTCTATTCTTTTTAGGACTATTGCTATTATGTTTAATATACTTAATGTCAGGGACACTAGTTTTTAAGGCAGTGGTGTAAAATTTGCTATGTTTATAAAATGCTTCTTCGCTGAAAGACTTATTACTAATTCTATATTCTATGGAGTAGGGTAACAATGATTATGAATGGAGGGTGATTAGAATTTCACTGGATATATACTGGAGTTGCGTTTGTTTTCATGTAGGGTTGGCATGTATTATTGGCTTAGCCTAGCGTAAAGTCAAGGAAATGTATTTTTAAAAAAGATTTTCTTGATTTTAACTTTAAGGTTTAGACTTTTAAATTCCTTATGAATTAATTTCCTGATTTTATCGGTTTTAATTTTTGCAGAATTTTTCACCACTATAAAACCTTCATCTCTATATAATGCTATGTCATCGATGTTGATATCTTGGTGAGCAAGAAGATTTTATAAAATGAATAAACCAACAAGCTCGGAAGACTCAGCAGAGTCTAATGTTCCCATAGCAATATCAAATTGGTCACATGAATTATTTTTAATGCATTGTTCTTTGTTATAGATAAAGATAGATTTTTTAGAGTTCATAATAATGCCCTGTTCCTCGTTTGAAAGATAAGAGTACTCGTTGGCGAATTCCAAATCCAATGTAAAGAGATCCCAAGAAAGGGATGGGTAATAATCCACAATGTCAAACTTGATCAATGACAATTAGTTTCATCATTTATATTATTAAAGCAATTGATGACATTTGTGGCATGAATCCATTTTACAAATCCAAGACGTTTTTTAATCAGTTTATTGACTCTGTCGAGAATAATCTTGCTAATTCTACCAAATTCTGGCCTAACAGTTGATAACCGTGGTGGAAGATTAGCTTCAAAATCAGTTTTAGGGCCCTTGATTGTTGTATATGAGTCTTTAGTAGAGTTTGTACACGCTTTCACTAACATTAAGTTTGTAGAATTTCTACTAGTATCATTAATTTTGTCAACTAAGTTAATAAAATTACCTAATTTTCAATAATTTTCGTTAAGTTTTTTTTTCCAATTAAAGTATTGTAATCTTTCGAGTAATATATATATATATATATATATATATATATATATATATATATATATATATATATATATATGTATGTATTTGGAGAAATCTCACGTCGTTTTTTTTTGATAGATGAGGGTCCAGCACCCCATATAAAAATCCATCCATATACGTCTATTTATTATATATATATATATATATATGTATACACACACACACACACACACACATATATATATATATATATAAAGAAAGAAAGAACTGTAAGATATGTAATCTAGTGTTCTTATTGATATTTTATATTTTTACAAAACAGTGCTCAATGTATATTTATTATAAATTAACTGATTTAAAATATGGTTTCTTTGCTGCACAGTAATAACCATGTTTCAAAAACTGAAGCTAAAACCTTCAAATTTAATTATATAATTAAATTAAAAGTATTAGTTTTTTTTTCATCTTCAAGCGAATTTTGGAATAACTTATTTTTAAAACGCACATATAAATTCATAATTTCCTGTTTCCAAGGATACAGAGAAATTCAATCATCCAGACAGGGGCGGTAGCGTGTTCATTTTTATTAACTATTGTTGTATCAATTATGAGTTACGTTCGAAAAAGAGGTTAAGTTTATTGATGGTAGGGGTGTATTTTTCAACAAATTCTGACATCCGTTAAACTCATATCGTCTCTTTTTTTTTATTATTAACGACAAAAAATTTTCGGCATTCAATCCACACACTCTGACTTAAAACGTTAACTCGGTTTTATTTTTATTACAATAGAAGCCCCCATATCCGGAATCCCTCATATCCGGAATCCCTTATATCTGGATATGATTTTGAAGTGTGTATTTAAATTTAGTGGGTGATATGTAACTCATTTGAAATTTCTGTTTTTCAGGAAATTTACTTTGGATAATTGCTTATGCTTACTTCACCCTAATGGCTTGTATTTGTGCAAAAGATGATGGGAATAAGAGGAAAAGATCAACTTTGGAGTTATCGCAAAAAGTGGAAATTTTAAATAGACTAGAAGTTCCTTGTAACTAATGGCTGAGTTCAACTAAGGAAAGTTAACATTGTACGATATAAAGTCTTCCAAAGAAACTATTCTCCAGTGTTCACACTGTCACAATGAACAAGGAAATAAAAGACACGACTGAGATGAAAGCTTGACTGAAATTGAAAAAAGCTTTTTAAACGGTTGTCAGTTTTATGGAAAGAAAGCCAGCATTCAGCTATGACGATTGCAATAACGCATGCAGAGATAAAAAAAAGTATCTTTCATTTAAGAAAATTCAAGAACAAAAGCAAAACGAAATGTAGAAGTTGAGAATAACATTAGAAGAGAAAGAATCATCATGCAACAAACATTAAAAAATCCTCGTTACATTATTTGTTTTACATAAGTGGCATAATTAATTTAATGAATTTTCATTAACATCATATAATTTAATTCTTTTTCCTTCAAATCAATTCCGTTATATATCATTCACCATTAGCTTATTTTGTTTATTATAAAACAATGAAAAAAATGTTAAACCTGATTTCAGTTCTTTTAATTTTAAATTCCCCCGGACGGTCTTCTTAGTCCCGTTGTCAGGGATTCTACCGTACAAAAATTATTGCGATATCGTTCGATTTATATCAGTTGCTCACTGAAAACTTGCATCTGCCATTGTCTATACACTGATTATTTTCTTCTCAATTTCTTGATTTTTGCCTATCAATTACTGAACAACTTTACATAAACTATGTTGGAATATCGTCGCATGTCTTGCGGCTCTTCGCATCATGTAGTCCATATGTTTCTTTAAGTTTCCGCTGCACTTCAGCTGCTGTTTGAAGTGGCTCTTATAAGAATGTACTCCGGCCCAACGCTAACGCCGTAATTAGCCGAACTTAAGTGCCGAAGATTTCTCAGAAATTGAATTATCGATTGATGCAATTTTCACAAAGACTTTTAAAAGAAAGATTAAAAAAAATTAAAAAATATATCATGTCTTTAAAAAAAAAACACAGCATATATCAGTATTTCATATGAAAATTTACATAATAATTTCCATAAGAATTGGTAAAATCAACATTAGATTTGTTGAAAAAATTGATGTAAGAACTGGTATCGTCCCAGTTCGAAACATGTAAACATTTTGTATGCTTTTCTTTTTCTTTTTTATTCCCTCTCAAATATATATATATATATATATATATATATATATGAAGAAATATACTCTTAAGGTGTACTATATTTATGGGATAAAGTTTCTCAGTATCAAGATAGAGCGTGTATAAATAACGCTAAATATATATATATATACACACCAAGTAAATAACACTGAATGTATATATATATATATATATATATATATATATATATATATATATATATATATATATATATATATATATATATATATATATATATATATATATATATACAATGTAGTGTCAGACCTATGCCGCCCGGAACTTCGTTCCTGGTAAGACCACCAAAGGCGGACAGGTCTGACACACACGCCGGCTAACAAGGGCTCTGGTGAAAATCCAAGGAGCGTCTGCATCGGTAACCGGCGGCTTCTGGTCGTTCCTGTCTCTGAGTCTTTCGGAATCCCGCGGCAAGCAAGAACGTTATCCGAGTAGGCCTAGGTACCCTACTTCTGTAATTTATCCCAAGAATCTTCTTCTCATAACAGGGAAGAAGCTGGCTCAATCCGCCCAGGGTGAATGCCGCATCAGTACAGTACAGTACAGTACAGTATATATATATATATATATATATATATATATATATATATATATATAATTAAGAGACCACTCGATATCCCTACCTTGGTTTCAAGTTTTCGGTATCTTAAATCCATTTCGTTCAATCGATTTTCCAACGCTTTATTTTTTTTTTTATAAAAATTATGAACGCCATATTTTTAAAAATAAATTAATTAATGAATAAGTGCACAACGTGAGGTATGTGAGGTGTGGAGAAAGAGGGGAAATGCAAGTGTAGTGGATATATATCGCTGGTGGGGATTAAATGAACTATACATACTTGCAATTTCATCATACTTATAATGAACTTAAAACTAACTTTTTAGTATTTATATAACGGGTCATAATTTCCGACCTTTGATTCAAAAGTGTTTTTGGGTTTGTAAATGTTATTATAGCTGATTTTTGTCGACAGTTGTTGCAGATTTAGCTATGATTGTTGTAAGGTATTGTTTTTTTTTTTCATAAAGAGCTCTTTTGTTTACTTAAGCTCTATTTCTACTAAAAAAAATCCAACAGTTAAAACTTTTATATCGGGAGTACCAAGAATTCTTTTAAAACTAAGAGGTACCAAGATATATTAACTTTTTCCAATGACGCGTACAGAAATAGGACGTCCCTTTCTAAATATTTTTGGAACTTAAAAGAATTTGATACAACCCCTATGGTAAAAAATATTAAAAATCTAGAACTTGTAAATTTTTAAAAGAATTTTGCTTGTTATGTTCACATCAAAAACTAGAAATTATCAAATTTGCTGACTAAAAATCCCCATTAAACGAAAAAAGTGAAGTAACTGTAAATTGCCGCGACAGTTTAATTTTACCTTAAGATATAGTTAAATTTTACCATTTCTTAAAGCCAGAATTTATTAGTATATAATGGTCCACAATGTACAGGTAATTACCGTATTTTGTTTATTCAGTTTAATATTGCTATGTATTGCCGTCCAGATAGGATTATTAATATTTTATATAAATATGCTACATGTTTAATTGCTTAATCAAAATGTAATCACAAGTCTGTTTTTAATTCTGGCCGTATGTCCCTGCAAGCTTTAATTTTCGAAAATTTTGTTTTTAAGTTTTCTTAAAATCTATTTAATCACAAATTACAAAACATGGCCTACAATCAAAATATTGAAACATGGAAGCTTTTCTGTGTCGATTTGAAAAAGTTTTATTAATAATTTCTTATAATAAATGTAAGAGAAATATATCACTCTACTTAGTATTGAGCACTTTAAAAAAAAATAAATGCTACGAACAGCAGATTTTTACTCCATCTGTTCTTTCTCCACCTTTGGACACACACACACACACACATATATATATATATATATATATATATATATATAATATTAATAATATTAGTAGCTTACTATAATGTGTTTAGTCATAATTGCACATTGAAGACTGCTGATTTAATTAAAAGAGAAGGTAATTTCATGAGACAGAAAATTATATAAAGTTCTTTAATCGTTATATCATACCCAGCAAATTTACGTCCAGGTTCTTACGACATCGCATTGTGGCCCTGTTCATAGATAATGTCATTTAGTTTCGGCCTTTTTTATTTTTTATGCTTCCGTTATTTTTATCCCATTTTTGTTACAATATCGTCCTTACATGACCATCCTTCCCCTAGGGCAATGTAGATTCGAGTCCTGACGGAGAGCCCATATTTTATTCCAATAATATTTCTCGAATATTCAGGCCGGTGCAAAAATAAATATATTGTTTAATAAATAAATGGAGAGTTTACTCAAGTACGGGTATCCACGGAAAATAACGTTTAATTAGCACACACACACACAAACACACACGCACACACACACACACACACATACACAACGCGCGCACGCACACACACACATATATATATATATATGTGTGTGTATCCTATATATATATATATATATATATGTGTGTGTCATATATATATATATATATATATATGTGTCACATATATATATATATATATATATATATGTGTGTGTGTGTGTGTGTGTGTAAGGTACGATGAATAAATTGTGGTCAAACTTCCGCAAAAATGCATATAACAGACATCTCATTTTAACAGATGTATTTACAAAACTAGACAAAAATATTTTGAAGTTAAAATTATTTAAATAAATTTATTTAATAAAATCGCCATTGACCTCAACTATACACTGTAAACTACTTCGGAATCTCCTGCAACTCTTCTGAACAGCCCCCTCGTTTAAATTGGTAAATGCTGCTATAATCCTTGTCTTCAGTTCATCTTTGTTGTTACAAGGAGTTTTTGGTTATCTCACTCAATGGCGCCTCACACATAATAAGCAAGGGGGTTGAAGTCTGGAGTGTTAATTGGTCAGATGTAAGAGTTGATGCGGTCGCAGAAATTGTCTGACAGCCATCACTGTGCTCTTTCATGTTTCAGTACAATGTACTGAAACACGAAAGCTTTTTTGTAGCGATTTCAACATGTTTTTAAAATAATCTTTTTAATAATAATAATAACTTTAATGATAATAACTATATATATATATATATATATATATATATATATAACGTCATCCACAGACAGACTGTTTCGCTGTTTACAGCTCATCAGTGTGGCTAGATTGCCTCTAGCTAGGATCGAAACCCGACTGAATTGGTGTCAGTCGGAGATTCTAACCACTAAGCCGTCGGTGAAGGTGGATTTTTAGCATATTTTTTTTTAGAAATGACTGACAGTGACTCAATTCGGTTTCGTGAAGAGTCTCGCTATATAGCTATAATAGTCACTGTTTACAAACCCACACCTCCTCCCCAGAGTGCTCAACTGAAATTTATTTCAGGATCAGATATATATATATATATATATAAACAAATGACGTCATATATAAAAAAATGGACAAAGTCCGAGAATTTATTTATTAAAAACATTTTGATGTTTAACGTTCTTTTTTTTTTTTTTTTTTATAGATACAAGTATTTAAGTAAATGCTCTGTTTATAATAAACAGTATTAAATAATATTTACCGGCCTGAATGTCGAGAAATTTTCATAGAAAATATTCCTGTCAAATGACGAATATTTTCTATGAAAATTTCTCGAAAATCAAACCGGTAATCCTGTTATATATATATATATATATATATATATATATATATATATATATATATATATATTTACAAAGTTGCAAAAGTAGTTTCCTGTCCTTTGTAGAAAAATCAAAATGGATACTATGAGTTTGTATATGTAATTTATTCGGATCTAGTTTAAAACGCGACACGCTTATCAAATTCTCAGTAACTTCCCGAATCAACAACATGTACATGGTTCTGAAGCCAATTCTGGTTAACTTGGGTCTGATGGCTTAGTGCATTATTCACACCATCAATTCCCATAAATTGGTGTTGATCTCTCTATCCACACTGCATATATATATATATATATATATATATATATATATATATATATATATATAATTAAGTTATGAAGAATTTGGTAAACCGAATTGGTAATTCCAAAGAGGATGAAATCCTGAGAGCTCAATTATATATATATATATATATATATATATATATATATATATATATATATATATTCCAAAGAGGAGGAAATCCTGAGAGCTCAATTATATATATATATATATATATATATATATATATATATATGTGTGTGTTTAGGCAGCATCTTTTCATTCATACACGTTTCATTAAATAATATAGACAAGTGTTGTCTATTTATTTTATGTAAATTCTTTTCATAATGTCTAACTATTAGAATTAAAGAATTTACATAAAATAAATAAGCAACACTTGTCTATATTATTTAATGAAACGTGTATATATATATATATATATATATATATATATATATATATATATATATACACACACACACACACACATATATATATATATATATATATATAACCATTATTTTATTGTTATTAGTATTATTATTAAAAAAAGATTATATTAAAAACATGTTGAAATCACTACACAAAAGCTTGGTCTCATGCCTGGAAAATATGACGGTCATAACTCGAGCCTGATGACTTTATGCATTGACCTTCTGGAATCACTTCTCTTTGCTAGTGTAATAAATGAAGTTTGCGGGGGAAATTTAAGTCAGATTTCAATCAAAATTATTCCAGATTTATTATATTTTAGTCAAAACAAACTTGCTCCTCAAATTATGCAAGTAAACAAAGTTCAAAATAAAAACGACATCATTGCCAGGAAGAATAGAGTTCATTGCGAAAATAAAGTTAATTACAGGAATACGCTAATAGACAACAGCGTTCCAGAGATTTGGTATTCAAATTTTAGTACTTACCTTGAATCGAAGACGAATTTTTCCTTGTAGCGAATTAATTCGGCAACAAATCCTCAAACAATTCTTTGCCATCATGATAAAAAAATATTAATTTCTCAATTTCCGGTACTGGATTTATGTGACATCACAAGGAATTGATTTATAAATTTACAAGATAATAATAATAAAATAAAATAAAAATGAAATGAAGGCAATGGAACAATTTTGTCAGCTGCGAAAATTGCTTTAATCATAAAATTAATGGCTTTGCGGTATGTGAGATGGAGTGTCTGATGATCCCAAAGGGAAGCCGATCAGAGAGAGAGAGAGAGAGAGAGAGAAAGAGAAAGTACGAGAGAGAGGGAGGAAGAAATAGACAAAGAGAAATGGATGGAAAAGAAGGTAAAAAGAAAGAATGACAGAAAGATAGAAAGAAAGAAATAAAGAAAGAAAGAAAAAGAAAAAAAGATCAAATATTATTTAAAATGGCGTGAAAAGAAAGAAAATCATTTATGTAAAATTTTTTAAGGAAAAAGTAAGAAATTCTAGTGTAAAATAACTGACGAGAAAGAAAGAATGAACCAAAGGCAGCTAAATACACAGACAAACAGTAATAAATAAATAAAAAAGGAAGAAAACAGATTTTAAAAATCAATGGCGATTAAAGAAAGAAAAATGTAAGAAACTAACGAAGAAAAAAGAAAGAGCTTTTTAAATAGAAACAAAGAAAGAATGAGGAACGAAAGAAAAAGGAAAGGAACTAATGAAGAAAAAAGAAAGAGCCTTTTAGAAAGAAAGAAAGAAAGAAAGAAAGAAAGAAACTAAAGAAAAATTCAGCACCTTAAAAAAAAAAGAAGGGCAGAAAGAAAGAAAGAAAATGTGGAAAGAGAAAAGTGTTACGGTCATTTTCTCTTACTCACTATAAAACCATGCAAAAGACTCCAGGCGTATAGCGATTTTCCAAGGGTAGATCGGATGTGGCACAAGGCCGGAAGTAAGGGCCATCCACTGAGGATTGAAATCACTACTCAGCCGTAATTGTTCTAGCGAGACAAGTTGCTAACTATTACGCCACCTCGATGTGCTCAAGCTCTAGGCGTATAACAGGAATTAAATCTATGGTGGGCGGCCAGGTTTAAAATTCAATTTTAAAGGCATTAGTATTTCTATTTCTATAGTTATAAACCCCAAATATGTCCAAAACAAAACCAAGAAAACAGGAGAAAAATATCTAATTTTCTTTGATAATACTTTTACACAATATGATCTTCCATGCATATAGACAGACTCGTCCTACGAGTGCCACAACCCTCAAATCTTGTTCCCTCATTATGTGCTAAAGAAATTTCAACTGTTTCTCTCAGAGTCTAAGTATAAATCTCCTTTTTGTTTCCACTCGATTTAAAACTTTTTCGTCAGTCATAGGTTCGGTCCTTGGCATTCAATTTAATAAATCTTTACGGAAAGGCTGCGTTTGATGTAATCTCAATACAAGGGATAGGTCAATAGAATTTAGTGGCAAAGCGGAAAGAGATAAGAAAGACTGGAATTAGTGATTCTGAATATAGTCAGATAGCTGAAAGGATAGCATTTTGTAATATTTTCACCCCAGGCAAGGCTAAATGCCACTAAGACGCAAGAGATTACTCGGCATGAAAGAGAATGAGAAAAATCTAGTGAAGAGAAAGACAATAAAAGAAAAGGGTTGGGTAATACAGAAGATTGTGATTGATATTAAAGAATTTGGAGATTGTAGCTGAGGTGAGCAAAAAATTGGAAGAATAGACCTTACGCTTACATCAATAAAACGATGAAAGCTATTATTCAATTCAAAAATTCGGAAGAACGGTTACATCAATAGAACGATGAAAGCTATTATCGAATCCAAAAATTCGGAAGAATAGAACTTACGGTTACATCAATAGAACGATGAAAGCTAATATTCAATGCAAAAATACGGAAGAGTAGAAATTACAGTTACATCAAGAAATGATGAAAGCTATTATTCAATCCAAAAATACGGAAGAATAGTGTGACGTCGTCCCCCGGTCGCAGCGCCGACTGTGACGTTCTATCCTGATCTACCACGGCGCCAGTTGTGACGTCCCCAAACAGCACCGATTTTGACGTCCTCGCCGCGGCGCCAGCTGTTTGCTCCTCGCTGCTCCGTCCGGGTGTCGCTGCTCCAAACGTGACGTCCGCCTGTCGCGTCAGTCGTGTTGTCTCGTCCTGTGACGACCAACTGGCTTGGTATCGGTCGCGGCACCCAAATGTGACGTTCTAACCTTTTGGTGATTCGGGTGGGAATCTGGTTAGATTTGATATCAGCCTCGTCGTTCCCAACTCGCTTCCAACGCCTGGTTACCAAGGTAACTGCATTGATCTCCAGTCTGCCTACCCACGTTGTGAATTGATCTTAGACAGAGGAGATCAAACAGTGGTTGGGGCCGTACTGCAAATTGAGTTCAACGGGGGTGATACTACACACATAAGAAAAAGAAAACAAAATGAAAACTCAAAAAGTTCAAAGTATCAAAGAAAAAGGTAACAAACTTTATGTCTAGTTGTTCGATACATAGGACTGCATCTATCGCCCGACCCGTTCTGTGGATTGTGACACGTCGTTTCCGCTAGGCAAGTTTTAACGCTTCAAGTTGTTTGCTCTCTAAGAAATTGGTGTTTTGGTGTGTCTTTGGACGAAAGTCGAAAAGAAACTTATTTCGGTGGTCTGGTTCTAAGTCGCTCTTCAAAATAATTGTTCTTGGGTTGAAGAGGAGTCCGGAATTTGCGTGAATTTTGGTCAGCTATCTCCGAGACGGTTGCAACTGGAGACTGACTCTGGAAACTCAACTCTGGAAACTCGAACCCGAACTGATTTCTGCCTGTTGGGGCCTCGCTTTTATTGACGCCGACCAAAACCGGGGTGGTTCTGTTGGCGTCGGGGGGTTCCTCGATAATTCTAAATACATATCCACCTCTTTTATTTCTGGTTAGGGATTTTCCACTCTTTTCCATTTTGGGGAACCCTTCCTCACTCCCACTTTCTCACCATACCTCTGAGGGGCGTGAACTGCCCTCCCCACTTCTTCGTAGCAGCTTCTCATACTTATACTCTGGATGGGGCGTCGACAGCCTTCTTCGTGCGTCACGTGATCACTCTTGGCCAATGAGGTCTTGGTCGGATATCTTTCCTCCTCCTTTGTGCGTCACGTGATCACCACTTGACCAATGGTGTCTCAGTCGGGCGTAAACAATCCGTGGATTTGTTTCGGGAAAAAAAATATCTTGCTTAACTAAAAAAAAAATATCTCTTCTCTTTCCCTTTTCTTCCTTTCAATCGCTGTTATCACCCTTTTAGTCGCAACGGACAATATGACAACTCTTGTTTTACACGTGGTGTTTGTCAGGTATTCTATCGCTAATTTATCAAGATGGGTGGTATTCTTAACATGGCTTCAAAAAAGAAATATCCCCAAAGTTTTCAGTCAGTCTGTCGCCTCCAAGGAAGAAAGAAAAACACTTCAGTGTCCCCATTCATTTTCCTTCGGTACATATTCCTGATAACATAATTTTATTATCGCAGGCCAAAGTTGTTTCGTCGAAAAGAATTCGGTCAGCGAGACTGCTTTGTGGGATTTAATTTTTCATATCTGTCCAAAGTCCTTTTTTAGTGGCCTGTTTCTCGTCACTTATCGAAATAGCATTTTCACTTGAATTTTTCCCTGGCCAGTGGTTCAGCCTAGATAACACAGTCGTTATCAAAACACATCTGATTCCTTCTTTCTTTCCCTTTCTTTTTTACTCAGATATTCCCTGTCATTGTAATGACACCCTTTTTCATTTGTTACTTATCAATATTTTCATTGTCTCTTAGCCGTGTGTGTGGATGCTTATCACCTACGATTCGTCTCGCCTTTCTTTCTGCCTTCCTTTCTTTCTCTTCCTTTCTCTGCCTCGTAAATGGTGCCACAATAGAATTTACGGTTACATCAAGAAATGATGAAAGCTATTATTCAATCCAAAAATTCGGAAGAATAGAACTTACGGTTACATCAATAAAACAATGAAAGCTATTGTTCAATCCAAAAATTCGGAAGAATAGAACTTACGGTTACATCAATAAAACAATGAAAGCTATTATCCAATATTACATTTAAATATCCAGTAGTACGTTTATATTCATATCGTTGAGGTACCATGTATGACAGACCATTTCTTTCTTTTTATGTGCCGTGTCCCTTCAGAACGTAGGTGATCATGGCTCTCCACTTGCCCCTATCCCTTGTAGCTCACAATAGGTTTCGTCCCTCTGATACCTCCCCCAGACCACGTTTTCTCATCCACTTGCTTAAGCCTGACAGATATGTCATGCGTTGTTTTACCTGGTCTCTTTTTTCCTCACTTCGACCCGTGACTATCAGATTCTTCAGGATCTCCTTTCTCATTACGTGTCCCAGAAATTCTATCTGCCTCTTCCTGATGTTAAATATAAACTTACCGCTTGTTTACATTCTCTCCAAAACCTCATCGTTGCTCACCCGCTCGGCCCATGATAGCCTTATCATCTTCTGTATAACCACAACTCCGTCGCCTCAAGTCTCTTCTTTATTTTTGAGGGGCTCGTTCAACATTTGTTGACTTAACGCTGGACACGTAGCTGCTCAGTACACTTTTCTTTGTTACTAAAGAAATCTGAATGTCTCGCAATACTCTGAACAGGTTTTGAAATGCGTCCTTGGCCATCACAATACGTCTTCGTATCTCAGTGTTGCACTAACAAACCTCTGTCAAAAAATTTCCCAGATATTTAAACTTCCGCACCTGCTTGATTTTGGTCTCCCATACTTGCAAATCACATTTCGAGCTCATCCTCTTACTGATGACCATGCATTCTGTCTTGTAGATTATGCTTAGTCCTTTCTTCTCGCTCTCCTTCACGAGGAGGTTTTGTAATTTCTTTTCTGTGTCTGCTATCAGTACTGTGTGGCCTCCAATGCTGAATCTCGCGAGAATCCCGGTAGAATTTCTAATTCTCTCAGAATTGTCTCGCTCTGGAGGTTAACTATGTCCGGTAAGAAATCCGGTAAGTCAGGTAACAGATCATTAGAACACCTACAGTGCTGTTCGATAAAAGTGACTCACCTTATCCTTTGAATTTAGCTCAACTTTCGTTTCATCGGAGAAGAGAACATTCTTCCAGTCTTCTACGGTCAATTTTTTGTAATAGTGAGCCCATTCAAGTCTCTTGGCTTTGTTGACTTTGCTTATTAGCGGCTTAAACCTTCGGGTACAAGATTTGTAGCCTTTTTCTAACAGCCACCGACGGACTGTTGAAGAGGCAAGACTAACACCTTGCTCTTCGCTTAGACTGGCTGCAATTTCTTGGCTAGTTATAGTCCTATTCTTCGCAACCTCTCTCTTGATTACCTTGCCAGTTCTATCATCAATCTTTTTCTTTCGTCCGTTTGTTTCCTTCCTTGGATCAGGAGTGGCATCATTATGTACCCTAAGCACTCGAGAGACAGTTGCTTGCGAGGATATAGCAATTTCTGCAATTTCTCTCGTAGACTTGCCTGCTTTTCAGGGGCAATAATAGATGCTTTAAGTGGTTCTGATGCGTGTTTGTACCCTTTCATCTGGTTAGTGACTTGAGTGGCTATTTCAAGCTGTTTTCTACTGTATAAGGCTTTTTTGAATATTCTGGAATACTCTAGATTTAATTTAAGCTGTTCTAGAATTCTCTAGAATATTGTTCTGAGTGTATTGTAAAATAATTTTTAATATTTTATCAAAAGTTATTTAAATTTACCAGTTTAATCATTAGAATGCGATATCTGAGTCACATTTTTTTGCACAGAGTCTTTTTTTCCTGAATCTCATTTATATCCAAATTTATAATTATCAATAGAATACCTTAGAATGAATAAACTTTTTTTTCCTTATATTAGTAAGATTAACAATTATTTTAACCCCAAAAACAATGGACAAAAATATTTTTAGTAAAAAAAAATCAGGTGAGTCACTTTTATCGAACAGCACTGTATATTGAAAATATGTACAGTAGAAGGTAAAAAATTGGACGCAGCTATAGAAAGTCGATTTTTGTATTTTATTTTTTATTCATAATGACGGTCGTCTTTAAGTATAGAATCCAGAGGTTAGCAGTGAATATTTCGAAGACAGTAGGGAAGCGTAGTTCAGGTTAGCAGTGGATATCCCGGTAAAATAGCAGAGTGTAGTTCTTCCTACTGTTCCTCTTCGCCTGACAAGCTGGCACTGGACATTCGGATATAGTAAACAAAATGGCCGCCTTTATACACGACGGTTTGAATATTCTAACTCTGATTGGTTAACCTTCTATTGGTGACCTATAAAGTGAGTTTAGTCATTTGGGTTGGCTCACTAGTACATATATATACGCAAAAAACTGCAACATTTTTACCAAGACAAGTAATTAATAGAATTTGTTTATTAACACAGAGTATCAATACAGGATATTAATACAGGGTATCAATACAGGTGTACATATGTGCATTATACAGGGTGGCCCAAAAGTTACTGACCTTTTTAAATCTTTAATAACTTTTATAATTCTCAAGTTATACTTCCAAAATTTCAGCAGTAGATAAAATGAATCTTCCGGGATTTTCGGCAATATTCTTTGCAACATTCTTTGTAAGGAGGAACGCGAAACTTCCATTTATTGCGATCTTCTCCTGGTTGAAACAGATGAATTTTCTTCCAGGCTTCGAGGCTCCAATTCTCGTTGATTCTCAACAGTTCTTGCCGTACAAAGCCTTCCAGATCTTGGGAGATCACAAACTGCACTTTAAAACGGCTAACTATTCGGCGAATCGTGTTTTGATCGGGCCTTCTCTGGTATTGAAATGTCGACGGTAAGAAAGCTGCGTTTACGAAATTGCCACATGGGACTCAAAGTACCACTGTACAATGAGGGTTCATTCCTCGATGCTATATCTGCTCATGGTGACGTCGGAAGGGCAGTTCTAAAGGCTCTGAAAAAATGAAAGAAAAATATTCAGAAATAAAATTGCTATGCATTTTTTTCATGGGCCATTAACTTTTGGGCCACGCTATACAAGACATAAAATGATTTAATATTTTTTGGGGTAATCATTTGCTTTAATAACGAACTTAATTCTACGTGTCATGCTATAGACTAAGTTCTTTTGTTAGTCAACCTTCTTCGCTAGATTTTTCCGGTATGTCTTTAATTCGCGAAAAAGCTCATCATCTGATTCCTCTCTAAATAATGCTTATTCTTTAATACTGTATGTTTATGATCTTTATCGTGTTGGATCGTGAAGCGTTGATCTTAGGCAAAAAAGTTTTTTAGCAGAAAGCCATATTTGATTAACAAGAATATTGTGTTACTGATGCTGATCCATAATTCTCTTGATTGTGTACAAATTACCAACTCCTGCTGCTGAGAATGCACGCCAAACGTTGATTCTTTTTCGTGTTTAACAGTGCCTTTGGTAATCACTGGAGTATTTGTTTTACCGGGAGTATGCAAAACACGTATTCGTCCTTCATATCTACAAGAAAAGGGGCTCTTGTTACTCCACATAACATTACCAAATTTGATTTAGTTCAGTGTAAACGTGTTTTGAACCAAGCCACCCGTATGCATCGAAATTTATCAGATATGAAAAGTGTCCTAATATGTATTTGGAAACAATACCTTTTGTTTAAGCCTGCGTCTGACTGTTCTTGAAGAAGCCGACAAACTAGCCGCTGTGGAAACATCTTGTGCTGTTACGAATCGATCTCTTTTTGCATTCACGAAGCAAGTTTCTATCTTCACTATCTGTAGTTTTTAGCGGTCAACGGGATCCGCTACGTCTATTATACGGTCCAGTCTGATTGCTCTTTTGATTAACTTGCGCATACATGACTCACTTCGATTAATCTTATCAGCTATCAATCTATTCGACAGCCGAAGATCATGAAAAGCGGTGACTTGGCCTTTCTTGAACTCAGAACAAGGCATGTTATTAAATGTAAATACAAATGAAATAAGCTTTATATTTTGTTCGATATCATTTCTATTGATGTGTCCATTGTTTTGCCTCGTATTGTATACAAAAGAGACCAAGTAGTCATATCACGAATGAAAGTAACGGTAGTCGATGTATCAGGTCAGAACCAACAATATTACAAACCCTTTAGATTTTGTAAAGAATTACGTGATTTATAACCGGAATACCGAAGCAGATATAGGAGCAATATATTCAATGTGCGGAAGAATGGTAGATTTATAGACGTGTAAGATGGATTCTGGGTAAAAAAATATCTTGCACGGTACTGCGAACCAACTTAACAGCAGACCTAGTAAATAATCTTTCAACTTAATACCAGTAGAAAACGTGAGACAATTGTAAGCACAGAGTTGTTTTCCTGGAGGTAAGAATACGCCATGCTAATGATGGAGTGCAAAAGTTATTCTATTTAAAATGTCTGTGAAAGCGTTTAGGTGAACCATAGCAGGTCCTGCAGCTGAGTGCAGTCATTTGGCTATTCAAATATATGGATTCCCAAAATGCTGACAGACTCAATATAGCAGAAGGAGTTTGCTGCCCGCCCTTTCTAAAATCATTGTGTGGCAAGCAGACATTCTTCTGTTGGATCTATCAAGGAGGAACTCAGAGTGATTGTAATATTTAAAGAGACAATTTTCTAGTATATAAGAAAGCAGCTAAGAAAACAATCATACAGTTGTAAACAATCATGTTGATAACGATGAGATGTTATTGTATGCCCCACGTATTCTTCTCATCTGTTGTTTGTTTTCTTGGATGCAATAATTCCTTACTCGTTGATCGTCCTGGGTAAGACGTTAAACTACATCCGCGTCCCGAGTAAGATGATAAACTACGTCCAGCCGCAAGGCCTCTGATCAGGAGGTTTTAAGGAGCGTGGAACCACCTCTTAATTGCTGGTGTTCTCAGGTCCACCCTGACCCGGGGTGGTAGCACCTGTTAGGGTCCCAGCTATGGGCAAATACTTAACTATTACCAGCAATACTTTTTTGAAAAAATTATTAACAGCAGTACAATTTTAAAGGAAAAAAATATTACCAGAAACAGATTTTTGACAAAACAAAA
This sequence comes from Acanthosepion pharaonis, assembly GCA_903632075.3. Lineage (NCBI taxonomy): Eukaryota > Metazoa > Mollusca > Cephalopoda > Sepiida > Sepiidae > Acanthosepion > Acanthosepion pharaonis. Next base: position 2,587,796 of record CAHIKZ030003885.1, read on the forward strand.
TATTACCAGCAATAAAAAATTTTGTCGGCATTAAATGACCCATGGAGGTTGATATGCCTTAAAACAAAATAAACCAAACCTTACTGGTTGATACTGAACAGTTACAAGGTGTGGTTATTTAGCATTCGTCCATAGAGGAACTGATGAAAGAGTCTCTTCTTTAAGACCTAAAGTATTCTTTTTCTTGCAATCATTTTGAGACACTTATCTGAGAAATTATGGATTAATGAAACCTATATATCAGAATGAAATAATAGAATTTACAAATGATTTATTTGAATGACGCTTTGGGGGAGAAGAATCCTTTTCTGAACAATAAAATCAATTGGTGATTTTTTTTTTTCTGTATTAGAAGCACTCACCCTCACATTACAAATGTAGCGCTGTAAACAATGGTGATTGTGATGTGATTTCAAATTCTGTCTATTTTCCCATATGACACTAGTTTTCTTGCATACAATAAATCTTTACTAGTCAACTTTAAGATGATGATTTACACAAAAATTTGTGAAAATAACATTACTGTTTAATCATAGAATCCCTGCTTTACTCTTTGTAGACTGAAGTTCATAGAAAAAAAATATTTACATTATTCGGACTATTGTCCTCATCTATGTCGCCATATTTATTACAACGTTTCGGCGGTTATACGCTCAGACTTTCTTCTTGGAATGTCGAACTGAACCCTTTATTTCGCTCACTGGGGTAGACTCTTCTAATTCCACATGCCATGTTTAATGGATGTCAGCTATCAGTTATCTCCTGTTAATTTCCCTCTCCAAGTTCTCCACTGCTTTAACCGGGTATTGAACTCACACTCTTTGGGTCCTGTCACTGGATCTAACCAACACCTTTATCCACTATCCCATGTATCCTTGAGGACAATAAACAGAATAATGTAAATAATGTACATAATACCTCATCTCAGAAATATAGATGGATAATTATGATATAAATTTATATGAAAAAGAAAGAAATAATCATGGCTTTCAAAGGAAAAAGATCATACGTAAATAGAAGATTCTATCGAAAACTTCAAGGAATATATTGATTTTATAAGTACAGCTTAGATGTGGCACAAGGCCTAAAGTATGATGCACCAAGTGAGGATCGAACTCACTATTCAGTCGTAACTGACCTAGGGAGACAATTTTTCTAAACATTATACCAAATCGAGATGCTCCAAAAATGATTTTCTAAGCGAACGTTAGATGTGGCACAAGGCCGAAAGTATGGGGCACCCAGTGAGTATTCAGTCGTAACTGACCTAGCGAGACAAGCTTGCTAACGAGTAGGCCACATAGGTGTGCTCTTTATTTAATAAGCGTAGCTTAGATGTGGCACAAAGCCGAATGTATGGTACACCCAGTGAGAATCGAATTCACTATTCAGTCATAACTGATCTAAGGAAAGCAAGTTAGCTTACCATTACGCCACGTCGAGGTCCCCCAAAAATTATTTCTAGGCGTAACTTAGATGTTGCACAAGGACGAAAGTATGTGGCACACGTTGAGGATCGAACTCACTATTCAGTTGTAATTGACCTAGCGACACAAGCTTGCTAACGAGTGTGCCACATAGCAGTGCTCTTTATTTACTAAGCGTAGCTTAGTTGTGGCACCAGGCCTAAAGTATGGGGCACCCAGTGAGGATCGAACTCACTATTCAGTCATAACTGATCTAGCAGGACAAGCTTTCTACCCATTACACCACGTCGAGGTGATCCCAAAATGACTCTCTAAGCATACGTTAGATGTAGCACAAGCTGAATGTATGGTGTACCCAGTGAGGATCGAAATCACTACACAGTCGTAATTGATCTTACAAGATAAAATATCAAACCATTACACCACGTTGAGGTGCCCCAAAAGTGATTCATAAGCGTAGCTTAGATGTGGCACAAAGCCGAATGTACGGTACACCCATTGAGGATCGAACTCACTATTGAGTCATAACTGATCTAGCGAAACAAGTTGGCTTACCATTACACCATGTCGAGGTACCCCCAAAACGATTTCTAAGCGTAACTTAGATGTTGCACAAGGACGAAAGTATGTGGCACCCATTGAGGATCGAACTCACTATTCAATCATAACTGACCTAGCGAGACAAGCTGCAGCACAAACGAACGTGAAACAGGGTTGATTATTCGTTTTTTTTTTTTGTTTTTTTCGTCTGGGGTATAAAAGCCATCATTCGAGAAACGATGCATTTCGAGACGAAGGCAGCAGTTTTTTGAGGGCAGTATGTTTGAAGAAGATTGATAGAGGAGAGTCTGCGATCTAAAAGCTAAAGTTGTTTCAGTCGGCTTTTGTGTACTAAGAAATCTTTTTATGGAAGGTTACACCAGGGGAAAAGTTTGGCTTGGCATCAAATTTGTCACTGATTAGAGAATTATCTGAAACTCCTAGGAGTCGAGAGGAATTTAGCAAAGAATCTTTCAGGGCGTGATGTGAGAAAGAGTTCAACGAGTTGCGCCTGATGTCATATTGCATCAGGAATGCGGGTTAAGGTTCGTCAATGATCTGAGGTAGTTGGACGGTGATCGAGAAGTCTCTGCAATGTCTGTCTTCTTCATCAATTTTGTTTGAGTGAACTAAACACTCATTTTGGTGAATATTGAAGTCAACACAAATATGAAAGCCAGCTGAGAGATATTCAGTGAAGTTATTACCAATCTTCTCGGATATTCGGTCGAACATTACTGTTCCACCATCCTCTGGACGACAAAGAGTTAAAATGAAAGAGGTACTGTGGTCAACTCTTGGTGGGTAACATGGAAACCCATCCATAATAAAGGCACCAAATAATTTCATAATATATATATATATATATAGATAAACCTAGTGAGCCAGACAAACCTACCTAGGTTTCACCTAAACGGATCGTCAGGGAAAGTAAGTAAGGATCGTCTAGTTATCTATAATTATATATATATATATATATATATATATATATTATAAATTAATTGATTTAAAATATGGTTATTTTCGCTACACAGTTCCAACCATGTTTCAAAAATAGAAGCTAAAAACCCCTAATTTTATTTTTGCAAATAAATTAAAAGCATTAGTTCTATTTCATCTTCAAGCGAATTTAACAAATCGGAGACTTCAGAAAGCTATGGTAATATTTTATTTCGTGAGACCGATAAAATTAGATTTCGCTTCGTCAGACATTGCGGTTACAAAACAATGAATGGATTCAAGACTTCTTCCAGGAATCAACCGAAAAACGAAACAAAATACAAGAGTAACGGAAGTTGTGTTTTAAGATAGTTCCACAAGGTTTGAAGGGTATTAGAGAGGTATATGTCTCTAGGAGATGCGATGGTTGTAACGTTGACCTCTTATTCACCGGACAAGAAAAAGGTGTGATGATTTATCAAGAATAGAATAAAGTAACAGGGAGAAACAGGGAACAGAAGAAAGGAAGGAAGAACAGGTGAGCGTACACAAATTCCTATACCTACATACATACACATTTTTATATACACATATAATTACACATACGCATACCTCTATACACACATTCACATCCCTCTACACATATATAAATGTGTTCCCCCCATACACACATATACAGACATGCTCACATATTTATCTATTTGTATTTATAAACACTTATGCACATATTTAACTAGTACATTTCTAAGTAAGTACTTAGATAACATGTAAGACATCCTCAAAGACATATTAATTGTATCTAAGATTACAAAGTCTCTACTACAATGAGCATTACGAAAGTGACATCTAGTAATCGTTGGCATCACAAAAGTGTCAACGAGTGTTCGGTGATATCACAAAAGGTATGATTCACATTTGTGCATGTGTCATGCCCGGGCCAATTTGGAAAGGTCATGGCTGACTAAACATTGAAGTTAGTCAGAACATATACCATGGAAATAGCGGCAGAGAATCGAAAGTCTCACAACGTTTCCTTTTTGGGAAATGGTTTGCGGGCTCGAAAATAATTAATTTCCGACAAGACTGCATAGACATTTTAAATATTATCAAGAGAGGCAAGTAAGTTCTGAACAGCTCCATCCCAGATATGGTAGAATTAATCTATACTTGGTCTGATCTAGCTCTTGTAAAGAGAAATTCCCCCCACCTAAGGCAATGTGCAGAGGGTTACAGAGAGTAAAAGTGAGAGAAAATCCTGTGTATAGTTGGGTTGAGATTGAGGAAAACATAAAAGATGAAAAACGATCCCCGCAACAGAAGATGGTGATTGGCGTTGCATTTAAATTTTTGAAGATTGTAATAAGGGAATCAAGTAAGAGGAAGGGAGTTCCACTGTCGGGAAATGCGAGAAACGAAACAGAGTAGAAGTGGTGGTTACTTATAGCTATTTAGACAGTAAAAGTTTTGGGCCCAGATGCCAATCCAGTAGCACGTAGTCGGGGCACCAGGGAAAATAGCTCGTCAGAAAATATTTGTAGAAAAGACAGAGGGAAGCCACATCACGTCTGTGAGAAAATGACTGACACTGAGCTGTAAGGTCAGGGTCGATTTCATTGTAGTTCCTTCTTTGTATTTAGTCGAGAATTTCGAGATGAACATCAGGGTCATTAGATCAGATATGGCAACAGTATTCAATGCACGGACGAATGATTTGTAGATGGTTAAGATGGACTCTGACGAGAATGACCATCTGTAGAGAGAGTCGGGTGCATACTCAGAGCGCACGATGAACCAACTATTTGTCCAGAATCTTTAAATCATATATATAGATTCCACTTGAGGTCTGAGGATAGACGTTCAAGGTATGGAACTTCTTTGAGAGAAGACCAATTCTTCATGATAGATGAAAGTTTGGAGTCTGCTCGGTGGTGGTGTAACAGTACAAGTTTGGATTTGAATTGAATTTTCCATGCCAGTTTTACCCCACTGAGATATCTAGACTAGGTCACAGAAGAGATCAGCTGATAGATTCTGGTCTTTCTGATTTTAGGAGATGCACCTATAAACTGTTGCATCATCAGCATAGATACTCATGGTGGAATAATGGATAGCGGCTTGGATTGAGAAATCGGAGAGCCGAGTTCGAATTCCAGTCGAATCCATTACATTCACTTACGTGCTAACACCCTTGGGAAAGGTGAGAATCCTCTTCTTCTCTCTTCAGCTATGGGTAAATAGCAGGGCAGGCTGGGTTCTATAGCCTTGGATGGCAACTGGTCTAGGAGAAGGAAAACTCTGAATTCAAAACTTGCGGAGGGTCGTTTAGGGACCTTGTGGTACGTAGTGCACCAGGTCTCTGTAATCGGAAAGTGTGGATGGTCCTGCACGAAACCTTAACCACTATAATCAAATCTCATGTCGGTTTCCTAAGAACTGATATGAAGCCTATACATGCTGGTTTGGGGACCGCTTGTGAATTCCAAATTCCCATGAAACTCCAATATTGGAGCCGGCTCGACCCTCCCCGGGTGAATGCCGTTACAAGACAAGAGAAGAGATAAATACTCACTCATGATCTGAGTGTGCTCAGAGGCACATCATTATCGTCTACGAAAGCTCATCAGAACAATTACCATGATAATATTTATATAAAAGGCAATCTATCTATTTTTTTAAACGTTAAACAACTCTGCAAGTCTGTATGTCCATTACACGAATTCTTTCCTTTCAGACTGACCACAAATTCTCGATTGGTTTTAAATCAGGAAAGTTTCCGGGGCAGTCTAAAATACCTTGATTTGCTCACTGGTTATGTTTACCAGCGTGTTCGTGCAGCGTTACAATTTTCGTACGCTTCCTTGGAGTAACGTCCATCGTAGACAATGGCCGTAGGACAACTAATCGACAGTTGAGACAATAGTGTCTGGGCGTGATGAAAATCTGATGCAAGCACGGATGATGCAATACTTTTCAAGACCAAATAAATTTCGTCATACACCCCGAAAATAGATTCATATTACTTCAAATGAGCTAATCTGAGGAAAAAATAGAAATCGTTTACCCCTGTTACTGAGCGTATGGTGAGAGAAAAGAAACTAAAGCGGTTATTTCGTCTACTTTGCACAAGGGTGTATCTCCCTTAATTTCTTTATATGTATCTTTTGTGGTCCGGTTTCTTGTACCACGGTGATAGTCCAAGGTAGAACCAATAAAGAAGAACTCGAACACAGGTATGGAATAACCCAGATATATTACAAACAGGAATATATACAGAGAAGTAGTTTAGTATGAACAATCAGGTTTAGTAGAGAGAACAATGTAGTCTCGACCAGTATCACTATTCCAATGTCTTGCAGTAATTGTCTGAACGCGACTCTGTTTCGGACTGCCTCTGACTCGACTCTTGACTCGACTTGAACTACTGACTGACTCCACTTGCCTACTCCTGAGGCGCAGTATTTATTAAGTAATGAATAGTCCATTATTATTATTATGGGTACGATGCCATAACAGTATCCATACATTAAATTACCACTTTGGTAAATTTAATTTATTAAATAAGAAAGCTCACCGGAACAATTATCATGATAATATTTATAAAAAAGGCAATCTATCTATCTATCTATCTATCTATCTATCTATCTCAATTCTTCATATGTATTTATACGTTAACTGATCTCGTTGGTAAATTTAATTAAATTCTTTTATCAGTTCTGTAACTTGTCTTCTAATTTTTTTTTATTCCCCTTACGAGAATTCCGATTAATTTTCGTTTGAATTTTTTCTTTTACAAGTTCCTTGTTTCATAAACCAAATATCCCTGAATTCTCATCAAATTGGAATTAATCCCAATTCGTTACATGCCCTTTTCGTAATGGCTGTGAGATGAGTCAAAAGACCAACAAAATCGAAAATAAAAACGTCACGCAGAAATGGAATCGCTCAATGCAAAACGAGGGTCAGCGAGGCTTAAAATTCAAAGGGAACCCGTATTTTTCCTCTCAATCTTTAGCAGCTGTCATTTCGAGCAGCGATACATGACACTTCGTTAATTTCCGGTAGTGCTGGCGTCATTGTTTTCCGGAAACAATGAAGGCTATGGCGGATTTGTCACACAAGATTTGCTAAACATTTCAATAGTAAAGTCAGGCATCGTGCCAATTGGTGGTTTCTTAATCAACCAGAAAATTCTAACAGAAATGGAATTTAGCTATCTAGTAAAATTGAAGCAGTGTAAAAAAACAAAAAAACAAAAAACATCAAATAATAATCAACGTGGATGCACATGTTTCTCAATTCATCCATGTGTAGTCTAACTATCAACATACGTTGTTATCACCTGCCTGCAGGGTAAAAGATGCATCTTCAGTCGATGTTTCAAGCCTAACTTTAGATTTTAAGGTGATTTCTTTTTAGATATGAATATTATTCCCTTAAATAATGGTCCAGCAAAAATTTTCATTTCAAAACACAGGCTAGAAGTCACGTATTAAACGAATGATGGATTGAGTTCTAAAATTCTTAAAAGATATTTTTAAATCCTAATTGCAAATTCTACAATGTTAAGTTTAAGTATCGACCACAAAGTTAAGATTTGTATCTGTTGGTTGATATGTTTAGATATGGTTAGCAAATTTTAAAAAATATTTCCTAAATGTTTGATAGAAATGACTCGAGTTTTGTTTTTTCATTTATTAACACCATACTTATTTTGCCTAAATTCTTCTGACGCCAGTTTAACTTAACGCGTACATATTTTCTTATATTGATCATCTATAATTTTCGAAAAGGAAACTTTCATTGAAATATGCTGAAGAATTTTCTAATTTTTGTCTGAAATCAAGAAACTTTAGGAAAAATGGTCTCTAAGATATGAAAAAAAGCTGTCATTTTTACACTTAACATCTTTGCGTCAATTGTAACTAACAACACAAATTCTAGCATCCTTTCAAGACAAATTGAAGTTGGACAAATTATCGGAAATTGCCGATAAAATACTCGAAAACTATACCCAACAGAACAATGTTTATACTATATTCCTCACAACGGACAAGCAACAGATTCTCACAAGTAGAAAATAATATGAGAATTAAGTATTCAAATCAAAGTTTAATGAAACACCAACAGCGAAATAGCCATCGCTCACTTGCAGAATTTAAAAAATGCTCCTACTCTCAGCACAGAACAAGACAGATTAAGTCCTTCGGGTGACTCAAATATGATTCCTATTGGTATCATTACAAATTTAGTCAACACGAAAATAAGTGCTTAGAACAACGCGCTTTAAAGTCAAGAAAAGGCCAAACTGCCAAGCAGGGAAACGGATATTGCTGCAGCAAGTCAAGAATTCATTAATTGCTTGAATAGAACATGAATGTCGTCTACATTATATTGTGGCACCATTTAAGGGCACGAAAAGAAAAAAAGGAAGAAAAGAAAGGAAAAGGAGAGGGGAAAGAAAGGAAAAGAGAGGCGAGACTTAAGCTTAGATGATAAAAGAAGCCACCCACGACCGGGGACATTGACAATGTTATTTTGATAAGTAGCAAATGGCGAAAGGTTTCATTACCATTGCAGAAAAATTCTAAATGGATAAGAAAATCGACTATGTTCTGGTGGCGAACTTGTGTTATCGGGGATAGATAACAGCCACTTAATGCTGGCGAACATCTAATTAACAAACCACAGACCGGCTAGCTAAAATCTCCGAGACAATTGACAATGTTATTTTGATAATGGAAAAGATAGTGAAAATTCTGACCACCAGTGTCGTAGAACTGTCTGACAAAGAACAGGTGAATATCGAGCTTTGGATAGATGAGAAAAATTAACTGTGTCAGAGGGGGCAAACAATATTGTCAGGAAAAGATTTAATAGGTCGTCTGCTAACCTCACACGAAGCCAACCCTGGGTCACGTCTTGGCCGTTTTGACAAGACATCTATGGGTGTTAGAATTCGGTTGTGATAACAAAACTATGTTATCAGAAATTGGCACCAAGAATGCAAATACGGCTAGAACAATGGAACTGTTTTTTCGAGACGACGGTCGACTGTGTTTTCGCTAGACGACTACCCCACTTGATAATTGGCATTGATAGATCCCAGGTGACATTGGAGGATGAGAGCTGCGATTAAGGAAAGAAAAGGAAAAGAAAAAGATTTTTTTTTTTTTTGAGCAAGGTATATATATAAGATGCGTTATTGTGGTTGTTAAATGGTTGGACTTCCGGAACTAAGATATCAACCAAAACCTGGGTAGACGTTTCTCAACAGGTACACACTTGACTGTACACGTTATCAGTGTATCGAGAGGCTGCATCGGAGAGATCTGCACTATTCTTATCAGCTCCTGGCAACAGTTCAAACTGAAGCAAAGTAATGTGTTAAATAATGATGTTGGTGGCTAATATATAAAAAAGCTACCTGCTTACTTACTGGTTAAGTAAATGTTGTTCACTTATATTTTAGTTTTAATGCAATTACATGGCACGTAGACCATGGATGCGGTCGGTGCGCTCGAGACGAACAGAAACGAGAAATGAATGAAGCATTTCAAACTCTATATTAATTGCTTAGCATAAGAAATATGACGGTACAGTGGCGATGATAATTTTCGTCGTATCATCTCCAGCCAACTATCAAGGAACCAAACTACTCGTATCGTCCTTGTAAGCAAATTAATAACTTTCCTATCAGTGTCAAAATAGAAGTAAATTAAGCCAAATGCAATATCCAAACAGACATGATAGGGCAGATCTACTGATATGCCAGGAATTGCACAAATAATTTTAGTTCGACCTACTAAGCAGAAGGTAAGGTCGGAAATCAAAGGCTATTATGTTAAAGAAAAAAAAACAGAGCTTTACCGTCTAATGAAGTGAATTCTTGATTCGGTTTTTAAGAATGAAAGGAAAGCTATCAGATTGTTGACGCTATTTAACTAACATTCCTCAGAGAAAAAAAATAAAAGGAATGCAAAAGATTAAAAACACCAAGATATAACACGATAACTGTTTAGAACATGCGTATTAGTGTCATCCATATTGTATCGGATCAAAACAACCTAGACAAAAATAGATAATAATTCTGAAAAAAACAAAAAACAAAACAAAGTCAACATTGTTCAGATGCAGAGTACTGGTAGAATCGATAATATTACAGGGAAAAGTGCTTACTAGGAGAAGACATGTGGCTGTTTTGGTCGAAAAGTTAATCTGTATGATAGGAAGATTGTATCATATAACTTGATGGTAAATAAATACATGCACGCTGGTTTGCCGCTGTTACGTATTTTGAGCTCTTTGTATTTTTTTTTGGTGTTCTGTATATAAGGGACTGCTTTTTTTCACAAAACTTTACATTTGTTAATATATTATGGTCTTTGATCGAAGTAATATTGCATAATGTGAGTAATAATAATTATAAAAATATTTTCTATTGCTGATAAACGTAAATTGTGTAAATAATAATAAAGTTGATAATATTGTTACCACATCAAATTGTATCATGAACTACTTTGAAAAAGAAAACAACAGTTTTATAGATGGTTCCTACAAGGATGCATCATTGGCAGCCACAAACTTACCAATATAAGATACACAGATGACACGGTACTGATAGCAGATACGGAAAAGAAACTACAAAACCTCCTAGAGAATGTAGTGAGGGAAAGCGAGAAGAAAGGACTAACTATAAAGTAGAAGAAGACAGAATGCATGGTCATCAGTCAAAGGATGAGCACAAAATGCGATTTGCAGGTCGGGGACATTAAACTCAAGCATGTGCTGAAGTTTATGTATCCTGAGTGTTTTCTGACAGAGGACGTTAGGTGCGACGCTTCGATCCGAAGACAGATTGGGATGGCCCAGGATGCCTTCCAGATGCTGGGCAGAGTACTGCGAAACAGGAGGATTTCTAGGGTGACAAAGAAAAGACTACTGAGCTGCTACGTGATATCTGTCCTACTATACGGCACCGAATGTTGGACGGTATCCTCAAGGATGAAGAAGAGACACGAGGCGGCGGAGATGTGGTTCTACAGAAGGATGTTGAGGATATCATGGAGCGAGAATGTGAGCAAAATGAGGTATCAGGGATGATGCAAAAAAGGAGGAAGCTTATGCATAACGTAAGGAAGAGGCAGAGGAAATCTCTGGGACACCTGGTGAGAAAGCAGGGACTGGAGAATCGGATACTTGCGGGACAAGGGGAAAAGACAGGGAAAGCTACGCATGACATACGTGGCGGGATTGGGGAGGTGGATAGCGAAGCGTGGTCTGGCGGGGTTGGCAGAAACACAAAACCTGTTAAGTGTCACAAAGGAACGGGGAAAGTGTAGGGCTATGATCGTCTACGTCTTGAAAGGACACGGCACATAAACATATATATATATATATATATATATATATATATATATATATATATATATATATATATATATATGTATGTGTGTGTGCGCTCGAGCGTATAAGTATGCGATGGATAAATTGTCGTGTAAAATATCTTGAAACAATAAAAAGTATATATATTCGATAAAGACGATTTCGTAATCTCCTGCAACTCTTGTGGATGGTCTCCTTGTTTAAGTATATATATATATATATATATATATATATAATTTTCAGATAAATATAAAAGTGAACATAGAAGTCAACACTTAGAGGCGACAGTCTGTTTCATGCTATATGCAATCGTCAGGCCACATTTTCAGATATATATATTTTCATATCGATATATTTTTCATATATATATATATAGTGGAATCTCCGATCGTGAACGATAGATGAGGGTCAGCATTCATATTGTCTATTGTTTGACACGTATGCATGCTAGCAGGGGCTATTGTGGAGAAAATCCGGTAAGGGAAATACATATTTCATTTGTGCTTTCTTAAGTTTGCTACTAACCTAGCCTTGCTGCGGGCGACAAAGCCACACTGACAGATGAAACTTGTTAAAACAGGATTTTGATGGCGCCTTTGCTTTAGAACTTGACGAAGCTCTTCACGGTACTTTAGTCTCTTGTGTATATATATATATATATATATATATATATATATATATATATATATATATATATATATATAAATATAATGATTTCATGACTCGTGTCCAGAGAAATATTAGATCGTATCTTATTCTCTCAATTGATACGACAACTGAGAATGTTTGCAACCTATCGGATATATTTTAGTCTCACCTCATCACCCATTAGACAAAAAGACAACTCCGTTTCCGCCTCCTCTGAGCAACAGTATAATCCTTACCATCTTTGCATTTTTATCATTTACAATTTTAGCGCCCCAGTATGACGCCATTTATCATTATGTCGTCGCCTGAATTTGACAGCGATTGCGCGTACGCATGCGCATTCACCCCAACACAGAATTGGACACGCTCAGATTCTTCATAGATTTTGCAACTTCTCTTTCACTTCTTGCTTCAATTCGCCTTTTTCAGTCGTACATTCTACTGTTTTGTTTTCTTCCATTGTCTCTGTCGATGTTTTTCCCTCGAGGCCAGGGGGAGGGCATTAAATATTATCGGCAGACACATAAGTCAGTAATAATTTGGAAGTTTAAGGGAAATAAAGAAAGAATAAATCTGAAAAAAATGATATATGAAATTAGGAGGAACACGTGGGATATTTTTTTTTTATTTCTTTGCTGTCCTATCGAAGAAGGAAAGCCATTTTTAAAGAGATGTCTGGAATTCAGAATATATTCGGATGATGGTTAAGTATATTTTATGCCCCAATGAATTCTGAAAAATGTCCATCGAATAGTAATTTGCATATGCCAACACACGCATACACACTCACTAACACACATATATATATATATATATATATATATATATATATATATATATATATATATATATATATATATATATATATATATATATATATATATATATATATATATATATATATATATATATAGGAGTTGAAATCTGTATGCCCATAGTATATTTACTCATATATATTCCCGGGGAATTATGTCACTGAAGACAGATTCTTATATCTTAATTTGAGCATATACTTCAATCCATATATATAGAAGTTTATTTCTATGCCTGTAATATATATATATATATATATATATATATATATATATATATTGAAATATGTGAATTACACTTCGAGAATTATTACATAATTTTTTTTAGATTTGCATAAATATATCCTTAGAATTACATGTATGCTCTCCTCCTCTCCCCCTCCCTCCCTCTCTCTCTCTCTCTCTCTCTATATATATATATATATATATATATATATATATATATATATATATTAAGCGTATTTATACATGTATTCAGACAAGCATGCCATATCGTGTCCATACATATATTAGGTATACAGCTACTATGTAAGTTTGCCTAATATATATATATATATATATATATATATATAGATATATATATATACATATATAGATATATATATATATATATATATATATATATATATATATATATATATATATATATATATATATATATATATATAAAGAAAAAAAAAGAAACAGTAAGATATATAATCCGGTCTTCTTATAGATATTTTTATTTTTACAAATAGTGCTCGATGTAAATTTACAGAGCATTAATATAAATTAATTGATTTAAAATATGGTCTTTTTCGCTACACAGTTCTAACCATGTATCAAAATGGAAGCTAAAAGCCCCGAATTTAATTTTGTAATTAAATTAAAGACATTAGTTCCATTTCATCCTCAAGCGAATTTTGGAGTAACTTTTAAAATTACTAGGTTTAATTTAATTACAAAATTAAATTCGGGGCTTTTAGCTTCCATTTTTGAAACATGGTTAGAACTGTGTAGTGAAAAACATATTTTAAATCAATTAATTTATAATATATATATATATATATATATATATATATATATATATATATATATATGAGAAAATTGCATACAGTCACAGAAATACAGATTATCACGCTGAAAAAAAACCTGTTCTCTTTCGATCTCAGAAGTTCTGTAGTGTCGACCATTGTCATTATTTAGATAAAAAGACAGCTTGAGGAGACAGTATACTTTTAGCAACCTCCTATAATACAAAAAATATTCGACTTCAAATGACCTACAAAGTGTTGTTAAGCCGAAAATAACAACTCAAACAAGGCACATACTGCCTACGTCTTTGCATTTGCCACGTTATAGATTTTCAATCTGTTCATATTCAATTTATCTCGAGATTAGTCCGTACCAATTGACATAATATAATTGTACTAAATTTTCATATTAGATGAGACCTAATAGCCACTCAAGCATACTGAACGAGGTTGCTGTGTGTTATACCAGAACATTACCTATTCTATTGTAATAGTCTCTCCGAGACATAAGTAGTAGTAGTAATAGTAGTAGTAGCAGTCGCCAGTTGAGCACAGTGGAGTTGAGTGAGTCAGTCGATGTCCGACATTGAAGTATCAACCATCACAACTAGATTGCTGCGTCATTAACTATTATTGCAAGTTCCTAACGTTTTGTACGTCGGACCCTTTTAGGACCGACTTAGCGAAATACAAGCCTCCACTGTGAAAACTACTCTACAACACTGTGTGATCATAATAGGTGGTCGTAAGTAATCCAGTACATGCAGATACGCAGGAAAGGTAACCGTTAACCCTAGAAATATTCTCTCGGTCGTCTGTTCTACAAAGCAGCATTTCTCGAGAAGCTACCCGAGTGGAACTTACCTGCTGAAGACGAATGGAATGTGGACGTCTCGCTCCGAATGTGCATGGCATGGCATGTCTTAGCCGTGAACGTTAGACCT